>CM047876.1:11488530-11651359 GCA_026212405.1 Petrea volubilis | reverse complement strand
AAGCTTGAGCCCATGAGGCCAATTGTTATAATGATTGCCCTACTAGGCCAAATTGGTTATATACTAAGCCCACGAGGCAAATGTTAAGCCTGCAGGGCAAAGTGCTACGTGCGCGGAGACACACTCTTGAACCCACAGGAGTCCCTCTAGAGTCCAACCTGGCAGTAGTAATAGTATGTTGTGACTTTTGCTACAAAAGTTCTAGTGTATCTATTGGATTTTCATATTCGATTGAAATATATTTGGGTTAAGCCTAAGCTGTGCTGGGTATGGCCTCGGCGTGATATTTCAGATTAGATTGGAGATAGGCTAGGTCCGAGAAGGCTAATCAGGGATGATTTCCGTGGGTGGTATTTGACATGCGGGGTGGCGAGTATGGCTGGGGCGGCCGACCAGTCCATACTTTGTTCCCCTAATGGCGAATACTTGACAAATTAGAGTATAAGGCGAATTTCTTGGGTAATAGCCTCAAATGACTACGGATAGAATATGTGACTTGAGTTCTATGTGTGTGAAATCCACCTCTTCACCTATAGGAATCATCTTTAGAGTCACAACGCCCAACAACCGATATTAGTCAATGTAGTTTGCTAAAACCTCTAGTGCATCTATTGGATTTCATATTAGGTTGAATTATATTTGCGAAAACGTATCTTTTGATAAAATGAATACTGAGAAAGGGATAATTAGTACTAAAATAGGAACCTTGATATTGGGAAATGTAGAAGCTAGGTACTTTATTGAATTGAGGAAAAACGATTTGGAAGTTTGTGGTGATCTAAGGCTCGAATTAAGATAGGTAGTAGAAATTGTATTGAGAATTGAAAAGTACAATGGAGCAATTGATAAATTAAGACACGTGTGATACCACAATCCCAGGTGGCCAAGAAAAAGAACTCCGGAGGATACTCAAAGCTGCGGTGATGTGCAAGGTAACAAAATAAACTCAGTCGTTAAAGGTACGCTTTCAGTTTGCCATCATTTAGTTAGAATATTAATCGATCTAGCTCTATATTATGTAATTTCTTTTCTAGACTAGAGGTTCAACCTGATATTTGTCATATGATTTAGAAGTAACCACACCCAGTATTTATGAGTTATTTGATTATGTACACAAGTTTAAGTATATTCTAAACTAGATTTGAAATTAGGTTATTACCAGGGAGAATACGAGGGGGATTTTAGTAGAAATAAGAAAATAAGAGCAATTATGGAATAGAATAAAGATATATAGTAGAGCTTTAAGTATAGTTTCTAGTTTAGTAGGCGAAGTGTTTAATAGTTAAATGACAATTCTCTTGTGATAAGTTATGTTTCTTAGCTATTCTTTTCGTATGTTCTCATTATCACTTATTCAAAAGATCTCTACAATTCATTTTGTTCGGAAGCCCCTTTTACTTGTTAATCGGACCTTTGAGACCTATATTCTCTTTGTGATTGTCTCTAAAACTATATTTTGATTGTACATACTATTTTTACCCCGATATATATATTCACAATATCGATATTTACTCGGGATATCTTTTACCACCAATATTCGTTGTTTGATTTAAAAGA
Source organism: Petrea volubilis (assembly GCA_026212405.1). Taxonomy (NCBI): domain Eukaryota; kingdom Viridiplantae; phylum Streptophyta; class Magnoliopsida; order Lamiales; family Verbenaceae; genus Petrea; species Petrea volubilis. The sequence goes on along the minus strand of CM047876.1, from coordinate 11,649,802 downwards.
AAAGAAAAATGCCAATGTTGCCGTTGACCGCTCCTTTTAAAAAACAACAACTTCAGTGGCTGCTATTGTCTTCGTAATCATTCCCTTTTGAGGCCACTCATTGAAAGATTTCTCATCGACAGCTCTTTCATCTCTTCATCTCTGCTTGAAAGTTTGTGATATAGGAAATTTCCAAATTACTTTTCCTCTTAGTAAACTCTTGAAATCTTTGCAATTTAAGCCATCCATCAATATTTGACACTTGAATCGACAAAGAATGTTATTCAAAACTTCTACATAAGTCTGCAGTCTTTTATTCCATTCTCACTTCTAAACTCCAACATGAAAAATCTTTCGAACAAGCCTTGAAGATTGATGATTTATTCTTGATTCTCTATAAATTCTTCATGTATATTTCTAATATAGTAGTTGATATGAAAATGCTGACAACTATTTTCGCAAATACCACTACATTTATAGCTCACCTTCTTCCAATTTTTGATTCTTTGTGTCATGAATGAATTGCAAAAAAAAAAAAAAAAAAAAAAATTGTGTTTCAGTTGTGCCGTATACATTTTATTTATTTGTATCCATCCAAACTATCACAACCCTTACTAACATTTGAGTAAACTTGAACATATCACCAAGGATTCGTTAGTAGGACTACTTTGAACGTAGCAAGGCAACAATGCAATAATCAATAGTTGTGGATAGATTTATAAAAGTTCCCACCTCGTTGTGTGATTTAGAATGGCAGAAATTATAAACACGACATAGTTGGATTTCATGGTGTCCTCGGTTAGCATAAGTCTTAGATAGAAACCGACGATTTGTTCTAAATTTGGCAAGGCTTACAAAGTGTTTTGACCACTAAGTTGAATATTAGCACCTCTTTCCAACCTCAAACTAGTGGACAAATAGAAAGAATTATACAAACCCTTGGAGGATATGCGTCAATTGATAATCGACATCACTCACTAGCAGAATTTTCCTAATAACAATAGTATCAACCTATATTGGCATGACCCATTCGAAGCCGTTATGAACAAAGATATAGATCCACAATATGTTGGAATGAGTTGGCAAAAGCAAAGCCCAAAAGTTAGTACGGGAAATCACCAAAGTTACCAAGTAGCTCAAAATCGAATGACAAAAAACACAAAACCATTAAAGAATTACATAGATGAAGAGACAAGAAGAGTTGGACTTGGAATTAGGAAAAGAGAGTCTAAGATTTGGGAAACAAAAGAAAAGCTTACAAACAATTTACGACGGTTCTTCCTGAAATCAGTTGGAAGAATAGGAAAGATAGTATATAGAGTTGGCACTATCCTCTACCTACCAGAAGAGCATAACAATATTTAAGAATGAATTTCGGGGACGAAATTCCTTTTATAGGAGGGGAGTATGTAATGACCCCGTATTTCTAGTGATTTTAAAAGTTAATCATATGATTAAACTATTTAGTTTTTATGTGATTATTAGTTTATATGTGAACTATGTGATTAAATTAATGTTTTATTATCTTATATGGGAAATGTGCAATACTATTATGTTTGCATACCACCCATTTGATTCGACGTATATTCATATAATCAATATATACATATATAATTTTATACATACATTTTTCAAAATTATAATGATAGGAAGTATTTGTAATAAAGTCATAGTATTTTTATATGTGTAAGTATATAGAAATAATTTGTATATTTTCAAAATATTATATATATCCTAGGTTCATTTTGTATTTTAGATGATGTAGATATATTATATATAATACTAATTGATGCTTAAATATGTATTATGTAAATGTTATATATTAATTTCTATTGCATATATACTTTGCAATATATACCTATTTTTATTTACAAAAACGCATAATTATTGGAATTATTTTCTACTTCATTTAGTAATTATAAAATACATAAAATTCGAACACACACACATATATACATGTATATAGGCATTACACGAATTTATATAGTTATATAATTAAGAGGGTTATATTATTTTTCTGATATTGCCATTTTCACTAAAAATGTGTCATTTCACACTATAAGAATTATTTGAAAATTATTTTAAATACTAGGTCATAAGACTATGATTTATATATAGATAAATATCTTACACTTTATATGTATATATTTTAAAGAAAATTCATATACATAAGGTATAAGATTATATTTTCATTTCTTTAGGCATTTTTCATCATAGACATTGGAAAAATTATATTTGTGTAAAAATATCTTAAAAATATAAAAAGAGGGAGGGGGTGAACGAAATTTTATTATATATATGTTTAATATAAATATATGGTGTATATTATTACTTGCTCCCCAATTCTCCTTGGCATTAAATGAATATTCACATATGTAAGAATTCTTCTAGATATGTTTAGACATGTAAGGCGTAGATTAAACTAGATTATGAAGTTCATTTTAGACTACACCTTGAGCTATAATTAGGTATTGAGTTGGAAGATTCATTTATTATAACCCCTTAGTTGTAACCTTAGGTGGAAAGATAACAATAATTAGAAAATGACTTAATTATTAATAATCTTATTTCTTAAGCACAACTACTATAATAGGGGATAATTGGGGATTTATCACTATCATTTTTCATCACATAACACACCAAACACATCCACACACACAAAATCTCGCCTAAAACACCCCACTCACACTCACCTTACCCTAAACACACAAAACACTTCATATTTATAGTAAATCTTCTACCCACATATATATATACATAAACCCTTCATTTTACATACTTATAACCCCATAAAAGCCTCTTGAAAAAGGTAGAAGAATATTTAATTAAAGTAGGGACCTTACTTAATATCATAAGTAAAGGTTCTACTTTAATTCATAGATATTATACCTTAAAGAAGTGAATACTTCATATTGTGATACAAGGTAGTGATTTCTCTTATACATGAGCTAGTTTTCTTATAGTGTTAGCATATTATTCTCCTATTAGGACATGGGATGTAACCTCAAGTTGGTTACTATCTTAGTCCGAAAGGATTTCACGATAATTTAGCTAAACACATGTTGTATGTTCATGAACAATTGTGCTGGAAATTTGAGCGTTTCTGCTGGATTTATGTTGCTGAAAATTAGGGTTTATGCTTGCTTATGGTTTATTTATGTGTTTAGGGCTTGATTTATGTATTAGAAGTCGAAAATTCAGTGTTTAAAGCTGAAAATTATAGTTGTTTTCAAAACTGAAATTCTGTTTCTAAAACTGGAATTACTGTTCAACATCACAAAAATCCTATTTTCAAGGCTGAAAATTAGAATTTTACAACGCAGAAAACCTATTTACAAAACTGAAAATTGTAGCGTGTAATCTCAGTATATTACAAGCTGAAATTTCAGAATTTTGCACACCGAAAATCTGCTGTCGCAGCCTGCCAAGTTATGCTTTATATGCTGGAAATTTGGTACGCTATGCTGATTTTGAGCTGAAAAACAGCTTGTATTATGATGAAATTGTGATTTGTATGTGTTGGAATTATGTGTTAAAGGCCCTATATGGTGTTCGGGTAATGGATGGGGCTAGAGTTCGGCCGGGCGGCAATGGGCTTGCCGGTCTTAAAACAGTTCTCGCCATCCACGCCTATTCCATCTTGCATGGACGGAGTGTTCCATGTATTGTTGTGGGTCGTAGGAAATCGGCATATGCCCGGGATATGACAACTGAGTGTTTGGGTGGGTGGGGGGGGAGTATTGGTTGAATTGAATTACGGCACGGCGAGATAAGGTTAGCCTCCCGTCGAGGGTGGAAAACGGTAGAAAAGTGTGCAATTTATGATTCTTATGAATCTGAAATTTTATATGGTTTATAGTGATGCAAGTATGTGAACATATCATGCCCAGTCACACACGCTCACCTTATGTGTTTAAGTGAAATTGCTACTCACGTGATTGTTGACGTTGTTATAGTTAATGTTTTAAGCCCGACATGAGAACGAAGGTATCAAGGAGGATGATAGCGAGGGATTATTTGAAGCTTTGGCTAGGAGAAGTCATAGACGAGTCTTTGTAATTGTATCATGTATTTAGGACTCTTATTATGTACTTGGTGTTTGCTATGTAATAAAAGACTTTTAGAAAAAAAAAAAAAATTTACTTTCTATAATAAAAGTATTCATAGCATATTCCCATAACTAGCCAATGGTTTCGGGCCGTCACACTTCCAATGTTATTTTTGGGAATATTCCGTTGAATGTTAGATTAAATTGCATTTGACCACCTTGTATAATTGAAAATTGATATAAGATCTTTGTAAGCAAAAAAAGGTCAAAAATCTCTTTAGATCTTGAAAAATACAAAAATACCCTTGCTCAATTAAAAATCCTTGACAATTTTACCTTTTTCTACCTTTTATATGTTGTCTTTCTCTTTTATTATTATTTTAGAGTCAAATGCATCTACATTTACAGGAAATGGCAATCATATTTTTCAAAATAATTTTAGAAAGTACAATATATATAAATTATGCTTCCTTTATGACCCTACCCAAAAACTTTAAACAAAGAAAAGAAAGAAAGAAAGAAAGAAAAAAAGCTAGAGAAAAATAAAGAATATTTTTCCTCTTCTGCTTCATTTGAATGATTCATCAAACTGAAAGCTTGTACACAAATAAAAGGTCATTGGCATGAACAATGAAGTGATGGGTCTTGTCCCCAGGCATGGCACTTTCTTAAGGTGCTAGTTATTGAATCGCTAGTATGATTGTCCCCTTGAATAAACTTAAGTATAATATTAATTTTCATGTATGTAACGCAGATAATTTTCCTCGGTTCGTGGTTAATTCAAATTCAACCATTTGGTAATTTGTGTTTTGAACAATTTATCCTCCAAAAATTAACTCCAATAAACATCATAGCACAAGTGGTGTTTACATGAAAATCTTTGTTACGTTCCAGGTTTAGAAGTATATTGTTCCTTTATTGCAACTTTAATTAATATATTGTAAACTTTTATATTAATTTTAAAATTATAATTTAAATCTAATGTACATATAAATTAATTGATCATAAAATAAAGGCAACATATAAATTGAGTAAGGGTATTTTGGTATTTTGGTATTTTCAAGATATAAGTAGGTTTTTGACCTTGTTTTATTTATGGGGGTTTTACAAAAATTTTCAATTATACAAGGAGGTCAAATATAATTCACTCTACATATTCAACGAAATACTCTCAAATATTCAATTGGAAGTATCACCATAGCACAATTTATTAACATTGGGTACCATAATTGAATAGTCACAAAGAGTGAGTATCAAAGTGCAGAGCACCACAAAACTTGGAGTGTGTTAACTTATTTAACCCTGCTTATTATTGCTTAATGGGAAATCAAGCAAAATAAGTTAAGGCATCAGCATCATTTTGGTGAAACTATTGTTGTTAGCACCCTATCAATGGGGATTCAAAATCCTAGGAGAATTCTCTCCAGCTTGACTTTCATCAATTGTTAGTGGGTCCAATTTGTGAAGTAAGGTAATGCATTTCTTACTTGTCTTGATAATTTCTCCCAAATTATAAATCTAGAACAAATAGACACATGACATGCTTATCAAAATGCTTTCTAACCTATTCCTCCTATCTAAAATGAGATAAAGTCGGAATAGCTTACAGGTGCTTTTTTCTTGTGTCTGGAACTTGTTCAACTGTTTTTTCTTCTAACATTAAACTATCTGATGCAGGGACATTTTGGTCAACCACGTGGCGGAGTTTGGTACACTCTAATTGATGTGTTGGCAGCCCACCTGTCAAAGAGAGGGGAACACACGTGAGACTAGCCGGTTTTGCCCCGACTTGGGCTCTTCAATGCTCAAGTTAGCTTTATAGGTATTTGGAGAAGAAAGTGAATGTCAAATTACAATGCTTTCTTGTATGTAATGTAAAAAAACAAGATAGCTCATATGGGAGAGCCTTTTTGTTATTTATATGAGAGAGGGCCCTGACTTGACGTGGTTGATAGTGGTTGGTTAGCAGATTTGACACATGGAGTACAAGTAGACATGCTTTTCGTTATTTCTTGGACTCCAAAAGGCAGTTGACCTTACTCTTATTAGTGGGGCCTTAATATTCATTTAAGGCATATCTTGTGCATTTAAAGCCAATGATTGTATTTATGAGAGAGTATTTAATGGTCTTAGGATTGATGGGATGGACCCATGTGTAGCAGGCGCGGGTTTGGTGGCAGTAGGTACAGGGCCTATCAATCTTGCCAGCTAAGATTTTCCCGTTGGTATAGTCTAATTAGGCAAAGGCAGGTTGAGGATTCGTATCCTCAATTCGGTAGCATTTGAGGGCATCCTTGTACCTTACAACCACTTGTTCTTCGGCTTCTCTTATCCAACATGTGAAGTTTCAAGGGCCCAAAGAGGCCTCTCGGTGGGTTTTTTTTGAGTCAGAGTCTCATTTGAGGGGTAGCTTGGGGGTATTTCCCCCTCTCATGATTTTCACTCTAAGGCTTCCTTTTTACATGCGGATGTTCTCTCGAGGACAGTAAGTCTTGTGAGGCATCAGGTTTCATACTTGTAAATTCCAAGCTAACTGGCAAATGTTGACGTGTCTAGTCATGGAGAAAGCATGGCGCATCACTATCCTCTATTCTTCATGTGTCCCGCTTTCAGTTAGTCTCTTATCTATAGTTTCTATAACCGAAGCCCTTAATTGTAAAATTAATTTTCTATCGGATCATTGTGGGTTTTAGCACATTCAAAGGGGAAAGAGGATTGCCACTAGTAATATACAGAACGGTTTATATATTTGGGGGGGGGGGGAGGGGCAATAAGGGTGTTGATAAGGAAATAATTCAATGGCAAAGATGATTGGGCCATCCATCCTTTTTTTAATCTTAGAAAATCCGTATCTTAGTTTGTTTGCAAAAACTCAATTTGATTCTCTATCTCGTGCATCACATGAATATGCCAAACATATTAGAAACTCCTATCATTTGAGTGATAATAAAAGTATAAATACTTTCAACTATCCATTTTGATGTTTGGGGACCAATCCATAATACTTTGTCATCTATTATTCTTTAGTTTTTTATGTATATTAATTTTTATACGTGATTAACTTGGGTGTGTTTGATGAAAGTTAATAGTGATGTGTTTTCTTGCTTTCAGTCAACTCCAAAAGTCCTTTGGGGAATTTACAAAGTAAAGGCTCTTACACTATTTCTTTTGAGGTTTTAGGGTGTGTTTGTTTTGTGCACATTCGGAATGTTAGGAAATTGGAATCAACTTCTCTTCGGATGCATTTACTTTTGTGGTGGAGGTTTAGGCGGGTTTTTTAGTATGGGTTTATTTAACTATTTACCGCACAACTCTGCAAATATGACTTTATGTTTACAATATATGTTTGTAGAATGGTTAAATTAGTGGGCCCTACCAAATGCAGTATCCTTTTAGCTTGAATAGTAGCTTGAAGATAAAAAAAGGCCTTATGTGCCTTTGCCTCAATTCAATTCATTACAATTTCGTAGAAATGATATATTTTTTCTTTGTTTTTTTTGTGATCATCAAGGGTGAAATGCATTTAACACAACATTTGAACAATGAGAGATAGAAACCTGAAAAGGCTTTAATCTTTCTCCTCTTTTTTTGTTCCCCTTTTTTCCTTCTTGAGAATGTGAACAAACTCCAAAGACAGAAGATAAAGAGTAAATCGTTAGATTTTGTTCTTAGAATTATTTGAACTTCCACAATGGGTCTTGTTGAGATGCACTTTTTTTTTTTTTTTTTGTTGGCCCTTTCATGAGTTTTAACATAAAAAAAACCAGAGTTACAAGGAAAATAGAAAAGGAAAGTTAGGAAAGATGAATATAACAAAGATTGAGTGACAAACTTAGAATGATTGGAAGGGTTTGATAACAAAATACCCAATTCCACTTGACCAAGAAAAGCCCTAGCCCTACTCTTGGGTATAGCATTATTTTTGATCTTTTAATTTCTTATTCTTATCTATACGATTTCTTTATATGCTTTTTGTTTGAGAAAGTAGTTGGTAAGTTGATAAAGTTATATGATTTTTTGATTTCTTCAAACAATTACATGATTTTTGATTTCTAGATTTCTTTGATAAATAGACTCGTATTTAGTTAACTATTTTTGAATTTTGAGTTCTTTATATGGCTTCTTTATCCTTTTTTAGAATTTGTTTGGTGAAAAGTTTATTTCTTTAAAGAGCGTTTGTGTGTTAAACTTAAAGTGTTGATTGACACTACACTTTATTGTTATAGAATATGGAAGATATGCCGGAGAATGAGGAATTGGACATGAGCTAAATTGAAAAGAGAGACTCCCCGGATCTAAAGATCAAAATGCTGCTCAAAGTAAAAAGAAGAGAAAGCAATCAAATATAGAGTTCGATGAAGATGCCGAAAAGAGGTCCTAGGTATGGAAACATTTCACAGAATTTGTTGATGAAAATGGTAGAAAAAGGGCTAAATGTAAGCACTGTCATAGAGATAATTGCATAAGAATAGTTTTGATTTTTATTCCACTTTATTGATAAACAATGGAAGCTGCATAAGTTAGTTTTGAATTTTTTATCATGTGCTAGCCATAAAGGTAAAGATTTTGGTTTGTTGATCGAAAAATATTTGCTTGATTGGGGAATAGAGAATGTATTACTATTATAATTGATAATGCATCTTCGAATAATACCATTGTTGCATATCTAAGAAGAAGGTTATTGACATGTAAGAAAGCAATTTATGAGGGGGAAATATTTGAATATGAGATACAATACTCATATTATTAACCTTGTTGTGAAAGAAGGGTTGACAGAAGTTAGTATCTCTATTGAGACAGTTTGCACTGTAGTGAGATAGTTAAGGCAATCACCAGCTAGATAGAGAAAATTTAAAAAGTATGCTCGCGAGAAACAAGTACCAACTAAGAAATTATTGAGCCTTGATTGTCCTACATGATGGAACTCATGTTATTTTATGCTTGAGACTATATTGATGTTTCAAGGTGTGTTTGATTAGTATGAGTTCGGTGAAAAAAAGTTCCATGATGATTTTGCTTAAGATGGATGTCATAGTAAGGTAGAACTTCCTAGGGCTAGTGGTTGATTGTGATTGAAAGGTTAGTTACATGTTTGAAATATTTTTATGAGTTGACTGTGCATATTTCTAGTTCAAACTTTTTGACATCAAGTGTGCTTTTGGATAAAATTAGTGGTGTTGATGCTTTGATTAAACGATGGTTGGGGGTCTTGATCACCAATTGGTTGAACTTCCAAAGAAAATAAAAGTTAAGTTTTATAAGTATTGAAGAGATCTTGTGAAGATGAATATGTCGTTGTTTGTTGTTGTGGCTCTTGATCCTAAGCATAAATTGAAGTATGTCACATTTACCCTTAAGAAAATGCACTTGGGTACATTAGGAGCAGACATGTGCTCTCGAGATACTAAAGCTCTTGAAGATATCTTTGAAGAGTATAGGAAATTGCATGGTCCTGTGAGACCACCATTACAGGGATCTGAATCTACCAAGAATTCTGCATAAGACTCTGATAGTAGTAGTGAGATGTTGAAGGTGTAGGCCCAAAGATTGGCAGCATATCGTAGGCAATGTGTAGTTGAAGAGGGAGGTATTGTTGGGGCTGCGGAAGTGCACACAACCGTACAAGTAATATAAAATGAGTAGAATGCCGAATCCTATAGAAATTGTGATTTAGCCTGTGAAAGTAACTCGTGTTATTTAGCTAAATTGACCAATTGTGGAGAGGTTTTTTTTAAATCAGAAAACTGATATTCAGCTAAAGACTACTTGCAAATCAAAATTATAACAAATACTCAACACAATTAAATTCAATTGCAAGGTAGGTTGATTTACCTAATTCCTATTCCAATCCAATCCATAGACTAAATGGTTTCGTGGTTGTGTGAAGCCAAGAACTAATATATCCACAATATCTCTCAAGCATTATAGAATCATCTCATACAATCATTTCTAGGCCTAAAACGAACTAGCTCTCACTCAATTAATCCAAGCACTAGGAATTGTTTGTATAAGATTTAACAGCTCCTTATGGCTCAATTAATATTAAACTCATTCTCATGCAATTTTAAAATCAATTGATTTCATTTAATTGGATCGCGAATCACCTCTCGACCTCATCAACGATTCTCAAATTCAATAAATAGGGGTGATCAAGCCCTAGTCAAGCATTATGACCATTAAACCAAATTAACACACCAAACACATGAAATTATTCACATCCATCCCTTACACTTAACAATTGATTTAGTTCATGATTGATTGTAGAAAAACAAATGTGAAGTATGAAAAAGAATACATAGAAAAGATAGAAATAGAACTAGTTGATGGAGAATCCAAGGGTGAACTTCCCTCAAATCGATGCTCTTGACTTCGCCTTCGATTCTCTTCAATTTTCTTCTCGAGAAGGTAGAAAAACTAACTCAAAATTGAAAGAGGAATTGTTCTCATCTCTAAAAACCTAGGAGAAAATGCAATAATCAGTTTTGAGCCTGTATCTGGACTTAAAAGGGGTAGAAATCCGCCTAGAACTTCTTTCCTAATCGCAGTCCTAATCAAACAAGAAAAGTTATTAATTGTTGTCGCAGACTTTGCATACGTACCGAAAATATTTTGGTGCATATGCAAACTTACGGATTCTCTTTTCCTCTTAATGATTGAAACTGGGTACATACTTGAAATATCTTGCGTATGTATACAAACTTGTTTCATCTCTGGATGGTTTGAATTGGGATGATATTCAAAATATCTTGTGTAAATACCACATTGAATATATTTGTGCACATTGAAGAGTTTAGAAATACCCTATTATACATATTTGTATATGCATGAGATCAATAGATGAAGTCTATAACGTACAAATATTCTTTATTGATTTTATTTTTTATTTTTGTGCTAATTATATAATCAAATTCACTCATTGTTTAAACAATATATCAGATTATTCAGTTGGTACTTGATAACCCTTCCTTTTAGATATGAGAAACCCCTTTTGCATCACTATATTGCTTGTGTGGCCCATGCATTTTGATAATTTTGTAATAGTGGGATATGAAACTTAGAGGTTGAGTTTGGCTACCTTGATGTAATTTGTTGTAGCCAAAAGTTAGTTTGGCATGTTTTATTCTATTTAACCCCATTTCATTCCATTTCTCATGTGTGTATCACCAAATACACTTGCACGCATTGACACTCGCATGTAAACAAGTCAATTGCAAAGTTCACTTCATTAGTAGGTGATAGATTTTTGTGCAAGCACAAAAATTGGCATGCTCGGTGGCATATACATTGCTAATAGATACAAGAAAACATCTTACTGCAAATCCAAAACAGGGTTAACCATTGATAAAATTTACCCCGATCAGACCTCAGTTTCAAAATCAAAGTAGATCCTAGCAAAATAGCAGCACATTCTTTTGCCAACTTTGAGTTGAGTGGCACCAAAAATCAATTGAAAACCCCTGAGAAGGATGAACTATTGATGGCAATGCAAAACCTATAACCGAGCCAACTCATAGCTAATACGGTGAAAATAGACTGAAAATTCGATGGAATTTTTTGCATGAAGTGTTAGTCTCACAACTATTTCTATAGGCTCCCTTCAAAAGTGTTAGTTTTAGAGTTGGCCAACATGGAGGTGGCTCCCAAGTGACACTACAAGAAAATGGACCGAAAATTTGATGGAATTTTTGCATGAAGTGAGGTTACAAGCAAACAAATTCCCCTGCATTTCTTCCAGAGGAATTCTAGAAGATATTTTTCACCAGACACATTTGAGGGAATTTCCCCCCGGAATTCTCCAGAATTTACCAATTTATTTTATTTTTTGGTTTAATTATTTTTTATAAATTCCAATGATTTTTATATGATTTGATACCTAAAAACTCAAATATCTAAATCGATATAAGATAAATACATAATAATATTGAATGTGCATTAGTAATCCAATCCATACTAAAAAAACATATATTCAGCTACAAATCGGCAAAATATAAAAAAATGAGTTGTTCGTACCATAAAAATGTCCAACTACTGATCATCCTTATCATAATACTAATACTCATCTTCATCATCTCCGGCATTGTTGGGAACATCAAACTGTGGAGGGGTATGTCCAAAATGATTGGGAGCATGACCGACATTATGGGGCGTGCTACCTCAGGGATCATGACGTGCTGCCTCAGGGATCATGATGGGGACGTGCACAACAGTTGGTTGGGGAGTAGGCTGGATAGAGATGTTCGTCATGAAGCCGTACATTTGTGTCATCATACACATAAGTTGGTCCTTCTATGACTTTAGCTGGCTAATCTCTTTCTGTTGGGCTATCATGTGACTATTAAGCTCATCTTTAAGTTTCAATAGTCGAGCCTCCACATGTGATGAAGTATCATAGCTATTAAATGATGACTCGGTGTTTGAGGAGTACTTCCTCTTGCTTAACGGGGAATAAAGTTTAGCCCGAGTTGGAGGCCCTTTCTGTTCAGTGGGCTGACTGCCTAAAAGTACAGTTCATATTTGGACTACTGAGTTGCTAGATTTAGATAAATCTTCATCTCTAGCCTGGTTGTTGCCTTGTAGCAACTATTGAAAAAATTTCCTGTATGAAAAAGAATATATAATTTATACGTATAAATTAGTTGAAATTAATCAATAACAAAAGAAAGCAAATTAATGATTTATATTACTTGTGTGAATATGTTTGGGTTTTCGATTTAACCAAATTAAGTTCATGCCCATATTCTCACCCTCTCCCTCCCCCTCCACAATCTCCCCTAATCTTGGTTGTCTCATACAGACATTTTCAACGACCTCATAGATTTCTATAGGTTGCTTGTACTGAACTTCACATATTTTTGAATAGATTTACAATAAGAAAAAAAAATTACAAAATGCATCAAGAAGTATAATTGTAACTTCCACTCTTGGACCACGTCTCATGAACCTCAAGGCTACCGTGTTTGAATGTAGGCACTAGTTTAGTCATTCGGCTCTTGGTCACATTACCTAAAACTGAGGCTGCAAGTTTGGAGGGAATAAAGCTACTACACATATGTTGGATTTTCTTTGCAGCCAATCACTCACATATTTGGAGCCAGGCCCAACTTGATCTTCTTTGCAACTCTATGTGTGGGTAGGAGGCTCATGCACATTATATACTTCTTGTGAAACTTGATTGACATGAAAGGTTGACGAATGATGAGGGGTGAAGTAATAGGTTGACTATGTCCTCCTATGGACGAGGTAGGCATAAACTGAATTGGAATTGATAAGAAGGATGTTGAGATGTAGTGTTCACTATGTCATGATCATGTGCACCACTGGGATCATGTGAAAGATATACAGTGCTTGGGACAAATGACTGTGAAGATGATCTAGATCTACTACATATGCTATTATTCGGACCAACATGTTTTCAATACATCTACAATTTTTTATGGTTAACCAAAAAAAAAAGAACAATTGAAGATATTATTAGGAATACATAACGAAGTAAATATTAAACACACATAGTTTTAATTAATAACATTTAATAATTAATAACAAAATTAACCCTAAATCTAATCACTACCCCTATCATTGTTGTCATTGTTTAGTAGTTCCAAGTCTTCATTATTGTCTTCATCATTGTCATTATATTATTCTGCTCTCAAGACATCATCAATTTCAACGACAATGGCCTCATAAACATTAAGTTCCCTTTTTGAACAAGATCTGAGGAAACATCTTGACCACATAAAGCAGGTATTCCATCATCAGTAATGGTGTTCATAACTGACCCTCATTATTTTGGTAATCCACCTCCAATCCACCAAAATCGTCAACTCTACCTATTGCTTTACTTTTAATCACAACAAACCTTCGGGACTTCTCCCAAATACATCTTGCGTATTACAACAAATAAACTTTATGAGCTTGTTGTGCGGTTGCAAATGGATTAGATTTTCTATAATTGCTTGGTTGTTTGACCTCGATAATACCACATTCCAAGTGTGTGATGCGCACTCCTATATGTGGGTAAGGTCAAACCAATCACGCTTGAGCAATACCACTTTCTTCACTGGTTCCCCCATGTACTCTAACTCAATAATTTCATTCAAAATTCCATAGTAATCATCTTCGTCGGGTTCACCATCATAACTTCCTTTTACCCATATCCTACAATTCATTGTTTTTTTTATATGTGAAATTTAAAGAAATTAACATTGTAGATTGGATATGTCATCACATGTAAATTATATGGCGTTACAATAATTGGCCAACATGACTAAGGCAATGCCGTTTGGGAATAGCACATCCATTGGATATGCCTTTTAGATAAGTTGTTCATAGCCCAATTAGTAAATGTCTTGCCCCAAATATATGGGACGATGATGCCCCTTAGCCCACAAGGACTTATAGACACTAAGCCACGAAAATCAGAACATACTAAAAATCATAAAATATTCATTGATAAACCTCAATCAAATATCGTAGCATAAAAGACAACCATGGTTATTACACCTCCATTTCAAGGACATCACTAAGAAAACTAAGCTATAATGGACTAAAAAACAAGATCTTACAAGGAAACAACATGTCTAAATAATGATAACAAAACTCTTCATGTAGCGACTTTTTCAATTTGATCACCAACCCAAAACTTTATCCCCACCATTCTCGTTGGCACTATCCTCTGCAAAGTGGTTATTAGTGATGTCAACAACACTCTCTCAGTAAGGGATCTCTTAACCGTTTATCAGGTTTGAGCAAGTTACATATATATATATCATAAAAATAATATCGCACTTTGTAAACATAGACAACTTTCAAAATTTAAAGTTTCAAATTTTCAAGTAGTAGAATAGATAATAGAACACAATCAACACTTTAATTTACATATACAAGCTTGTGAATGTTTGGAATTTCTATTGACCATCTTGATCAAGTCCTAACTATAACCCCGTTAATTGAGTTGAACACTACTATTATTACCCATAGGAGGGCCTTAACTATAACCTAATTAAGTAGGTTTAGACATGGGATGGTCTTAACTATAATCCTGTTAAGTGAGTTCGGACATTGCTATTGTACTCTGTAGCATGATTGGAAATTTTTGGAACTCATTCCTATTGATAGTATTCCAAGTGTTCAGAGCTTGTTCATATATACACACATAGGACAACACAAAACAATTTTTAACTTTCCATAGAGAAAATTCATAAAATATCATGCTCAAATCCACTTTTTATATGAAAAATAACTCATTTAACGAAGGCATAGATTTTGGAAAACATAATTTTATAAAAGAAATAGAGGGAAGAAACCACTTAATTATGTCTATTCAAATCTCTATGACAACGACCATTCACCGACCAAATTCTAGTTGTAACTGATCTGAGTCTAACTACATAAATATAGACTTATGAGTCAATATATATGATCTAGAAATACTAATGAGATATATTTGCAGATACACATGCACATATATATAAGCGTTAACCCACTACAAAAAAAGCTTTCAAGGCATTATACACTAGCTGGCAAACGTGGGCCAACTCGCAAGATATAACCAAACACACACTGAACCAACACGACACAAGCCTGCAAGATCTAGAAAGAGTACCTTATTACCAAGCCCATTTTGTCATAGGAAGCATCACAAACAATTGTGATAGGCACCTAAGATCATGGTTTGCCAGAAAATTGTGATAATGGTTCACCGAAAAACCGCGATAACTGCCAGAACAAAATCAGAACACCAGCCTCCGTTCCACTATTCTAGTGTTCATTGCAAGCAAAGGTGTCGAGGCATTATAATGCCCATTCCACCATGGCAATGGAATGATCAGAACGATCGGAATGGAACCTTGGAATGGTTGGAACGGTGGTATGATCAAATAGATATTGGTTATTTTGTACTCCCTCGTTATTCTACATGGTACTAGTAATAAATGGGATTTGTATTTAATAATTTGTGAATCATTGTATAGTATCTATAATTCTATTATTTTTCAAAAATTTTAAAAAATTTTCTGTACATATTAAACTTTAAAATATGCAGAATGGACGCAACCATTCCGCGACATTGCAACGGAACTAGAACGGTGCCCTACGTTCTATTGCTCGCAGTTGTTACAACAAACCATGCCTAAGATATACGAAATAAAGAGTAAGCATGGTTGAAGTGTATTGAATTCTATTTCGTCACCCAAAATTCCTTAATGGCAGGACCAAAATATCATAGGTATCTAAGCCAGAGAAAAGATATGGAACAATAAAAAAAAGGTGAACAAAATAGTAGAAACAAAGGATAAACCTCACACCATGAAATAAGCAGAGATTTTAAAGATGGCTAAGCAACCTAATAGTTACTCTAAGGTTGAGCGAGTTCAACACTAAGAGTATATAAATGATTGGATCAAAAAGATAAATGCGTACAATAAGAAGAACACACCAAACTTGTTGATAGTAAGCTACCCTACAACCAAATCACAAGCAATACTAAGACCATTTCTATGGATTTTGATATGGTATGGACTTCATTATCTACCTTTTAAGCCCCAAATATACAGGGTGAACCCATAGCAAATATGGAGGCTGTTTGAGATGACAATGAGCCAGTAACATCCTTTGTTGGTGAGGAAACTCACCCACCTCAGGCTAAAGATACAGCTGAGAAAAGTCACTCCATAGAGGAGGCAAAGGCTTTGTTCCATAAATCATTCCCATTAATAGTGAAAAATGTGAAGCCTTTATTCATTACTGGCTATCTCGATGAGAATTCAATAAATAGGATACTGGTAGATAATGGTGTTATAGCAAACATCTTACATTAAAATTGGTAAAGGTAGGACCTAATTGAGACTGATGTTGTCATTAGTAACTTCACTTAAGGGCAAAGGTGTTAAATGGGTCGGACCAACCCACGAGCCCGATGGCCTTGCCCAATCTGGCCCTGTCCATGAATAGTAAAAGGCGGGTTGGATCAACTCATGAATGTTTTGTGGGCTCCTATTTTTTTTGTTAGAGCTAGCCCAGTCTAGCCCAACATATGAGCATATAAACCCAAAACCAAACATGGGCCGGAGCCTAGGTCCAACATATTGACATATAATATATATCGATATTTTAAAACCCTGACCAATCATTGAACCAAAAAATCGACCAGGTCAAGGGTAATTGGTTCAACCGTTGGACGAACTGTGGTCGAACTGGTGACGTCATAAATATGAATAATTAATGTATTAGAATATGCTAAAATAAAAAAAATAAAGTCTACATATAAAAAAAACTTCAAGTATAATAGGAATTAAAATATTTTCAAAAATAAAAATATATGCACTTAACTTTCAAAATTAAATTTAAAGAGAAAGAAAACATATTTAATAAACACAATATAACTATATGTGAAAAAAGGAAGTCATAAGAAAATGATGTACAAACTACTCATTTTTAACCTTCAAATGATGTACAAACTACTCATTTTTAAGAAAATGTATAGTTTTCTTTTATTTACTATAAATCTATATGTGACTATTCAATAAGGAGTAAAAAGAAAAAAGAAATAAAAAATTTAAGGTTTCAATTAATTTAATTTATACAATCATAATAAATTATAACTTGACCATTGTTTTAGTGGCATATTTTTTTTTCTTCATTTCTTATGTAAAAGGTTATAGATTCAATCCTACTTTTCTAAATATTGTTTGTATTTTCAAAAAATTTAAAAACTAATTAGTTTGCATGACCCGATATCAGGTCAATCAGTTTACCTGTGGTTTTAATCGATTTTGCAAAAGTAGGGTAGTTCTTGCACTCCATTGGCTTTATGAGATGAATTGAGTCGTTTTAAAGATCGGGTAGCAGTTCCATCGATTCGACTGGCCGGTTCGGATTGGGCTTCAATATATTGATATATAATATATATTAGATATATAGTTGCATGCTGATACATATCTTTATATATTTATTATATATATGTATATAATGAGAAGTTGCCAGCATTTCAGTCGTTGGATCCCAGTATTTTTTGACCTAAAAATTGCCAGCATTAATTTCTTTTTTCTTTTTATCCATTTGAGCACCTCTAAGCCATTTGATCTCATCTAATGCTGCTGTGATAGCAGAAATACCTAACAAAGTTAGTTTTTTTTTTTACTTATCTTGTTGCGGGATGCCCACCACATAGCGATCTAAATGTTTTGATCATTTTTTAATGGTAAAATCAAAGAATCAACTGTAAAAAAATTATGTGGACAACTGTATTATTTTGCTAATTTTCATCCAATGGCGATATTTGAATATGGCCAAAATATTCAAAAATTCATTTTTTTAATTAAAAAATATTTTCACTAAACTATAAATATGATGTACTTTCAGATTTTGTTCACTACAAATCCTTAATTCCTCAATTCTCTCTCCATTATTTATCTCAATCATTTTAAATATTTTACAATATTCTCAATTTCAATCGTATATATGACGACCCCGAAAACTCTTTATTATTATTATATTAGTATTATTAGTATTATTGTTATTATTATGATTATTATTATCATTAGTGGTTACATACATGCGTGCATTGTTAATTACAAAATGTACAAGGTACATTACGTAACATAAGGGTACAACCAAAAGGAGAGTATCGACTTGCTAGTTCTACTATATCTACATAGCAAATGCAAAAACCACCAAATACAGGTACGCAGCGGAAGTCCTACATCTTTCTTCCTAGTAAAACGCTTCAAAAGGTTCCTCCTCCTCATCGTCGTAAAGGCTAGCTTCGGAAGTATCTAAATCATTATGTAACACGGAATCAACATACGTTGAGTAGAAACATTTCTTTATACACATAAGGTGCTCGAGTGTCAAGTGCACATTAGTTACACATAGCACACATATGGTTTCACACTTTCTACCTTTTGTCACCTGACAATGACCCTTATAACTACCCGGGCCAAAATAACAACCAGCACATTTCTCCTGCCAGCCTTATCCTCCAATGGTCGTATCCCCGGCATACGCCTAGTATTGTCCTAAGACCCTCTCTCTTGAGTAGATCCCTCCGTCTACCCAAGGGGGGATTAGGAGATGGAAGGGTTGTGAACTCTTCCGGCTACTCAATAGTATGTCCCGGCGGAACACCCCCCAGACCATTCCAGCATTTATGGGCCCATTCACAGAATTGCAATTTGTTCACACATGCACATAATCTTTGGAAGTTTATATTATAGTTTAGTAAAGTAAGCTCCACCCTTATAAATGAAAGCTTTTATGTTTGCTTATTAAGCATACTTACTTAAAAATGTTAAATAGGTATAAATATAATAGCAAACGTATACTTAGAAGATGATGGCTTATTATAAACATATGGATAAAATATAATGAATATAAAGATATAGATTAAAATATAACTAGTACAAATATATAGATAGACAAAATATAAGATATATAAATATATGAATACTACATATATACCTATATAAAATATAGATAAGTTGTCACGATCCGGAAAAATACCCTTTTATTTTATTAAAATATGTTGGACTGAAACGCGCAACGGTAAAATTTCATAGTTGTATAAATAATTATTTTCACATAAAATTTGTACAAAATATAAAAGTTACAATTTTCAAAAGAAATACAAAAGTAACTTTATTGCGTAAATGGCTTCGAAACGCTTCCGCTGCGCCACTCTGATCCGCTATTTCATTTCTGTCTAAAAAGTATTGGAAAAGAGGAGTCAACGCGACGGTTGAGTAGAAATATCATTCAACCCCATAAGGTGCACGTAGACACATAATTTCACATAATAGTATAATGAAAATGAAAGCATAAAATATCTAAAACTTACAAGATACTTAAATTCCTACTCTACTCATGAAGTTAAACAATACTCCTATCTTTCAAAGGGGTATCTTCTTCTTTATAAGTATAAAGTGTGGAGTGTATATATGGATATATAGAAAGGTTAATATGTATATATATAGGTTTAGAAGAGGGATAATAATATATATATGTATATAGGAAGGTATACTAATGATATTGTGTGATATATATATTGAAAGTGCAAGATTTTGTGGGTGTGGGTCTTATAGGCGGGATTTTGTGTTGTGTGTGTGATGAAAATGAAGATCATGCCCCCTTTTATAGAGTTTAGGGCAAAAAATACAATTATTATATAATAAGGTCTTTATCCATAACTAATGCATTTGATCTTATCTACATTTCATGCTTATCCAATTTTCATGCTTATCCAATTTTCATGCTTATCCAATTATCATACTTATCCAATTATCATGCTTATCCAATTATCATCCAAATCTTCTACAATCTTATAACATTTAATAACATTTATTATTATGAAAATGACATTTATTAGCTAGATTTTTCTAAAATATTCCAAACCTCATATCTTTCTATATATATATATATATATGAATTTTCGAAATTATATATATATATAATTGAAAATTGTGTATTTTATGATTAATAAAGAAAGAAAAGAAAGAAATATAATTCCAATTGTTATAACTATGCATTAATAAATAAGCATAGGCATGTATCGTCAAGTTTTTAAAGAAAACTTCACATAATACAAGTAGTATAATAATCATATAATCATCAAATAATAATATATTTAAAATATAAGAAAATCGGGTCCTTACCTAAGTACATATATATATAGATATGATAAGAATTATCTACATATACATATAAAGCTAATAAAATAAATATAAGTATATATATATACATATATGTAACATATGTATATAAAAGTAGTGTATAATAACATATACCTATACGTACATATAACATAAAAATATAAATATAACTACATATACACATATCCGTATAGCATAGATATATGTATATAGATCTATTATAATTAGGATTAAGTAGATAGGTTAACCTATAATGAATTCCCTAAATATATTAGATATTTATGTATATCTATGTACAACTTAAACATATACCTTAGATATAAAAATAATCATAAGTTTCAAATACTTTATGTATATAAACTAAGTGTATCTTTATAACAAAATCAGCATCAATGCGTAGTATTTAAAGTGCTAAAATAGGCATAAATCCATAGTATAAATTTATAGCAAAAGTTTTACTTATCAAATAATAGTTATGTGGAGCTTTCTTTACTAACTCTTTCAAGAACAACATAGAATAATCTCCTAATACTTCAACTAAAGCATAAGGGTTTCATAATACTTCAAATGAAGCATAAACTCACACAATACTTCCAAATAAGCATAGAGCATAATAATCACATATTACTTCACATAAAGCATATTAATCACGTAATATTTTCAATAAAGCATAATAATCATATATTACTTCAAATAAAGCATATCAATCACATAATATCTTCAAGATCATGCTCACAAATCTAACCACTCTTCAACTTCCTCCCAACAAGAGTTATAATATGCCAAATTAACCATAAAGCTTTAAAGTAGCATGATAAAGACAAAATAACTAAAATCCTCTACTTAAGGCATAAAGAATGTTCCTACCTTATGTTCTTCCAAGTAGTGTAGTATTTTGAGAGAAAATGATGGTGTTTTGAGGGAAAATGAGAGAGTGAGGGTGTGAGCAAGGGAGGGCAAGGTTTTGGGGCTAAATGGGGCTGAAAAATGAGGATTGTGGGTGTATAAGGTCTTGTGTATTGATCTTCCAAGTATTAGAGGTAAAGATCTACATATTATATTCATCTAGATATCCCTTCCACACATTTATACATGGTTGTCTATACAAACACCTCACTTCACTAACCACCATGTATATGTATGTCGGTATGTGTGTGTGTATATGTAGCTATGTATATCACCACCAATATATATTTATATATGTATATGAGGCTAGGTTTTAAGAGTGTATTAGTAGAGATATTTTGATAAAATATAGAATAAAATCAACTAAAATCAAACAAAACCTATAAAATCTGAAAACTCTTATTTATTAAGTATTTTTATTGTTTATTTCTCAACAAAATCCGAAATTTGTGGTTAGAGAAGTGAAAAGACCAAAATACCCCTTGTTTTTCCCATTTTTCGAAAATCGCCCAAAAATAGAAATAAAATTCTAAAAATTCGAAAATTAATTTTTATAAGTCAAATAAAATCTAAAATATTTAGTTTTGTTATTATTTTCATTTTTTTGACAATAATTAAGCATTTTAAAAATTAGATTCCAAATTAAGAACTTAAGACAATGTTTTTCGAAAACTACTAAAATTTCTCGGAAAATAGGTAAACGTTGAAAATAATTTATTAAATAATTCTGGGAGTTTAGAAAGAGTAAATGTATAAAAGTTTAAGAATATTTGGATTATATAATATTTTCTAAAATTTTTTGTAGTAAAATGCTCACTTGTTCGCAAATAAAAATCATATTTGGACAAATAATCTCTATAAAACAATAATTCACAAAATATGTCAATAAGGCACTTATTCATCAAAGTAATGTACATCCAATGTATAAAATATTTAAATAAAAGATTTACCGGGTCGTTACAATATATTACCCTCAATTCTTCGAAACTCTATTATTTATCTAAATTATTTCAACCATTCTTCAACTTTATTAGTTTCTCCCAATCTCAAGTTTTTTCTCTATCATCTCAATTTGATACCCCCTCAAAATTTGTCCATATGGGATTAGTTTCTCTATCATCTCAATTATGGGATGTACCAAAGACATAAGCCCATATGAAACACCTCTAAGATGGGCTCGAATCCCTAGCTAAGGTCCAAGATTCCTACGGACCAATCCCACCACAGGAGGCTTAGTACAGGAGGCCCACAACGCTAGCCCATTCATGCTTCTTATAGGCCTAGTATGTGGAAAGCCCAACCCAGCCCAGCTCACCTAAAAAATAGACCAAGTCAAAGTCTTATCCAACATAAGGTCATACGGGTAAGGGTTCAAGCTCTTATCCCCTTAACTAACTAAGCTTACAAGATAAGTCCTTAGGTATTCCAAGATCCTAACTAACTTAGAGATATGAGGAACCACTCTCCAATCAACTCCATGAAATCTGCCCTCCCTAAATCTGAGAAAGGCCCCCGAGGATTCCTTGGGCTAGGTGGCTCCACACCACTCTTATAAAAAGGGCTACCACCCCTCATTTGGTAACCAAGTTCTAACTCTCTCTCTCGCTCTCTCCTCTCTATAATCTACACTTGTTGCACTAATCTAAACTCACAATCGAACACACTACAAGCAGAAATCGCTCATGTTGCGATTTTTCCGCAAGTGTACGGGTCGCTCAAGCAATAAAGTGAAAGTAAAAGTATCGTTCCCATGAGGAACGGGCTACCAAGCACCAAACTTATAAGTTTTCTATTGTTTAAGCTTCGAAAATTGATTGGGATAATATGAAACAAAAACAAACAACTAAATCAAAGCAAATAACTCAATAAAAACAAACTAGGGCCTAGGCATCGTCGATTGAATCCCCCCTTGTGACCAATTAAACCCCCATTGATTTTAATTAATACACCTTCCCACGATCCAACTCACAAAAATATTTGTAATCTCCTTTCGAAAGTAAAACAAACGTGCCAAAGAATGCTATGTGTCTACTTTCGTGATCACATACGGATTCCTTAGCCCATTGCGCACAAAAGTTGTGTTAGTTAAAAAGTTCTCGCTAATTAACCTAACCGATCGCACAAGAGCACGATTATTTCTAATCTATGCGTTCCTCATGTCTATAATACAAATAGTCAGATTTTATATACACCCTTTCGTAGTCGAATATAAAATCTCAAAGCTTGTAAAGATTGGCCAAAAATTCACAAGTAATAAAACCTTGAATTATAGATACGAAGTATGTAAAATCAAACCAAATAGGTTC
Source organism: Petrea volubilis (assembly GCA_026212405.1). NCBI lineage: Eukaryota > Viridiplantae > Streptophyta > Magnoliopsida > Lamiales > Verbenaceae > Petrea > Petrea volubilis. The sequence continues at coordinate 11,625,920 of CM047876.1, read as the reverse complement.
AACAAAATTCACAAGGGTTTCATCAATTGCTAGCCTAGAACCCTAAGATTTAATTAGCTAGACATAGCGAAACAAAAACAAAACAAAAACATGCTGAAATTAAAAGGAAACATAAACGCAAACTCGGCTTTCGACGACAATCTTGGAGATGAAGGAACTTGGCCTTTGAATTGTCACCCTTCGTAAGCTTTTGCCCTAGAATTCTCCTTGAATTATCAGCTGAAAAGTCCCCCTAAATCGTGCACAAGACGGCCCTTAAATAGGTGTAGGGCAACGGCCGTCAGAATCCTACTACGACTCAACTTTCCTTGTTGGCGAATCATTTCGGGACGGCTTTAGAGACGGGACGGCTTAAGCCGTCCTAATTTGAACCTTAAACCCCCATTTTTTCGGCTTCGTTTCGACCCCGATTTCCTACAATAACATCATGAAACTTTTGTGGGTGTATATAGGCATCAAAACCTTGTATAAAACATGCTTTAGGGGTGCAAAAACACTTTAAATTGATCAAATTAAGGTTGTATTACATAAAGCACAAATTTCATCCTTATAACTTTAAAACCTTAATAAAAATCAATGAAAAACACACAAAGCTTGCTTATAAAAGTGTATATATTTTAAGCTTATCAGCTCACTTGCACGCAAGATTTCCTTGGTGTCCATCCTGTCTTATTCAAGTTTTATTGCAACTTACTTTTGCTTTATTTCTTCTTAAGGCACGTACTTACTTAATCCAGTGGAGTTATAAGGCTTTTTACAGGTTAGGACCCCCTAAAGCGACAGGTCCTTCCTCCAAAAATTGTATTTCCCTATGCTCAACTTTTTTCTCCTACAAATTATCTAAGCGATTGAGATTTGGTACAGATCACTTGGCACCGTTTGTGGGAACTTGAGCTAAAGGCGTGAGAGAATCCCATCGAACCTATGATTCACTATCGTATTCAGGAAGGAATCCCCATGGCCAACGAGGCTAATACCATCTCAAGCAGAGTTGAGATTCCCACCATTCAAACTCTACGAATGGCCATTTTGGCTTCTACAGGAATTCCCTCACTCTAACTATTATCAAGCGCTCCCCCATCAAGAGGCCTTAAAAGCCTTCAAGCACCCTTACTATAAGTGTAACTCCTATCAGGATGCCACCTTTTACGAGGTCTAGTGCATTGGCCTTTGGAGTTCTGGCTACAAAAAGGGATCATGTCACTCTTTGGACAAACCATTCCCCGATGACCACCTCTAAAGGGTACACCTAAACCAATCATGAGAAATTTAGTCGGATAATTGATGAAGCTATTCTCAACGACATCATAAGGGTCCCATCTCTCCTTCAAGAGGGGGTACATATCCCTCTCTTGGAGCGGAATCCTACTTCGGCCCCAGTAGCAGGAGTCCTCCCTCTTGCAAAGGGTACCATTGCAACTATAGCTCAAGAGGTGACCAGCACCACCCTTCTGCACCATCAGCCTTTACCGAGCCCACAATCCTCTCTCATACCATGACAAATGGTTTTAGAGGAAAAATCCATGGCAATGCTCCTCACCTTGTTGGAATCCTCCATGGGTTCCATGTGGCAGAAACCTCATACATTCCTCTCGTGCCTCCTCACACTATAGCTGTGACGGCATCCACTATTGATGAAATACATGAAATCTTGAGGAAGCTTCAACGCATAGTCGAAAAGGCCCAGTTTGGGAAAATGAGGCCTGATAAGAAAAGATGACTTGATCTAGAAAGGCGACCCAGTCCAGGAAGGAGACTCAATCCTAGAAGGTGATCCAGTCCAGAAAGATGGCCTGGTCTCAGAGGGTGACCCAACCCACATCAAGAGGATGAAGGATCTATTTTGACCAAATTAGGATTAGGGTTTATCTAATTAAGAGGATAAAGTTTCCCGCATATCCTAACAAGTTGGAAAATAGCCCTTATCCCTATGTTTTGCAACAAACCCAAACACCTAATCCCTTATTTTCTCAACCTATATAACCACCCTTCTTGATTAGCAGGAAAGTTGCTAGCGTAGGGTTAGGAAGGCACTAACCATTCCCACTCATATACAAAGGTATTGAACCCCAATGTATGGGGAAACCAATGTTATTTAGTTTTGCACACTTAAGCACGTCTTCATACACGATTTTACACTACTCTCTTGTTTTATCATTTTAAATTCGATACTAACTTAATTTAGTGGAGTGCTAACCGTTGTTTTGCAGGTTAATCCCTGAATCACTTATTTTTAACCAACAAAGCCCGGCTTTAGTTCTCTATACTACAAATTCGAGGTGCTTGGTAAAAATTGACAAGCATCAATGTGTAAATGGGTAAGTGAATGATTGGAACCAAATTACAAAACAATTTCATAAAATATATGTTACAAGGATGGTTATAAACAATATGAACAAGAAATAATTTGTTTGAAATATCATTTTTCTACTTTAACTTCAAAAATTTCTCTTAGGTCAGATATTGATAAGTCCATAATTCTACTTGATTTTTATGTTTATTTTGTTATACTTATCATGTATTTTTATCTATTCAAGTCTTACTATGTGGAAATTTGAGTTAAACCGTTGTTTTGCTGGTTGGAAGGGAAAATACCATCAAGGACACAAAAAATTGAAGTTGAGAGTTAGGTATTTACACAAGATAATTTGAGTATGTATCCAATTTCAAGCCATTTAGAGAAGAAACGAGTCTGTATGAATGAGTATATTTGCAAGATATTTTGAGTATGTATCCAGTTTCAATCATCAGAGAGAGAAGCGAATCTGTAAGTTTGAGTATATACTCAAAATATTTTGGGCACGTATTAAAAGTCCACGACAACAATTAAAAGCTTTCCTTATTTGATTAGGACTCTGCTTAGGAAGGCGGTTCTAGATGATTTTCTGCCCCTTTTAAGTCCAGATACAGTCACAAAACTCATTATGACATTTTTAGCTAGGTTTTTAGAGATTAGAAAATAACTATTTCAATTTTCATCTACTTTTGGGATTTTTGGAAGACGGAAGAAGGAACTAAGAGGCGAAGGAAGAACAACCTTTGGAGGGAAGTTTACATTTGAATTCTCCACTGAATAAGTTTATTTCTTCTTATTTTTGGATTCGTTTTCAGATTCCATTCTTGTTTTTTTTAGATTTATTATGAAGTAATTCAAATACTAAGTGTAAGGATGGTATAGTTTTCCTTCTCTTTATTCCATGAAAATCCCACGGATATGAATGCAATTTTGTATGTTTTGTGTGAATCTTTTGGTTAGGGTTTGATCGCCCCTAACTGTTGAATTTGAGAATCGTTGATGAGGTCGAGAGATGATTCACTATTGTTGCTCTAGTTAGACGAGATCAATTCATATTAAAATTGTATGAGAATGAATTTAATATTGATTGAGCCCTAAGGCGGTGATTAAAATTTATACAAATTTTTTCTAGAGCTTGGATTAATTGAATGAGAATTGGTTAGTTTTAGGCCTAGAAAAGATTGTTTGAGTTAATTCTATAATACTAGAGAGAGATTGTGGATATATTTGTAACTGACTTCACACAATCACAAAACCATTTGATTTGGGGATTGGATTGGAATAGAGAATTAGATTAATGAAACCACCTTGCACTTGGATTTAATCTTATTGAGTAATTATTATAATTTTGATTGCGAGTAGCCTTTAGCTTAATATTAGCTTAAATTTAGGAAAACAAACCCACTCCACAATCAATTAATTTAGCTAAACAAAACAAGTCACTTTCACGGGCCAAATCACAATCCTTGTGGGATTCGACACTCTACTCACGTTATATTACTTGTACGATTGTGTGCACTTGCGCAGTCCTATCAGATATGCAGAGAGAGAGGGGTAATTATCATTATATTTGTCTTATGATTTATTGGATTAATGAAGACATTTTTCTTGAAAAAAGAATTATTAAATTTGCATTTCTTGATCATCCACATACTAGTGCACATATTTATGAAGCTATTCTTGATTGTTGTAATTGTTGGAATATTGGTGATAAAATTTTTCATGTTAGATGTATTTGTCATATCATGCATCTTTGTGTTCAAGATGGTACATCTTCTATAGCACCTTATGTTGATATATTAGATCATGTTTGACACTCATTATGGCTTCCTCTATTAGAACACAAGAATTTAAACTACCATATATTGATATTAACCCTTGGTGGAATTCTACTTATAAGACGTTAATGGAATCACATCTATATGAAAATAATAATAATGCAATTAATTACTCAACACATGGACGATTTTATTAGCGAAACTGAGTGGGATGTTATTAATGGAATCCTTGTTCATCTTTTGTATGTATTTCTTAAAGTTATTGATACTATGTTTGGAATTTTCATTATCATACTTCTAATATTATGTTGCCCCAAATGATTAGAATTGTTCAAATGTTTCATGAACATTGAAATGATAATGAAGTGGCCACTATTATCAACGATGTGGAAGATAAATGGAATAAATATTATACTAAACTTCCTTATATTTGTCTTTCATCATGAGTTTTTAACCTAGATACAAATTAAATTGCTATCCATATTTGATTGAAGAATATTATACTTGTCTTAAGTTAGAAATACAAATAGATGCAGATGTTGAAAAAAGTAGAAAATCAAAACATGGTTTATAAGTTAGTTGAAATGTGCTCTTCTACTTCATCTTTTCAACAAGAAATTCATTCTTCTAGACAAGAATCATCATCAAGTAAATTCGGCAAATCTATATTTTCTGGTTTAAATTCATTAATAAAGAACAAAACTACATCTAATAACCATTTATACGAACTAACACAATATTTTCATTTTGACATACTACATGATACGAACGGTGACTTTGATATTTTAGCATGGTGGAAATTAGAACAAAAGAGTTTTACAATTCTTTCAACTATTGCATGTGATCTATTCGCATCTCAAATGTCAAATATACCTTTAGCAAATGCTTTTAGTACAAGTCAAAGAACTATGATGGAAAAAAGGTCTACATTAAGCCTAAAATCCATAAAACTTTGTATCTTGTGGAAAGATTGACTAGATCAATAATACAGAAAATAAGAATTGCATCGATTGGGATAAATATGGTTGGCGCCATAACATTATGAATTGGATAATGAAGCAATGTTTGAAACATCAACAATTGTCAATACTTCAGCTATAGGAAAGGATTTCTATTTTGAAGCCATGAAATATCCAAAAAATGCACAACACTAATATGTAAGTCCTTTGAAGACTCCTATGTACGATTGGTAAATGATCCTGAATTAAAGTTGTATTCGTTTTTGATGCAGTAGATGATTTTTTTTTTATTAAATCTCTACGGAACATTTTTTTTAATTCTTATATGTACGTTCTGATATTTTGAACTTAATAAATTTTTTTATATAGTAAAGTTCATTTCCATTTTATTATTGTCTTGAAAACTATAATATAAAAGTAATAAGTATTTGAACAAGTGCAAGGGAAGAAAAAACATACTAGTTAGTATTTAGATATAGAATGTAAAATGTCATAGAAAATAAATTTTTTAAAGTGAAATTAAAACAAAAAAGGAAAGAAGGTAGGATCAGCCAGTCAAGCCCGCCAGGCCCAGCCCAAAAAAGGCCGACCCAGCCCAATCCAACCCACCAAAGTAGCAATCATGGGCTGAAATGGGCCCACCCTCACCCCTACAAACTCGATCCCGCTATCGTAGCCGCCCTTGGGTGAGCCAACCTAACTCGGCCTAATTGACAACTTTGCTTGAGGGGTGATGGATGTACTTGGAATGCTCTATGTCAAGGTAACAATTGGAAGCAACGCTATTGCCTCAGCCTTCTTGTTGACTGGCGCCAAAAAATCTAATAAGCTTACATTTTTATGTTCATATTTTGTATGTTTTTCAATGATTTTTTTATTAAGTTTTAAACATCATACAATACATTGTTAGTTAGGGGTTGGATCTACTCTAATTTGTTAGGCCCATCCACCTTGCATTATTTTTTGATCCTGTTGGATGAAGAAAACAATGGCCTAGAAGTCATTTGGGCTGAAGAAAAAGCCATTTGTGGCTAATATCAATATTGATAAAGCAATTTATAGTGAGAATGTTGGCCTATATAAATTCAAATGGCATGACAACAATGGCCTCCCTTGGAATGTACCCTTGTCCGTGATCCATCTAGCTTGTGACCTATGGTATCTGAGAAGCCAGTAAACCTTATAATGTTTCCAAAAGGCCACTATCTCCAACCCAAAGTTTTATTAATTGGCAATGTTTTAGGGCTAGGATAGTGGCCCTTGGCTATATTATATGACTAACAGGGTAACTGAATAATATAACCTTTAGAAGGCTGCCATCTTAGTTTGCCTTACGAGCCTGTATCAAATAATATTCTTAGTCTAGGACTTTGTTTTGACCACTTTGATATTAGTGATGAATAAATTTTGCTAAGCCTAAATGATTGCTAGCTTTGTTTTTTTCCAACAAAAATCAAAAATTGATGTACGATAGATAGGACACACAAAGGTGGAGTGGGTCCAATCCCAGCGTAATAATGCCTTGTGTGATGTTTTGGGATCAATCCAAAAGAAGGCCAACATAAATGGCTGTGCACCCAACTATCACCTTCAAAGGGAGTATTCCAAGTGTAATTTTCACTCATCCAGTGAATTTATTAATGACAACATCAGCTTCGCTTAGGTCTTGCCTATCGTTGCTAATCTTTCTCATTATTCTTAGAGGCAAGATATTTTACTACCAACCATTATCCACCAGCATCCTAGCGGAATCAACATTGTAAACTTCCAAAATGATGAGGAAAAAAAAACATTTTAACATATAATTAACCATGTTTAAAGGTGAAATAAGACCTATCTTGCCTCATTTAACATTTTTCTTATAGTAAAAGAGTGTGATAAATGAGTTAATGAATGAATTTTAAGGTTAAATCCATCAATTCGGTGTAATTAAAGCTTGAAATTATAAAAGCAAGCATGGGTCAAACCAAATTTAAGCATCATTATAGACTTGCAAAGTGACAATAACAACCACTTTAAGACCACATTAAATTTGTTTAAATTATAATTAAGACTAATCATGTCTCATTTTACATTTTCTTATGGTAATAGAGTTCTATAAATGAGTTAATGAATGAAGTTACATGCCAAATCCATCAATTCAAAGTAATTAAAGTATAAAATAATGAAAATAAGCACGAGTTAAATCCAATTTGGGCATTATAGATTTGCAAAGTGATGAAAACAACCACTTTGAAATGTAATTAGTGTTGTTAAAATGTGAATTAAGATGAAGTTTGCATTGTTTAATGATCTCCATTAATAAAAGAGAGTGATAAATGAGCTAATAAAAGAAGTTTCAAGCTAAACCCATTAGTTAAGAGTAATGAAAGTCTGAGGCAATGAAAATAAACATGAGTTAAATCAAATTTGAGCATTATAGACTAGCATAATGACGGAGAAAAAGAAGTTAATATGTAAATAACATTGTTTAAATGTAAATTAAGGCCAAGTGATTGTCCAAGTGCTATGCAATGAAACATCACCTTGTTGGGGTGGTGAATAAACAACAAAATGCACTATCTCACCAAGTTTTGTATGATTTTGGTATTATTTGGTTAGAATTATATTTTCATGCAATGTATTTTTATTAGTCTTATTTAACTTTTTTCGTTGTTTGGTTAGGTATGTGAGTATATTAAAAGAATTTGATAGTTATCGCTATGCACTGTTAAAATATATGTTAACAGAAAACCAAATAATAGTTGTATATTATACAAAGATTGCTTATTCTAAAACTAAACTCTCCATTTTTATTTTTTTTTTGGTAGTCTAAGTCCCTCAAATTGCTTGTGGTTTATTGGACCATAAAATATGTTTAAATTTGCATGAAAATATCTAATATTGATTATTCCTTACAAGTTTTAAATAACATGATATTAGAACAAGTTGTTAGCTTTCAAGTAAGTATTAGAGGAATTTGCTTACATATAAGGTCCCGTAGCTCAGTTGGTTAGAGCGTTGGTCTTATGAACCGAAGGTCGCGGGTTCGAGCCCCGCCGGGACCAATAAACATCAAACAATTGCTTTTAGCATTTGATTAACCTTGTTTAGAGGTGGAATAAGACCAATATCGCTTCGTTTAACTTTCTATTATGGTAAAAGAGGCACTTGATCAACCTTGTTTAGAGGTGTAATAAGACCAATAGTGTGGCACCCCCCTCGCTATAATCGTCCTATATGAGTAGGGCTCACTCAACGGTCTTGCTAAGTACCTATTTATTTTTTTTTCCGAATGGTACCTGATACTTGCATACTTATTCTGCCCAACAACATAATTGTGATAAAATAAACACGCAATTGACTTACATTAAATTGTATGGTATTAATCTATCTAAGTACAACACTTTAAATAGTGAGCTTCTGTTTCCCATTAAACTAGCAAATCTTTTATACATAATAAGAACTATATACTTGACTTGTAATGCACCAACCGCCTTAACCGAGTTCCTTCAACCTCTTTTCCTGAAACTGAGGCAATGAACAGAAAGAACTTGGGGTGGTAAGTCCAAATGACTTAGTGAGGCGGAAATATATATACAGATATATTTGCAAAAACTAAGATTCATAAAACCAAAAGTAATGAATCACGAAAAAGTGCGTTATAGTATGAAGCCCGTACATACAAACTTGAACAAGATAGATAGTCAGTCATGAACGGAATCTCCAACCTTATGACTACCCAAAATAGATAAACACAACAGAAACCCTTATGCCTCCCTTGTTAAGGAGTGACCTTGACATTAAATTGAACGGAGATATATCATGCGTTTGTGCAATACATCGCTCCAATCTTCACTATAGTCATCCTCTGGCTATACGTAGAAATTGGTTTCACAGAATGGTATCATATAAAAGGTTCCATCAACGGTTCATTCTGCCCGATAGTATTCCTCTTATAAGTACCTGGACCCAAACTTCCCCAGGGCATCCCAAGGGTAGACGGATATATAACATAGCAGATATGGCTCACAAAACGTTGATAAAGCAATAACTTGTTTTTACACTTGGGATACATAAAAATATAATTGAAATATGATATCCCAAAGGTGTCAAAAATCATTTCGGGACAGATATAACTTACAATATCAGAAAAGGTAAAATTTTTAGATATAACTTGACTTGTAATTCAGAAAAATACTTTTTTTTGAAACATAAAGAGTAAGATATTACTCCATAAGATTTGGGTGACATAAATCAGATAGGGTAGGCCTTACCAAGATATTTACTACATATAGTACAATGCCCCAGCAAAAAAAATAACAGGCACTTACCTTAAGAGCTTATTGTCTTACCAAGTTTATGAATTAGGTTGACTATGTCATCTTGGTAATCTCCTAGAATTTGCATCAATAGCTAAAGTTGGGGTACTACGCAATAACTAGTAATCATTGTTTAGGGGATAACATAACTACTTTAAGAAGAATACTATGCATAGATGCACAAGTAACAATATCTACACATGCGTACGTATTCATAGCTTTCAAAATAATGTTAACTTCATATATGTATATAGTTTATGAAGAACAATCTTAATATTTTAGTTATATAAGTATATACATAGGTTTATGAATAATCCTCAATTTACTATATTTAAGCATATAAGTTAGTTCTACATGTATAGGCAAAAAATGTATACAAGTATTACCATAAGATAGCCTAGTGTAAACTCCATGCTTATCATTATTCGTTAAGCATAATGTTATTGCCCTCAACTTGTAAAGAATGATAATTAATCTACCATGAGAATAGCAACTAGTACTTAAATCCCTAAGTTCCTATACTACTTATGAGATAATTCTACATTTTCAAGAGTGTTTGAGGGAAATAAGGGGATATATAGAAGGCTAATAGGTATATATGTATGAAAAAAGAAGGGTTTATTGATATATATATATATATATATGTGTGTGTGTGTGTGTGGAAGATATGCTATAAATAGAGTGTTTTGTGTGTTGAGAGTGGATTGAGTATGGGTGTGTTCTTTTAGGTGGGATTTTTGTGTGCGTGTGAGAAGGCAATTGCCCCTTTTTATAGAGTTTAGGGCAAGAAATAGGATTTTTATATTATTAGGTTAATTTATAATAAATGCATAGAAGATAAGATAAGATAAGATAGGATAAGATGAGATGAGATATTTTGTAGTTATCCAATTTGCTATGTTTATCAAGATTCTTATCAAGATCTTAGCATTTAAGAACATTTTTTAGGAGAAAATGACATTTTTGGATAAGTATGCAGATATATATGATAAAACATGACCTATTATATAATATATACATATAAATTCAAAAATTACATACATATATATAGCTATATTTTTGAAATATAAATATATTTATGCATATGACTTCATTACAAATAAATTAATAAGATGTAATTCTTAAAAACACATGTATGTATATATATATATCTCAATTTATATATGTATCATAAATTCAATTGTTTATGTTAAACATAATTATCATATCACATAATTCTCAACAAAATAAAGATCATATAAAACATGAAGTATAATTCATCAAGCACGTGTATCATAAGTCTCGGTTTTCATATAGTTGTTAGAACTATTTGATGTGTAAAAATTGGAATGTCACAAATAGCGCTTCATTTAACTTTCTATTATGGTAAAAGAATGTGCGAGTTAATGGATGAAGTTCAAGGGTTAAATCCTAAAATTATGAAAATAAGCACAAGTAGGACCAAATTTGAGCATCATTGTAGACTAGCAAAGTGACGATAACAACCACCTGATTGCAGACCAGCAAAGTGACGATAACAACCACCTTAAGACGTAATAACTTTGTTTAAACTTGAAGTAATTCCAACGAGTTAATGGATGAAGTTCAAGGGTAAATCCTAATATTATGAAAATAAACATGAGTTAAGCCCAATTTGGGCATTATAGATTTGCAAAGCAACGAAAATAACAACTTTAAGACTTAATTAAAAATTTTTAAATGTGAATTAAGAACAATCGTGCATTTGTTTAACATTCTTTTTCGATAAAAGAGTTTGATTAATGAGTTAATGAATGGAGTTTTTGGCTAAATTCATTAATTTGGAGTAATAAAAGCCTAAAATAATCAAAATAAACACGAAGTTAAACAAAATTTGAGTGTTGTAAGCATGCAAATCGATGAAAGCAACAAATTTAAAATGTAATTAACATTGTTTAAACATCAATTATGACCAAATCAATGTCCAAGTATTAAGCAATGCAACATCACATTGTTGAACTCTTCATGGAAAAAGTGGTGAATAAACTAGAAAAATACAGTATTTCACCAATTTTGATGTTTAGTCATATTATTTTGCGTAGTATTATATTTTCATGCAATATATTTTATGTGAGTATCTTAAAAAATATTGATAGTTATCATTATGCAGTGTTTATTAAATGTTAATAAAAAAACCAAATAATCGTTGTATTTTACAAAAGATTTCTTATTCTAAACCACACTCTCAATTTTTTTATTAAACTCGAAGTCCTTCAAATTACATATGGTTTCTCGAACCATAAGATACATTTAGATATGCATGACAATATTTAATATTGATTATTCCTTCTAAACTATAAAAATCATTATATTCGAACTAGCTGTTAGCTTTTAACTAAGCATTATGAGGATTTGCATACACATGAGGTCCCGTAGCTCAGTTGGTTAGAGCGTTGGTCTTATGAGCCGAAGGTCGCTGGGACCAACAAATGTCAAACATTTATTTAGACAAAAAGTAACTAAGTTCACAGGGAAAAAAAATATATGTCAACATTTTAAATTTGCAAAATCACAAAAGCAACCACTTTAAGACCTGCTCATTATGCATTGTGAATTTTAAACCTCTATTTAGATTTAAAAGAGAAAAAACTTCACCAATCCCTAATTATAAAATGAAAAGGAAAAAAAATCATATACCAACATTATAAACTTGCAAAATGACAAAAACCACCGCTTTAACACCTAATCAACCTTGTTTAAAGGAGAAATAAGACTAATCTCGTCTCATTTCACGTTTTCTTATGATAAGCGAGAGTAAAAAACGATTTAATGAATGAATTTTAAGGTTAAAACCATCAATTCAGTGTAATTAAAGCCTCAAATTATGAAAGCAAGCATTGGTTAAACCAAATTTGAGCATCATTACAGTCTTGCAAAGCGACAATAACAACCACTTTAAGGGCCCGTTTGGATGAGCTTAAAAAAAAAGTGCTTCTCAAGTCCTACTTTTTTAGGGGAGCTTTTTTTTTTAAAGCCAAGTCATTTTGCATTTGGATGCAATAATTTAAAATTGCTTTTCAAAATAAAAAGTTGTTTGGATGTAGAAATTTAGAAGTGCTTTTTTCATAGTGCAATTACTAAAAAGGGCACGCATAAGCACTTTTTATTGTTTGTGTTTGGATAAAAAAAACACTCTAAAATTTAGTAGAATTTTTTATTAACATTAATTTTTTAATTAATCCATGGTAATTTTATTTTACATGGCCCATAAAAAACTAATATTTAATGTTTACGTACCATAAATTATAATGAGTGAAATACTCATATTAAAATTTAAATTAATGTGAAATTAGTGTTTACATTCTCATGTAAAAATCACAATATATCAAAATAATATAGTAATTGTTGACATTCAAGAACATATTTGACAATAATGAAATTAGTGCCCCCTCCCCTTGTCCTCGTCCTGGTAACATATCCCTAATAGCATCCCTCAATTGCTCCATATCTCTAATAGACCCTTGGTTTGGAGTGTATCTGATATTTTCTCCATCTTCAAAACTTTCAAGAATCCTCACATCACTTGAATCAAGCCTTCTTAGATAATTGTGCACTGCAAAACATGCCCATATGATGTCAACTTGAGTTTGAAGGTCATAAGTACGCATGTTCTATAGTATTTTCCATCTATCCTTACAGACTCCAAATGTTCTTTCTATCACACTTCTCAAACTTGAATGAGAATAGTTAAATGCCTCATTACGTGATCTGAATGCTGGAGCTAATTTGAATTGAAGAAGATGATACCTTGTATTTTTGTAAGGTCCTAAGAATCCATTGAATGTAGCATATCCAGCATCAACAAGATCGTATTTTCTTGTAAGAAATAAATAAGCAAAATAGAAGTTTGGTTATCAATTAGAGGAATTTCCAAAAAAAAAAAAAAAAAACTCAAGCTTCAGGTGGCTTAGAAAACTGCAACTCTGGCTTTCGGAGGGTATGCATGAAAATTTTGGAGTCATGTGCAGAGCCTTCCTATACCACTAATGCAAACGTAAAGCACAAATTGAAGTCACATACAACAAGCAAATTTGTACTTGTGAATCCCTTTCTGTTTATGAAAGGAGTTCTCTTATTAGCAGGAACACAAATAGGAATATGAGGCCCATCTATTTCTCCAATACAATCTTTGAAATGTGGCCAATATCGGTCATCACCCATAAGATACACAAGAGCATCTCTAAACAAAGGATCAACAGGCCTAATGATATCATTACCTAACCTTCTCATAGCTAATAACATACGATGAAATTGTCCAGAGATTGTTTCACTGGAATGTTGAAATATCTCATCTGCATCTCTATAAGAAGCTCCATGACCAACTATCCATAGGAACAAACCCATTGCCTCATCTATACTAATATGTTTTGTTGGAGACAGTTCATATTTGTTGGTTAAGTCATTTACCAATTGTTTGAATACATGTTTTCTCATTCGAAATAGTTCAAAAAATCAAGTATCATTACCCCTTGTCAGTTCTTCTACACAACCATTTCCTATTAGTACTGAAGTTCTTTTTTTGTTTTTCTTCAAATATCTTGACACGAGACCTCAAGCAGCAACAACAACAACTAATCTCCCTACATTATGCAGTTGTTGTATGTATCACCAACAAACTTCATTTTCATTACTGCTAATATCTGCATATGAACCAACGCATATCCTGTAAAAATAATCATAATAGTTGTATCAATAAGTATTCAGATACTTACATAACATAAAAGAAATAAATTTACTAACTTCAATTAAAATCATGTAATGAAGGAATTCAAGTCTACAAGAATGAAAAGGAAAAAAAAAAGGAACACAAAAACAATCCATAGTCAAGCAATTATGTAATAAGCCAAATATGACAATCAAGCATCATCAGAATTGTTGATTTTATCCTGATTTGAAGGTATCTAACCATCCAACAACCAATTGAGGATCATCTTCCAAGAAGTGAACAAAAGCCTCCCTATTTTGCTTATTAGTAAAGATCCTTGTGGCCAAGAAGTAGTCATGACTACCTTTCACTAACCCAAGAACATCAACTAACATATCCAAACATTTAGTCATGCTAAAAGGATCCTTCTATCCACCTAATGTCAAAGTCATTTGTGACATCTCCATACTAGTAAGGATCCTATCAGCTAGGGATTGTAGAGAATTACTAATTCCCAACTTTCCACTTGTTTTTCTCTTTTTTGTAGCCCTATTTAAAACACTTGGTCCAACCTCATAATTTGTTGAAATTACCAAAGAAAACCTTAAGGTATCAGAATTTACAATTAATCCTCAGAGCTTTGCTAGTCCAACCAAAAGCTTCTACCGTTAGCGTTTTACAATTGAGAGGAAAGAAAAAAAAAGGTCAGTTTTTTTTTTCTAGAAGCCTTTTCTGATGGCTGTGGTAGTCGAGATATAGAAAAGTGTGTCAAGACTAGAGCAACAATACCATCGACAAGCAAATTGACAACCAGAGGAGCCAAAACCCCTTTAAGCAACGACGTGAAGACTCGGAACATAGTTAACCCATATAGATCTAGAATCCTTGATGCAAGGTGATTCTAGTAGAGTTGAAGTCATTGGGTTCTGACAATCGACGGGTGTTGACTAGTAGTCAAACAAAGTCAAACAGCATTAGTCGGGCCATCACCATGGAGCTGAGAACGGGGCTACTCTAAAAATTTGTATTGTATGAATCTCCAACTTGGTTAGGCCGCCACCACCAGGATGTGGTTGTAAATTCTAATACTATGGGGATTTGTGTAACTTCAGCAAACCTTAAAAAAGGTGTTTGTAAATAAAACATTAAAGGCAATATCAAAATTTCTCGTACTCAATTAAAGTTTACATAATTTTTCAAATCTCGATAGTTGTTTTATTAATTTCTCATATCTGAGGGATCCTTTTATAATTTTGGCAAACCTGATAGAGGATACTATAATTTGCCCTAGTTGTGTTCTATAAAAGATTGCTTATTCCAAACTACACTCTCCAACCTTAAGGGAAGTCATTTAAATTGGTTGCTTAGAGTTTCTTGGACCATAAAATACATTTAAATTTGCAAGAAAATATACAATATTGATTGTTCCTTCTAAACTTTAAATGGCTCAATACTAGTTGTTAGCTTTTAAGTAAGTATTAGAAGGACTTAACTATACATGAGGTCCCGTAGCTCAGTTGGTTAGAGCGTTGGTCTTATGAGCCGAAGGTCGCGGGTTCGAGCCCCGCTGGGACCAACAAACATCAAACCTTCATTTAGAATAAAGCTAGGTTCACCAATCCCTAATTATTAAACAAAAGGAAATAATTGAATGTCAACATTAGAAACGTACAAAATGACAAAAACAACAAGTTTAAGAAAAGGAAAAATATTGATTGTCAACATTATGAACTTGTAAAATGACAAAATCAACACCTTCAAGATGAATTAAGACCAATCTTCTCACTAGGGGTGATTGCAGTGCAGTGTTAGTTTTTTCTTTTTAACATATTTAAAATCAAATTGCCATATGCAATTTTTTTTGAAAATATATTTCAAATTGGATTTTTTTAAATTAAAATCAAAAGTGTGGTTTACAATGATTCGGTTTAGTTCAGTGCAATTTGGCAGTTTTAAACAAGAAAAAAAATAATTAGATAAAAGTTAGAAAACTATCATATACTAATATCAGTAAAATACTTAAATTAATATTAAAAATTCAATTCATGAAAATAAAATTTGTATAAATAAAAAGTATGAAGACTAAATGTATAGAGTCCATGAAACTAAAAGACATAATGCAACTTTGCATACTTAAATCCAGCTCAAAAAATAATATTGATTGAACTATGTAGCTTCTTAAGATTTTGGCTAATATAACATACTAAAGTTTTAGTCCATGCATAATTTAAATAGTATAATATTGGAGCTAGTTGTTAGATTTTAATTAACTGCTAGAAATATTTATTTACATATGAGTTTTCGTAGCTCAGTTGGTTAGAGCATTGGTCTTATAATTCGAAAATTTTGGGTTTGAACCCCGCCAGGACCAACTAACAAGAAACTTTAAATTTGTAGAAGAAGCAATTTCCTATCCAACACAACAACACAACACGAAAATAGCGGGTTAGGGTTGCGAGTTATCGGTTCGGTTGAAAATGGGTCGAACCCGAAAGCGGCTCGAAAAGAATGGGTTGGGTTGGGTTGACTCATGGGTTAACCAGATAGCCCGATTCCTTTTATGGGTTAATTGACAACCCGACCCAGCCCAAATCATTTTTTAAATTTTTTTTTATCCTTTCCCTCTTATTTATACAAAAATATATTAAGTATAAATTATAAATTATAATATTTTGAAGGGTTATCATTCATCATTAATAATATAATATTGGAAAAATTTATGAAAAAGAGAATATGGAATTTTTTTTAATTATTGAACATACAAAAACTTTTAGATACTTAAAGATTAAAGATAAGATATTGTTAAATCTTTTAAATGAGTGAAAAGTCAATTTGAACGAAAAAACTATATTTAAGTTAGTTATCATCTTCTTCTTCCCTTCAAAAAATTATATCGTGATTATCTTCTTTCTTTAATTGTTTGTTCGAAATTCATTGAAGTTTTCATATTGATTTATTTTAATATTGAATTAATATTTTTTATAAAACATTTTCATATTATATTCTTATAAATAAAATTTAAATAAACTACAAATGAACTAAATAATTTCTAATATAAATTCCAAACGTGTGTCTTATACGCAGCCAACCATCACTATAAGAACTAAGAATGCATACCTTTTAGTGATGAACCAATTACAAATTTACTTTTCTATATTGGATTTCATCTATAACAAATTTAAAATTTGTTAGTAAATGCCTTGTTACTAATTATTTATTTAGTTCGATTTATATTGAATTCTGTTATTAATCATCACATGATATGATGATACTCTAAAATTGTGACAAAATGTCAAAATCTCTCTGTCACAAATTTAGCGATGCAGTTTTATTTCCTATGTTCTATGATTACTATTACTACTAAGAATTTGTTCTTCAAATTTGGAGATAAGATTTTTATTGCTTTCTTTTAAGTACTCTGAATTTCTTTTATAAGTTTTAGAGATTGGATTTTGATATGGACATTAGAGCAAAAACAATTTCTTCTAAGACATATTAAGCAATCAAGATGGGTTGGATTATGGGTAGTCAGGTTAATGGGTTGGCCTAATTTAAAACAGGTTAACCCGGGTTGACACGAACCCAACCAAATTGGGTTAGGATTGAGGTCTTATGGGTTTGACTGTTCATGGGTTGGGTTAGGGTTGCAAGATTTTGTGTTATACCCCTATCTCAACCCAACACGAACCCACCCAACCCACCCGAAGTGCCACCCCTAGGTTCATAGATCCCCAAGTTGTAAAAGGATGGGAAAAAAAATTTAAAAATCAAATCTTGAACTTTAACAAAGCTTATTTTAAAATATTCTGATTTCAAACACAATCTCCAAATGAGAGAGACAGAGAGAGAGAGAGAGAGCTTGAATATTAACATTTTAATGCACAATAGGGTTGCGTCGAAGAAGTAGTTTTCGTTAAATAATCAATATTTTTACAGAAAGTATTAACAAAAATTCAAGAAACCATTAGCAAAATGCCATAGTAATTAAGCGTACAAAATATGATGACACTTACAAATATGAAATTTGACATGATAGATTTGTTTGAAAATTATCAATAAACTAGCATTGTTATCATACACGATAGATGATGTATATCGTGTATAAATTGACAACAAAATATTTTAAAAAGTTAAAGTGCTAACTTTGTTGTGAGAAAACTAACATGCACAAAACTCATGACATATTAAACAAATCTTTTCATATTAAAAATTATCATAATTAACTGAAAAAGATTGTTCCAATCATATGTTTCCAATCTTCATTTGAAAGGCTAAATAAGAAGCATGCTCTTTTAATTGTTGCACACAAGCCTAGTAATAGATATTTTCTAATTCATATTCAAGAGTGATAACCTCCCTCAAATATCGTTCACAGTACTCTTTTTTGATTCATCAAATTGTATCCCAGTTGTTTAGTAATATCCCAGCGTCCAACATTAGTTTCCTCACAAAATGCCCCCATTATGTCCACTAACTCCTCATCAATTGCATTAGTGGACTTACATTTCTTGAAGAAGACTTCTGTGTCGTGATTAGTATTTGTCTCACACACGGACATGAACTCATATTGTCATACTCAGAAGTTGTGGGATTGTCATTTCGTAGTTCGCAAAATGGAGCAACTAGTGTCACTCCCTAGATCCGGGACGCGGCATCGCAATGTCCCTTAGCCCAAAAGAACTTAGAGACACCAAGCCACGGAAATTAAAACATACTAAAATCAAAAAATATTTATTGAAAAACCTTAGTCTCGCAGCGGATAAGATAATAACCATAGGTATTACAACTCCAATTCAAAGATATAACTAAAAGACTAAGCTATAATAGCCTTATTAAATAGCATCATCAAAGAAAATAGCAACTAAATAACATTAACTCTTTCAATATGATCACTAACCCCAAAATTGGCCCTCGTCTCCCTCGTCGGTACTATCCTCTACAAAAATAGGTATTAGTGGTGTGAGCGCACTCATAAGTGGGTTCAGACCTGTAAGAGGGCCTTAACAATCTATTATCTCAAAAGGTAGAATTGTTACCTTTCTCATAAGTAGTTTAGGCAACATAATCTTACATTATTTTCATAAAAATGCTTTAACTTGGGTTTACCAAATAATGATGAAATACCAAGTAATTGCCTATGCTCACATTTTTAAAAGATTTTATGCCTCAAATTATTTGTTATACATGTTAATATCATGAAACTTGTTTTCATGCAATTATGCTTTCATAAAGGTATATGCATGAGCATGATATGTTTATACCTTAATGAATATCTATGCGTTATGAGAAAAGTTTTTCTCAATTATGTGTTGGGCCAGAAATATTTTTGGAATGGATGTGGCTGAGTTCGGCCGGAACACTCTATTGGAGATGCCGGTATTAAGTGTTCCAGCCCTCCATCTCCTAATCCCTCCTCATATGGACGGAGTGTTCCATGTGAGAGTGGGTCGTAGGTTTCGGCATATACCCGGGTTATGGCCACTAGTGTGACTCGATTGGGAATAGTGAAATCGCGGAGTGACTCGATTCTATTGTTTGATCGTGGTGGGAGTTATAAAGCATCACATCACTATATGTGACTAACAGGGAGTATTATGTGATTTTAAATGTTTAAGTGGTATTTTCACGCACTTGCACCTTATGTAATTGAGTTATAGTTCTACTCAACGTGTTTGTTGGCTATACTTCACATGTTTATTTTAGATCAACCTGAATCAGATCGTCAGGAGATTGGAACTGAGGAGTACTATGAAGCTTTTGCTTAAACTTGATAGGGATTAATTATGATTTATCATGAAAGCCATCATATATTGTACTAAACATGCTATATATGAACCTGAATGTAGTATTTATCATGAAAGCCATCAAAGCAGGGTCTTGGGAGACTTGTGCTTTAGTAATTTACTGAACTAACATTTGTGATTGTCGTGCAGATGGCACCAAAGAAAACACGGGATAACATTGAATACTAAGAAGATCGATTTACCGCAGTTTTTAAAAGGATCAACCGGCGGGAGGAGACGGTTAATGAGACTTTGGCTAACTTTTTAAAGTTAAGCCCTCCAAGCTTCCAAGGCGAGCCTGATGACGAAAAGGCAACTAATTGGTTAGAATCCATAGAAAATATCTTCATGATTTTGAATTGTGAAGTAGAAAGGAGAGCGGTGTTGGCAACCTAAAATTAGAAAACGACACGCATCATTGGTGACAAAAGATAGAGCGTAAGTGGGAGGCAACACGAACTCCGCAGACTTGGAAAAACTTCGTTCAAGAATTCAACCTTCAGTATGTCCCACGAGTAGTACAAGAGAAATGGGAGCGGGAATTTCTTAACATCGAAGCCATGTTTACCAAATTAGCC
Organism: Petrea volubilis; assembly: GCA_026212405.1. Taxonomy (NCBI): domain Eukaryota; kingdom Viridiplantae; phylum Streptophyta; class Magnoliopsida; order Lamiales; family Verbenaceae; genus Petrea; species Petrea volubilis. The sequence goes on along the minus strand of CM047876.1, from coordinate 11,605,562 downwards.
TGATTTGCTTCCTACTTCATTGAGAATGAAAATCGAAAAATCTGGAAATTCATTGGCGGATTACGCTTGGAAATACAAGACAGATTAGCCCCAGTCCAGTTACTGACTTATAGTGTAAGAAATGGCAATAAAGGTTGAGAGTACGATGGAACAATTGAGAGCCAAGAGATGACAGTTTGGTCGAATTCCAAATTTAGGAATATACAACAGAAAAGGACCCGTAGAACCCAACAGGAGGCCCAAATTTGGTACACCCGGTAATGGGAATAACTCGGGAGAATCCTCAATGCTAAAGAAAGTTTCTTGTAGTTATTGTGGCAAGTCAAACCACACCGAAGACAAGTGTTGGAAAAAGGCCAGAAGGTGCACTCGATGTGGCAGTAATAGCCGCTTTATCGCTAATTGCCCTCGGGCAGGGGTAGCTCAAGTTACGAACATAGTAAGAACCGTCAAGGAAAAGGCGAGTCAAGGAGATAAACCAAGAGTACCCGAGAAGGTCTTTGCGATAAACTAAACCAAGAATTTTACGATAGTCGAAGGTACCCTCCTCATATTGTAGCACTTAGCTAAAGTATTATTTGACCCTAGATCCACACATTCCGATATATTCCTTAAGTTCTTTTCTAGCTTAAAGATTCCGCCTAGTAACTTATCTTACAAACTAGAAGTATCCACGCCACTCGGCACCACATGTGGAAGACCGACTTAGCCTATAAGAATTATGAACTAGAAATAGGTGGATAGAAGAAGAATGAGAGATTCGTTTTGCTCCCTACAAACGATTTCGATCTTATATTAGAAATGGATTGGCTAACCGTTCATTATTTGCAGGTAGACTGCTATAACATGACCGTACAACTACGTTCTCCAGGACAACCTAATATTGAAATAGTCGATAATAAACCCTTACGGTCTATACCCATTATCTCCTCCCTAAAAGCCTATCAACTACTACGAAAAGGAAATATCTGCGACTACTCAGCTAATCAAAATAGGAATTTCGAGGACATGGGGGAGGATGTAATGCCCCGGTACTTCCTACTATTTTAGAATTTATTATATATTATTTTTCATGCAATATTTTAAAATTTATTGTATGTAGTGTAATGTTTTATGCAATTATTATGTGACTCTTATTTTATATATGTGAATTATGTGATAATTATTATAATTTTGTGTGATTTCATGATTAAATGTGTATTTGCTCTACATGCATTTTAGCAATGTAATTATTAATATATCACTAAAGCACACACACCCACACTCACCTAACTCTAAACACACAAAATACCCTATATTTATAGAATATCTCCTACCCATATATATGCATGTATAAACCTTTCTTTTTACCTACATATATACCTAATAAGCCCTCTATGTACTCTCTTTTTCCCTAAAAAACATTGGGAAGGTAGAATTATTACCTTTCTCATAAGTAGTTTAGGCAACATAATCTTAAATTATTTTCATAAAAAGGCTTTAACTTGGGTTTACCAAGTAATTGCCTATGTTCACATTTTTTAAAGATTTTATGCCTCAAATTATTTGTTATACATGTTAATATCATGATATTTGCTTTCATGCTATTATGCTTTCATAAGGGTATATGCATGAGCATGATATGTTTATACTTGAATGAAGATCTATGCGTTATGAAAATTTTATTTCTCAATTATGTGTTAGGCTCAAATATTTCTGGAATGAATGTGGCTGAGTTCCGCCGGGACATTCTATTGGAGATACCGGTATTAAGTGTTTCATCCCTCCATCTCCTAATCCCTCCTCATATGGACAAAGTGTTCCATGTGAGAGTGGGTCGTAGGCTTCGGCATATACCCGGGTTATGACCAATGGTATGACTCGGTTAGGATTCATGGAATCCCGAAGTGATTCGGTTGGATTGTTTGATCGTGGTGGGAGTTATAAGGCATTACGTCTCTATATGTGACGAACAGGGAGTATTATGTGATTTTAAATATTTAGGTATAATTTTCACACACTTGCACGTTATGTGATTGAGTGATAGTTCTACTCAACGTATTTGTTGACCATGTTTCATATGCTTATTTTAGATCAACCTGAACCAGATCGTCAGGAGATCGGAACTCAGGAGTATTATGAAACTTTTACTTAGACTTGATAGGGATTAATTATGATGTGCCTGTAGACTAATTAAATTTATGGCCAATTAAATGCCGACATGTAGCAAATAATATATTAAATATCATTATTATATTTTCTATTTTTATATTGGGAATTTAATTGAATTTAATTCCTAAATAAAATAGTTAATTAATTGATATAATATATATTTTCTTGGCCAATCAAATGGTGCCAAGTGTCAAATTAGATGTTCTTGGCAATAAATATAATATCCCGCAAACATATATGCTAGATATTATTATTTTGGCAAATAAAATAATATCTTGCAAACATATATGCTAGGTATTATTATTTTGGCAAATAAAATAATATCTTGCAAATATATATGCTAGCTATTATTATATTTCGGTAATTCAAATCATATATTTTCATTAAGGAAATGAATTGCTAGCAAATTTGAACTGGCCAATCAAATTGCGTCATCTCATCAAGTAAACATGGCAAGAGACTTTCCCCTACACCTATAAATAGGGATCTTCTCAACAAGCCAAGGACACAGACAAAAAAAACATACATTGAAGCATAAGAAGTCTTCAAAGCAAGGGAAGTGAAGGAAATCCTGCAATTCTCTCAAGAAGATTCGAAGTGATCAAGTTGAAGTTCCCGGCGCTCTTCACGAAGATCGTCAAATTTAGGCGTTTGATCCGCAATCAAGGTGTAAAGCTAGCGAATCAACATTTTCCAAAGTCAAATACGCAATGATCAACGCGAAGTTCCTGGCGTTCTTCACCAAGATTAACCAAATCAAGGCGTTCGATCTGCAAATAGGGTGCTAAGCCAGCAAATCGGTGTTCTTTCCAAACTTCCATCAAGTCAAGTCAACGGTTTTCACAGTGTTCTTCGCGACGTTCATCGAAAATCTCGGCGTTTGATTCGTAATCAAGCTACAAAGCCTACGAATCACGTTATTGAAGACCAAATGAAGCTCCAAGAAGATCAAACCACCAAATCCACTCCGGAAGTGATTGAATTTTCAAATTTCAAATTCATGAAGGAAGAATTAGAGGATCAAGCTTAGAGATTGTACCCACTTTACTTCAAATAAATTCAATAAATTCACTTTGTACGATTTTTCTTGTCTTTTAATTTAATAGACTCAAAATTTGCGTTACAAATTTCTGGCACGCCCAGTAGGACATTCTACCTCTCATCTCTTCCTTTTGTCAAAAACTTTCTTCAGGTATCAAATGGCCGCCTACAAATCCACGGAGTCCAAGGTCACCATTTCAGAAGTTTCAAGTTTTGTAGTTACTACGAGAAGCATGTCCAAGAAGTCTGAAGCATCTTTTGAGAAGACTAGCTGGCTCGATAGCATCAAGAAAAGCCTACCACAACTCGTCAACACCAACGAGGATGATGGAATTGATTCCGCGTCATCCACTCCTCGTTCAACATGAAGTTCTTCCAGCATAGCCCCTGCTATGGTGACAAATGCAACAACATTGGGGGAACAACTTGCAAGTTTGACGAAGGCTATTAAAGGGCTCGCCAGGCACGTTCAAGAGCAAGACTCTCAAATCACAAAGCTGATAAACAAGGTCGATCGTGTTGAAGTTAGTCATGTCATGGGGAGGCAGCCTGAAGCTCAAGATGAGGCTGAGATGTCTATAAAACAACAAGAAAGGGGAAAATCTGTAGTATCAGAGTTGCAAGTCTCATCAGAGGGGTTGATTGCTATTCACCAGTTGAAGGAGTTCATCATGGGGATGATTAAAGATAAGTTCGATGGAAGCTCCAAGTCGACTGTGTCATATACAAAGCCATACACCCACAGAATCGACAATTTGAAGATGCCAACTGGTTATCAGCTTCCTAAGTTCTAGTAATTCGACGGCAAAGGCAACCCAAAGCAACACGTAGCCCACTTTGTCGAGACATGCAATAATGCCGAAACCTACGAAGAACACTTGGTCAAACAGTTCGTTCGATCACTAAAGGGAAATGCATTCGACTGGTACACTGACTTAGAGCCAAATTCAATCGATAGCTGGGGGCAACTTGAGCACGAATTCCTCAATTGCTTCTACAGCACTTGACGAACAGTCAGCATGATTGAGCTCACCAACTCTCGCCAATGGAAAGATGAACCTGTCATTGACTACATCAACCGGCGGAGGAATTTGAGCCTCAACTACAAAGATAGATTATCTGAGACATCAGCCATTGAGATGTGTATCCAAGGAATGCACTGGGAACTCCGATATATTCTTCAAGGGATCCAGCCTAGGACATTTGAAGAGCTTGCAACCAGAGCACATGATATGGAATTGAGCATGAGCGCAAGCAGAGTTGATGGGCCACTTGTCCAAGAGCCTCGAAATCCTAAAGAAAGGCAAGACATAAAGAAAGGGAGCAAGTCCTTTTCCAAAACTCAAACCAAAGAGTCAATGGCAGTAGGCGCGAAACCTATTAGATTGCAAGGAAAGACAAATCAAAAAGGTGAAGAAAAGAAAGACGTCACCCTCAAGAAAGGATGGAGAAGACCAAGCCTAAAAGAAAGGCAAACCAAACAGTATCCATTCCTTTACTCCAATGTCTCTGGCATATTCGATGACCTGCTTGAAGCAAACCTCATCGAGTTACCCGAAATGAAGAGACCCAATGAAGCTAGAAGGACAACTGACCCAAAATATTGCAAATATCATCACTTGATAGGTCATCCAATCCATGATTGCTTTGTGTTCAAAGATAAAATGATGCAATTAGCCCAACAATGGAAGATTTCACTTGAAGAAGATAGTGCAGCCGTAAACACAGTCGCAATCCAAGTTGCGATAAATGCACATGAGGAGGGTTGTGAAGTGTGCCACATGACAAGTGAAGAAGAGTACACTGACGCTGTAGCTGATGATTGTATGGCAGCGATGTCCTTCACGGATGAAGATTTGCTCCTTGGCTCTAAGCCTCATAACAGGTCATTGTTTGTGACCGACTATGTTCGCGAGCAAAAAGTAAACAGGATACTGATCGACGGTGGCTCCGCCATCAATCTCTTGTCCTTATGCATGATGAATGAGTTGGGGATCTCTACACATGAGCTCTCAAGCAATCGTCCGATGATCCAAGGTTTCAGCCAAGGAAGGCAGAGAGCTCTCGGCATCATAAGGTTAAAATTGCTAATGTACGATATACTATCAACTGCATTATTCTATGTAATCGATGCCAAATCATCATACAACATGTTGCTTGGTCGGCCTTGGCTACATGAAAATAGAGTAGTTCTTTCCACTTGGCATTAGTGCTTCAAATATTGTCGAGAAGGTGTAGTAAAGAAAGTGCTTGGTGATGGAAAACCTTTCACTCAAGCCGAAGCACATCTCGCTGATGCCAAGTATTACCTTAGAGATGGCGAGAGTGCAAAGATAAAAGAAGACTTGACATGTGAAGAGTTCAAGCCACAGGGCGATCACAGTAAAAAGAACAAAAGTGTTGCCCCAATCCCGGCAGACCATGATCGAGAAGGCGAGTCATCCGGTACCGGCTTAGAGTCATTTAAAGAGTTGATATTGCCTCTTACAAAGCTCGATATAAAGAAGCCGTCTGCTTAGCCCCTCAAAGGATTTGTTCGTCCGATGCAAGAAGCTAAGGTGGAGCATGGGAATCCAATGGAACTTGAAAATGCAAAAGGCTTTAACCCAAAAGCATACAAACTTTTAGTCAAAGCCGGATATAGTCCTGAGGAGAGCCACAAATTAGGAAGAGTCCCACCGACACCAACCAAGGCACGTGGACAGGGCCTTAAGACAACGCAAAAGATACTGAAGGAAGGCGGGCACTCCATCGCAAATTCACGGCAAGGACTTGGATTCACCCCAGAAGCTCCTATTCATATTGCCATCAAGAGAGCAAGTAACAATTACGTGACAGAAGATGAACTTTCATCAAATGATGCGGACAAGAGAGGAATGCCAAGAATATCAGTCTTTGAAAGACTCGGACCTTCTAGAAGGATTGTACGCAGAAGAACAAGGAGTCTAAAGTACAGTAAGAAGGTCGAGACTCAGACTAGCCAAAGATTACAAAGTCTTATTCCTTCTCGTATGAAGTGAAAAACTACTTTGGCCATCTCATATGGAGTAGTTTGAAAGGTGAAATGGCAAACCGTTATCTTCACAGGTGCCAAGAGTAACGAGGAAGATGATAAAGAAAGTGTAGCTTCTTCTTAGCGCGTTTGTGATGTTACTCGCCAACCAGCTCATCCGAGTACTAAAGACCGCTTATTTAGGCAGATTATCAAACTTATCAGAGGCGGCCATATCAAAACGAGCGATGCTGTAAGGATGTTGCGAGTAACTCAGGTCAGATAGATGAACGGTCGAACCAGGGAGTGCATAAACTTTGAAGAGAGTGAAGAGGATGTTATGACCACATACCATATCACCTCAACTGAAGAAATTCCAGAAGAGGACGCTGAATTTGCTCTCTCTGAGCTTGAAGAAGGCATTAAAGCAATAGTTGATAAATTGAAAGAGATCAACTTGGGAGATGCTAAAAATCCGCGGCCAATCTACATCAACGCACTATTAACTACTGATGAGGAAGAAGCCTGCATCGACCTTGTAACCGAATTCAGAGATGTGATTGCATGGTCTTACAAAGAGATGCCTGGATTAGATCCGAAGGTAGCAGTTCACCACCTTGCCATTAAGAAGGGAGCTCGTCTGGTGAAGCAAGCCCAATGTCAATTTCGGCCGGATCTAGTCCCTTTGATTGAGGCTGAAGTGAACAAACTCACCGAAGTCGGGTTCATTCGAGAAGTCAGGTACCCCACGTGCACATCAAGCATTGTGCCAGTGAGAAAGAAAAATGGCCAAATCCGAGTCTGCATCGATTTTAAGGATCTAAATGAGGCATGTCCAAAGGATGATTTCTCGTTGCCCATAGTTGAGCTTATGATCGACGCCACTACAGGTCATGAAGCGTTATCATTCATGGATGGATTATCGTGGTACAGTCAAATACGCATGGCGCCGGAAGATGAAGAGCTGACGGCATTTCGCACCCCTAAAGGAATATATTGCCACAAAGTGACGCCCTTTGGCCTGAAAAATGCTTGTGCCACTTATCAAAGAGCGATGCAGAAGATTTTTGATGATATCCTCCACAAAAACATCGAATGCTATGTGGACGACTTAGTGGTAAAATCTAAGAAGCGAAAGGATCACCTTCATGATCTCAAGATGGTCTTCAAACGTTTAAGGAGGTATCAACTCAGAATAAATCCATTAAAGTGCGCATTCGGAGTTTCATCGTCCGCCATCGACGCATAGAGATTGAGCAGGCAAAAATGAATGCGATCTTGAAAATGCCTGAACCTTGGGATATTCATGAGCTAAAAAGTCTGCAAGGGAAACTGGCTTATCTCCGATGATTTATCTCGAACTTAGCTGGTCGATGTCAACCATTCAGCCACTTGATGAAGAAAGGTACTCCCTTTGAGTGGGACAATGGATGCCGCAATGCCTTCGATAGCATAAAGTCGTATCTAATGAAACCTCCTGTGTTGGTAGCACCAGCACTGGGACGACCTTTAATTCTCTACATTGCTGCTCAAGAACGTTCTGTTGGAGCCCTGCTTGCTCAAGAAAATAACCGTGGAAAAGAAAATGCCTTGTATTACCTGAGCAGAATGATGACGCTAAATGAGTTGAAATATTCGCCAATCGAAAAGATCTGCTTAGCCCTTATCTTTGCTATTCAAAAACTGAAGTATTACTTCCAAGCTCATACTGTTCAGCTTGTCTTAAGAGCAATCCACTAAAGTACGTCATGTTGAGACCGGTCCTTTCTGATAGGCTTGCCAGGTGGTACCTTCAGCTACAACAGTTTGAGATTGTGTATGTGTCTCAGAAGGCAGTGAAAGGTCAAGTTCTAGCTGATTTTCTGGCTGCCCTTCCTATCCCTGCTGAATGGGAATTTGTCTGATGATCTCCTCGATGAAGACGCTCTTATGATTGAAGTCACTCCTCCATGGAAAATGTACTTTGACGGAGCTTCTCATAGAGAGGGAGCAGGCACTGGAGTTATATTCATTACTTCCAATGGTGAGGTACTCCCATATTCTTTTACTCTAACCCAAAATTGCTCTAACAACATCGCCGAGTATCAAGCTCTTATCCTTAGTTTGGAGATAGCAGTAGACATAAAGCAGTTTCACCTCAGAGTATATGGAGATTCTAAGTTGGTAGTCAACCAGATGAATGGGTCCTATGAAGTGAAAAAGCCAGAGCTGGTCCCATACTTTGATTATGCCAAAAGACTTGTTGGTTGGCTTAGTAATGTTTCAATCGAACATGTACCGAGAAAAGAGAATAAGCAGGCTGATGCTGTGGCAAAACTCACTTCCACCTCACGATGATTGAAGAGTAAGCTCATGTGCCGATATGTAGGAGTTGGGTGATGCCGTCGATATTTAATGATGAAAACAGTGAAGAAGTAGAGAATCACGTCGTGGAAGTATTTGAGGTCAAAAAGGAAGATTGGCGCTAACCATTCGTAGATTACTTGAAGTACGAAAGGTTGCCAGATGATCCGCGAGGAAAGGTTGACATTAGACAGCGTGCGGCTCGCTTCATTTATTACAGAGATACACTATATCGGCGCTCGTTCGATGGAGTCTTCCTGAGATGTTTGAGTGAAGAAGAATCCATTAATGCTATGGAAGAAGCTCATTCCGGAGTCTGCGGTGCTCATCAGTCAGGCTCAAAATTGCATTTTCGAATCAAAAGGATGGGCTACTATTGGTCGTCAATGGTAAAAGACTGCATGGACTACGCGTAAAAATGTCAAGCTTGCCAGTTCCATGTGAACTTTATCCACTAACCACCTGAGTCGTTGCACCCTACAGTGGCTTCATGGCCTTTTGATGCTTGGGGATTGGATGTTGTAGGTCCCATGACCAAGTCTTCGGCAGGACACTTGTATATCTTGGCAGTGACAGATTACTTTTCCAGCTAAGCTGAAGCAGGGCCTCTTAAAGAAGTAAAGAAAGAAAATGTTGTTGACTTCATCCGCATCAACATCATATACCGTTATGGGGTTCCACGATACATAATCACCGACAATGGGAAACCTTTCAGCAATAGTCTGATAGACAAGCTTTGTGAAAAGTTCAACTTTAAGCAAAGGAAGTCTTCCATGTACAATGTTGCCGCCAATGGTCTCGACGAAGCATTCAACAAGACTTTGTGCAATCTATTGAAGAAAGTGGTAGCAAAGTCAAAGCGAGATTGGCATGAAAGTGTTGGAGAAGCTTTATGGGTATATCGAACAACTTACAAAACGCCGACACAAGCAACTCCTTATTCCTTGGTGTATAGCATTGAAGCAGTTATGTAACGCCCTAGTACTTCCTAGTATTTTAAAATCAATTTTATATGATTTCATGTTTCATGTGATCATTATATTATGTGAAATCTTTCTTGTAATAAGTACGTTGTGATACATGCATATGTTTGCATACTTATAACAATTGAAATTATTTTCTTTCCTATTCATTTATTGATCATAAAATACAAAATTTTCAAAAATATATACACATATATATATGCAAATTTCGAAATATATATATATATATATATAATAGGATTGGATATTTTTACATAAAAACCAAGTTATGAAAATGTCATCCTTATCCAAATTCTTATCTTTATCCAAATATCATCCTTATCCAAATGTCATCTTTATCCAAATATCATCCTTATCCAAATGTCATCTTTATCCAAATATCATCCTTATCCAAATATCATCATCATCTAAATGTCATCCTTATCCAAAATCTTATCCCTATTTAAAATGTCATCTTTATCCAAATGTCATTCCTATCCTATCTTATCTTATCCTATCCTATCTTATCTTATTTTATCTTATCTTATCCTATCCAAATCTTATCATAATCTTATCTTATCTTATCTTATCTTATCTTATCCTATCTTATCTTATCCTATCTTATCTTATCTTATCTTATCCTATCTTCTATGCATTTATTATAAATTGACCTTATATTATAAAAATCCTATTTCTTACCCTAAACTCTATATAAAGGGGCCATTGTCTTCATTCTTCTCCCACACACACAATAATCCCGCCTATAAGACTCACACCCACAAAATCTTGCACTTTCAATGTATATATCACACAATATCATTAGTATACCTTTCTATATACATATATATATAGTTACCCCTCTTCTAAACCCATATTTATGCATATTAGCCTTTCTATATATCTATATATACACTCTACACTTTCTACTTATATAGAAGAAGGTACCCCTTTGAAAGGTAGGAGTATTATTTAACTTCATGAGTAAAATAGGAATTTAAGTATCTTGTAAGTCTTAGATATTTTATGCTTTCGTTTTCATTATAGTATTATGTGAAATTATGTGTCTACGTGCACCTATTATAGCACACACGCACCTTATGGAGTTGAATGATATTTCTACTCAACCGTCGCGTTGACTCCTCTTTTCCAATACTTTTTAGACAGAAATGAGATAGCGGATCAGAGTGGCGCAGCGGAAGCGTTTTGAAGCCATTTACGCGATAAATTTACTTTTGTATTTCTTTTGAAAATTGTAACTTTTGTATTTTGTACAAATTTTATATGAAAATAATTATTTATACAACTATGAAAATATTACCGTTGCGCGTTTCTATCCAATTTTATTTTATAAATAAAAGGGTATTTTTCCGGGTCGTGACAAATGGTATCAGAGCCGCTTGCCAGCCGGAATACCGGGAGCTAAGTGCTCTGTGGGGAAAAGTGCTACGCATACGGGAGCCACCGCTTGAGCCTGTAGAGCAAATGTTACGTATTGAGCCCACGAGGCCAAATGTCATGTATTGAAAGTCTTGAGCCCACGAGGCCAAGTACTATGTCTTGAAAGTCTTGAGCCCATGAGGCCAAGTACTATGTCTTGAATGTTATGAGCCTACAGGGCAAAGTGCTACGTGTGCGGGAGTCGCCTCTTGAGCCCACATGAGCCACCTCTAGAGTCCCGACGCCTGGCAGATGGTATTGGTATGTGTGACTTTTGCTAAAAACTTCTAGTGTATTTATTGAATTTCGTATTTGATTGAAATATATTTTGGGTTCCAAAATCTATTGTGAAAACATATTTTTGGAAAAATACCCTCAACTATTTTCCTAAACAAAGCTGAATTTCGAGGACGAAATTCTTTTAAAGGAGGGAGAATGTAACGCCCTAGTACTTCCTAGTATTTTAAAATCAATTTTATATGATTTCATGTTTCATGTGATCATTATATTATGTGAAATCTTTCTTGTAATAAGTACGTTGTGATACATGCATATGTTTGCATACTTATAACAATTGAAATTATTTTCTTTCCTATTCATTTATTGATCATAAAATACAAAATTTTCAAAAATATATACACATATATATATGCAAATTTCGAAATATATATATATATATATAATAGGATTGGATATTTTTACATAAAAACCAAGTTATGAAAATGTCATCCTTATCCAAATTCTTATCTTTATCCAAATATCATCCTTATCCAAATGTCATCTTTATCCAAATATCATCCTTATCCAAATGTCATCTTTATCCAAATATCATCCTTATCCAAATATCATCCTCATCTAAATGTCATCCTTATCCAAAATCTTATCCCTATTTAAAATGTCATCTTTATCCAAATGTCATTCCTATCCTATCTTATCTTATCCTATCCTATCTTATCTTATTTTATCTTATCTTATCCTATCCAAATCTTATCATAATCTTATCTTATCTTATCTTATCTTATCTTATCCTATCTTATCTTATCCTATCTTATCTTATCTTATCTTATCCTATCTTCTATGCATTTATTATAAATTGACCTTATATTATAAAAATCCTATTTCTTACCCTAAACTCTATATAAAGGGGCCATTGTCTTCATTCTTCTCCCACACACACAATAATCCCGCCTATAAGACTCACACCCACAAAATCTTGCACTTTCAATGTATATATCACACAATATCATTAGTATACCTTTCTATATACATATATATATAGTTACCCCTCTTCTAAACCCATATTTATGCATATTAGCCTTTCTATATATCTATATATACACTCTACACTTTCTACTTATATAGAAGAAGGTACCCCTTTGAAAGGTAGGAGTATTATTTAACTTCATGAGTAAAATAGGAATTTAAGTATCTTGTAAGTCTTAGATATTTTATGCTTTCGTTTTCATTATAGTATTATGTGAAATTATGTGTCTACGTGCACCTATTATAGCACACACGCACCTTATGGAGTTGAATGATATTTCTACTCAACCGTCGCGTTGACTCCTCTTTTCCAATACTTTTTAGACAGAAATGAGATAGCGGATCAGAGTGGCGCAGCGGAAGCGTTTTGAAGCCATTTACGCGATAAATTTACTTTTGTATTTCTTTTGAAAATTGTAACTTTTGTATTTTGTACAAATTTTATATGAAAATAATTATTTATACAACTATGAAAATATTACCGTTGCGCGTTTCTATCCAATTTTATTTTATAAATAAAAGGGTATTTTTCCGGGTCGTGACAAATGGTATCAGAGCCGCTTGCCAGCCGGAATACCGGGAGCTAAGTGCTCTGTGGGGCAAAGTGCTACGCATACGGGAGCCACCGCTTGAGCCTGTAGAGCAAATGTTACGTATTGAGCCCACGAGGCCAAATGTCATGTATTGAAAGTCTTGAGCCCACGAGGCCAAGTACTATGTCTTGAAAGTCTTGAGCCCATGAGGCCAAGTACTATGTCTTGAATGTTATGAGCCTACAGGGCAAAGTGCTACGTGTGCGGGAGTCGCCTCTTGAGCCCACATGAGCCACCTCTAGAGTCCCGACGCCTGGCAGATGGTATTGGTATGTGTGACTTTTGCTAAAAACTTCTAGTGTATTTATTGAATTTCGTATTTGATTGAAATATATTTTGGGTTCCAAAATCTATTGTGAAAACATATTTTTGGAAAAATACCCTCAACTATTTTCCTAAACAAAGCTGAATTTCGAGGACGAAATTCTTTTAAGGGAGGGAGAATGTAACGCCCTAGTACTTCCTAGTATTTTAAAATCAATTTTATATGATTTCATGTTTCATGTGATCATTATATTATGTGAAATCTTTCTTGTAATAAGTACGTTGTGATACATGCATATGTTTGCATACTTATAACAATTGAAATTATTTTCTTTCCTATTCATTTATTGATCATAAAATACAAAATTTTCAAAAATATATACACATATATATATGCAAATTTCGAAATATATATATATATATATAATAGGATTGGATATTTTTACATAAAAACCAAGTTATGAAAATGTCATCCTTATCCAAATTCTTATCTTTATCCAAATATCATCCTTATCCAAATGTCATCTTTATCCAAATATCATCCTTATCCAAATGTCATCTTTATCCAAATATCATCCTTATCCAAATATCATCCTCATCTAAATGTCATCCTTATCCAAAATCTTATCCCTATTTAAAATGTCATCTTTATCCAAATGTCATTCCTATCCTATCTTATCTTATCCTATCCTATCTTATCTTATTTTATCTTATCTTATCCTATCCAAATCTTATCATAATCTTATCTTATCTTATCTTATCTTATCTTATCCTATCTTATCTTATCCTATCTTATCTTATCTTATCTTATCCTATCTTCTATGCATTTATTATAAATTGACCTTATATTATAAAAATCCTATTTCTTACCCTAAACTCTATATAAAGGGGCCATTGTCTTCATTCTTCTCCCACACACACAATAATCCCGCCTATAAGACTCACACCCACAAAATCTTGCACTTTCAATGTATATATCACACAATATCATTAGTATACCTTTCTATATACATATATATATAGTTACCCCTCTTCTAAACCCATATTTATGCATATTAGCCTTTCTATATATCTATATATACACTCTACACTTTCTACTTATATAGAAGAAGGTACCCCTTTGAAAGGTAGGAGTATTATTTAACTTCATGAGTAAAATAGGAATTTAAGTATCTTGTAAGTCTTAGATATTTTATGCTTTCGTTTTCATTATAGTATTATGTGAAATTATGTGTCTACGTGCACCTATTATAGCACACACGCACCTTATGGAGTTGAATGATATTTCTACTCAACCGTCGCGTTGACTCCTCTTTTCCAATACTTTTTAGACAGAAATGAGATAGCGGATCAGAGTGGCGCAGCGGAAGCGTTTTGAAGCCATTTACGCGATAAATTTACTTTTGTATTTCTTTTGAAAATTGTAACTTTTGTATTTTGTACAAATTTTATATGAAAATAATTATTTATACAACTATGAAAATATTACCGCTGCGTGTTTCAGTCCAACATATTTTAATAAAATATGAAGGGTATTTTTCCGGGTCGTGACAAGTTATCCCCCTCGAGGAGCAGATTCCATCACTGAGAATAGCTGTGCAGGAGGGGCTAACTGAGGAAGATAATGCACGCCTACGTCTCGAAGAGTTGGAAGCCCTTGATGAGAAGAGGCTGGAAGCACAACAGAGACTTGACTGTTATCAAGTTCGTATTTCCAGAGCATTTAATAAGAAAGTGAAGGTACGCTCTTTTCAAGGGGGTGATTTAGTGCTTGCTGTGATAAGGCCCATCATCTCAACTCACCAGACTAGAAATAAGTTCATGTCCAAGTGGGATGGCCCTTATGTTGTCAAGGAAGCCTACACAAATGGCTCATACAAGTTGGTCGCCGAAGATAGCTTAAGGATTGGCCCCATAAATGGGAAATTCTTGAAGCGCTACTATGCATAAATGATGTAAATTGCTCCTGAGGCACGAGCCTAAACTGCATCAAACTCCTGACCCACATGAGTATAAACTGTGTACGGTACCCACCAATGGTAATGCACGTGGTTAAACTGCTAAAATGCTCCATTAAAGGTATTTCATGTGGTTATGTAACGACCCGGTAAAATCCTTTATTTAAATATTTTATATTATACATTGGGTGTCCATTATTTTGTTGAATAATTTTCTTTTAGAACTATTTTGTGAAGTATTGTTTTATAGAAATTATTCTTCAAAAGTATTATTTTTTTTTTTTTGCGGACAAATGAGCATTTGCTGCACAAATTTTTAGAAAATATTATAAATTACAAATATTCTTAAAATTTTATACATTTACTCTTTCTAAACTCCCAGAATTTATTTAATAAATTATTTTCAACTTTTACCTTTTTTTCGAGAATTTTAGTAATTTTCGAAAAACATTGTCTTTATGTTCTTAATTTGAAATCTAATTTTTAAAATGCTTAATTATTATCAAAAAATGAAAATAATAATATAAATAAATATTTTAGATTTTATTTGACTTATAAAAATATTAATTTTCGAATTTTTAGAATTTTATTTCTATTTTTGGGCGATTTTCGGAAAAAGGGCAAAACAAGGGGTATTTTGGTCTTTTCAGTTGTCCAACCCCAAATTTCGGTTTTGCTGAGAAATAAACAATAATAATACTTAATAAATAAGAGTTTTCAGATTTTATAGGTTTTTGTTTGATTTTAGTTGATTTTATTCTATATTTATCAAAATATCTATACTAATACACTCTTGAAACCTAGCCTCATATACATATATAAATATATATTAGTGGTGATATACATAGCTACACATACACACACACATACCCACATACATATACATGGTGGTTAGTAAAGTGAGGTGTATGTATATACAACCATGTATAAATGTATGGAGGATGTAATTTGATGATTATAATATGTAGATCTTTGCCTCTAATACTTGGAAGATCAATACACAAAACCTTACACACCCACAATCTTCATTTTTCTGCCCCTTTCAGCCCCAAAACCGTGCCCCCTTGCTCACACACATACACTCTCTCATTTTCTCTCAAAACACTATCATTTTCTCTCAAAACAATACACTACTTGGAAGAACACAAGGTAGGAACATTCTTTATGCCTTAAGTAGAGGTTTTCTTCTTCTTTCTTGTGAAGAATAGGCAAGCTTCCATACTCTTGTGCCCAAGCAATGTAAAAGATCAAGCTTGAATGGCCTAGAGTGAGAGCTTTTGCCAAAAATGCCTCCAAGTTGAGGATTTTAGTTATTTTGCCATATTCATGTTACTTTAAAGCTTTATGGTTAATTTTTCATATTATAACTCTTGTTGGGTGGAAGTTGAAGATGGATAGACTTGTGAGCATGATCTTGAAGATTAAAATGCTTATTTAGAGTACTATGTACTTACTATGCTTTCTTGAAAATACTATGTGCTTATTGTGCCCTTTGCAATAATATGGAATTCTTATGCTTTATTTGAACTAATATGTGAGATCTATGCTTTATATGAAGTAGTATGAGACCATGATGCTTTATTTGAGCTATTAAGAAAATATCCTATGTTGTTCTTGAAAGTCTTAGTAAAGAAAGCTCCACATATCTATTATTTGATAAATAGAACTTTTATTATACTTTATACTATAGATTTATGCCTACTTTAGTCCTTACATATATATATAAACCTATTGAAGGTTTTAGTAAGTGATTAGATGATTATATATATATATATATATATATAAATATAAATATTTAAAGTGTCATTATATATTCATTTAACTAATTTCATTATATGTTAATGATAGCCTAATTATATATATATATAGTTATATGTACGTATAGATATAGGTTATTATAAACTACTTATATATATATATATGTTACGTATATGTATATATATATACTTATATTCATTTTATTAGTTTTATAAGTATATGTAGATAATTCTTATCATATCTATATATATAGTTATCTATATTTTGTATAGGTATATATATGTAGTATTCATATATTTATATATCTTATATTATATTTTAATCTATATATTTATATATATTTATACTAGTTATATTTTAATCTATATAGTTATATATTTATACTAGTTATATTTTAATCTTTATATTTATATATTCATACTAGTTATATTTATATATTCATATTTATATTTTGTCTATTTACATATTTTTGCTACTAGCTATTTACTATTTAATATTTCTAAGTAAATATGCTTAATAAGCAAATATAAAGTTTTCATTTATAAGTGTGGAGCTTACTTTACTAAACTATAATATAAACTTCCAAAGATTATGTGCATGTGTGAACAAATTGCAATTCTGTGAATGGGCCCATATCTGCTGGAATGGTCTGGGGGGTGTTCCACCGGGACATACTATTGAGTAGCCGGGAGAGTTCACACCCCTTCCATCTCCTAATCCCCCCTTAGGTAGATGGAGGATCTACTCAAGAGAGAGGGTCGTAGGACAATACTAGGCATATGCCCGGGATACGACCATTGGAGGATAAGGCTGGCGGGAGAAATGTGCTGGTTGTTATTTCGGCCCTGGTTGTTATAAGGGTCACTGTCAGATGACAAAAGGTAGAAAGTGTGAAACTATATGTGTGCTATGTGTAACTAATGTGCACTTGACACTCGAGCACCTTATGTGCATAAAGAAATGTTTCTACTCAACGTATGTTGATTCCATGTTACATAATGATTTAGATGCTTCCGAAGCTAGCCTTTACGACGATGAGGAGGAGGAACCTTTTGAAGCGTTTTAATAGGAAGGAAGATGTAGGATTTCCGCTGCGTACTTGTATTTTGTGGTTTTCGCATTTACTATGTAGATACATTAGAACTAACAAGTCGATAGTCTCCTTTATTCGATGTACCTTTATGTTTTGTAATATAGCCTAGTACATCTTGTAATTAACAATTTATTCATATATGTAAACACTAATGATAATAATAATCATAATAATAACAATAATAATAATAATAATAATAATATAATAATAAAGGGTTTTCGGGGTCGTCATAGGTTAAATTTAGAAATACTCCACCCTGTTCAGGGTGGTTAAGCTATGGATACTCCTGGCCCACATGAGTATAAACTGTGTACAGCTCCCCCACAAAACAATTGTTATCTTTGAACTACGTTATGACTTGATCCCTTGATTGGGTACGTAGGCAGCTTAGATAATTTCTAAGTGCAGTCGAGATTCTTTAAAGATATACTCTTCCAAGGGAGTCGTTAACTCAAAGTCAAAGCGTTTGAAAGATCGTGTTTGCAGTAGATTTTATTTTTGTTGAAGAATATAAATAAATATATAATGACTCTCCCTCTCTACAAGCTTAAGCTTTTAGATGAGGTGGTCATGCAACATGGTATCAGAGCCAGGCCAAACAAGTGGTCTTGAGTTCGAATCTCACCGCCACCCATTTATCAAAAAAAAAAAAGAATTTCACGTGCAAGGCTTGACACAAACAAAAAAGAAGTCTGCTTGCACATGCGGGGGCGTGTTGAATAATATAAATAAATATATAATGACTCTCCCTCTCTACAAGCTTAAGCTTTTAGATGAGGTGGTCATGCAACAATTTTCATGAAAGTTAGCAATTTATTACATAAAGTTTGAAATTCGTAGTGAATTGTATTGTCATGTTGGTATTGATTTATTGCGAGAGACATGATAAGTTTCAAAGTTCATTGTATTGAAAGATAACAAAGTTGCATTCACAACCAAGAGATTGCAAAATAGAAAGTACAAGAAAAGATTTCTATTGCGTAATCAAAAAACAAAGAAAAAGGAGGAAACATTGTTTATAGCAAAAGAAAAACATAAGAATGCAAAATCCTAAGCTAATCTCAAGCAAAAGGACTCAAATTCTTCAACTCTTCCCTAGCAGCCTCGAGTCGTGCCGTTAAAAGCTTCATTTCTTCAATTTCTTCATTACTCAGTGAAGAAGCACTCTGGAGGGCGATGATTTCTTTTTCAATCTCGCAAACTTCAGCTGGAGCACTTTGTAAGAGTTGTTGTTGCCGCTTCAATGATTGAAACAAATTCTTCTTCCATACATTCAAGTTATTGATCTCTTGCTGAATTTGCTCCAAATTCTCTTTGGTAGACTGAATTAGATTAGTCTCCTTGCTTTCTTTGGTCTTGGCATTTGAAAGACGTTCTTTGGCTTCTTCTAATTGATGGGCAGTAAATTCCTTAGATGCTTTCTTAGAGGATGCAGACCTCGCCTTATCAAAAGCAGCTGACTTGGCAAATAAAAGCTTGGGTGACCCTTCTACATAGGAAATGTCGAAGTTGCTGAAGCTTTTCATCGAGCTGAGCAATATATCAACCTCGTCTTCGATAGAGGAAAGTGAGTCGAGAGAATTGCGTGATATCTTTTCTATGAGATCCTTCCACAATTTCTGAAGAAACTATTTTTGATGATTATTGATGAACTTCACGCCTTGAAAAACTGAAGCTTCGGGGCATGGAAGTGCTGGTTTTGCTTCATTCAATTTGGGTGTTTCTTTGCGCCCCCTCTTAGCAAGTGGAGGTTCTGCAGTTGATGAGTTAGATCCCATAGTCGACTCTTGGCTATCTTCAGATCCATCGTCGTCGTCATGGTTGAGCATCTCTTTCTCCCCCTGAAACATGACATGTTTTAAAGTTAGAGAATTCAAAAAGATGAAATAAAAGAAAACTGAAGGGGAAAAGCGTTAAGAGAAAACCTCGCCAACAAATTCATCAATAGAGGGCTTGGGATCTCTCTTTGGCCTCTTCCTATGACGATCTGCATTGCTACTTCGACTTTCTTCAATAGGATAAATGGCAGTTTTTCTTTTGGTTCCTTCATCTTGTTTCTTGCATAGGGCTGAGGCTTTGGGCGAACTTAAGTCAGCTAACTTCGCGACATTCTCCTCAATAAAGATTCCATGAACTTTGTCCCACCATTTTTTGTAGTTGTCCGAAGAAAACTTCCTTGTATTCACGGGAATGGAGGGGAAACATACTTGAGACATTGACTTCGAGTAAGTGCACAAGCGCCAATGTTGAATGCCTTCGTCTAAAGAAGTTTTACGAATATCTCGTGCAAGAACTCCCAGAACTTCTTGGTAGTACATAAAACGCCCACCTTGTCGTAGAGGTAGATAGCTAGAACGAATGGCAATGAAGTAATCTCGGTCAAGCTCGTCAACATGCTCATCGTCGACATACGAAAAGTTGCGATGCTTCATGATCATGTTGCAAGTCCAAAAGAAAAGCTCCCCTTTATGGATCTTCTTGCGAGCCTCCTTCGAGTCATAGTATCTTGCGCTGCCTTCATCGGAGAATTGAGCCATCTTGGGGCCGCATATGCTTTGAAGAACTTGAGAATGAGTCTTGAAGTAGTGCGATAACCAACCAAAGACGAAATGGATAGGAAAAGAGGAGTAGACGCGCGTCGGCCGTGGTGAATTCGAGATCTTATTCAAACCATTGGAGATGCTCACTAGGGTCGAGATTGCAAGACCTACTTTGTGCCCACTTGCCATGATGCTTGCAACTTTGAACGTGCTTGGACGTATGGAGTCAATGTCATCAGTTGGAAGGACGAAGGTGCAAAGACAACAAGCCTGATGCGCCGCCAAATACATCTTTTCTTTTAAACTCCCCGTGATGCTAAGCTTGGAAAACAACTCTTCTTCCGCTCTAGACCATCCCTTGTGAGTGCTAAAGTCGCCGAGTGGGTTGTGAGTTGACTTCGAATGAGCTAACCTTCTGCCGGCCTCGTTGACTCCGGTAAGCTCCATGGCATCGGGAACCACCTCATCATAAAGGAGTCCTGTCAACGGAAGGCCGGCCAAAGTGCGCAAATCCCACAATGATATGGAGAGCTCTCCGAAAGAGGTCAGAAAGGTGCTGGTAGTGGGACTCCACGCCTCGCAAAACGCCTTGATGATCTCTGGGTGGCAGTCGTACGTGAACAATGAAGCAAATACTGCATCGTAGATCCCGGCCTCTGCCAACTTGCGCTCGCACCGGCTGAGTATGTCTTCCGTCCACTCCCAGTAGCCTTTAACATATTTGAACTCTCCTTCGAACTGGATGGAGTCTCCCCACTTGGCCTTGCCTTCGCTGATGCTTCGCCCCAGCGTTGGAAAGATATTTAGCTCGTCCGAGTGCTTGTGATGAGTTGTTTGCAAGCACCATGCCTTGGACGGCTTGTTCAAAGGAACCTCTTGAGACTATTCCTTCGTATAGAGCGGATTCATCAATCTTGGGCATTGCTTCGCATATCAGCCGATAAGAGGGGAGTGGACCGCTAAGATTGTACCCTTATCGATGGATTGTTTATCATCATCAAGGATGATCAAGTGCTTTATGCTGGAAGAAGATGAATGATCTCTAAAGTACACCATGGTTTCACCTGTCCAAAAAAAAAATCAAGCGAAGTCTAAGATAAGCTTGAATAAATAAATAAATAAATAAAATAAAAAAATCTAAGTCGTCCAAACGAAGAGGCTTATAATCTCATGCAAGTTCATCTTTGGCCTTGCTATAAAGTGCGAGTTGATAGGTTTGAGCAAATAAAAATAATGGCTCGAGAAGATTTTGGTTCCATGTTGTAAATCATTAAAACATAAGTTAATCAAAAGTCGACCTTTCAAAAGGCAAGACTAAAATTTCCTGCAGGAAAGTTATCCAAACTGTTATGAGAGTTCATAATGAAAAAACAAAAAAAGAAAAGGCGGCAGCAGCCAAAAAAAAAAAAAAAAAGAAAATAGCTGCCAAAGGGCAACGACAGAGAAAACAAAGAGAGTCAGCAAAGCAGAAGGAAAAGAAAAGAGCTATGTTGCTGTACGCAATTGCAAGCAAATTTGTATGAGATTGCAATTGAATTTTGGATGAAATTGGGCTTGATTTGGGCTCAATTGAAAAAAATAAATTTAGGTTGAGCCCACTTATATGTTTTGGGCCGGAAAATGGGAGACCTATTACATGGGCCAAATTGAATAAAAAAAATTGAAATTTGTTTGGGCCGTCATTATGGGCCAAATCAAATAAAAAAAAACTGAGGTTTCTTGAAAACCAAAAATAAATAAATAAGAAGGAGAAAAGGGTGAAGACTACGCAGTGGGAACTACTGCACTAAGTTTCGGCTTCTTAATAGGCTGTGAAAAAAAAGAAGAGGAAAACCTTGGTGTCTCAAGTGGAGACTTTGATTAGATATGCTGCAAGGAAAGCATCAAATAAAATAAAACCAAAAAATTAGAAGAGGAGTTCTTGTTGTCAAACCAACAAACACATGGTGTGCGTTTTTTGCATGAAAAAGTGGATCAAAAGTTTATGAGTAACGGACTCATACCGAAACACTAGATACCAATAAAAGAAGTTTTTTTTTATACCTCGAGAGAGTTGTGCAGAGAAAAGCGATAACGAGAAGATTACAAACTGGCCGCTGTTGAAATAAGGTTGATGTGAGGAGAGACTCTTCGACCCTCACGTTCTTTTATAGGAGAAAATTGTCATTGCAAGTTAGGAAGTTAGCATCCTTCGAAAACTTGAGAATCAAGAAATTGAAGTTTAGGTAATAATTTTGATCGGGTATGGGAAGAGTTAAAACACTTCTTGCCAATCACTGGATACCAAGATCCACGAGAGAAAAGGAAGAAAAGCAAAACATGGAAAATTTGTAGAGGTTGCCTTAATCTCGCTTGTGGGAGGCCGGGGTTGATATTGTGCTCCAAGTACCATATATTCCATGATGGGCCAGTTGATATACTAGATATTTGAAAAAAAAAAAGAAGCAGAGTTGAGAGAGACGAGTTTTGCCTGCTACCTGCCTGGATGACTCTTCTGATGCAATGCAAGGAGTAATTGAATTCAAGTTGATTGTGAAATTAGGCCTTGATTTGAATTTAATTGAGAAATAAAGTTGGGGTTGGAGAATAAAAAATGAGTCCACTTATTTGGTTTTTGTTTGTTTCTTCTGTTTGGGCTAAAAAGGTGGGCCTATTCATAGGTCAAAATAAGGGCTGTCAATGGATCGGATCTGGAGCAAATCAGTGCAATTCGGATCCGAATCCGATTACAAGGACCGACTACCGAATCCGACCCGAAATCCTATAGGATCTTTAGTCTTTATTCCGAATCCGAATCCGGAATAAATCCGAGATCCGATAAAAAAATCCGATCCGATCCAATATGACAAAAAAAAATTATGTTTGAACCAAAAAATAAATAATAAAAAATTCTTTAATATATAAATATATAAACGTGTAAAAATATATTATATATATAAGAGATCTTTAATAATTATGCACCATATTTAATTTTTCATTTAATGACAATATATATTTAGAATTATATATAAATACGTTTATGTATAATATATTTAGTAAAGATCTCTAATAACTATAGAGATTATTAGTTGTTCATTTAATGATAGTATATAATAGATATCTCTAATAACATATCCTATATGTGTATATATATGGTGTATGTAATAGAGATCTTTAATATATAGACTAATTAATTAGTATTCTATAAAAAAAATGCCTCTTTATGTTAAAAATAAAATTAAATAATGTAGAAAAATATTTTAGAATATGTATGAAAACTATATAATGTTTTGTTAAAAAAAAAAGTACCTTAAAAATTAATAAATAATATATTATTAATTACAATGACATATACGTTACATTGAAGTATCTTTATTACTATTGTATTATATATAATGTATAAATTTAATAAAATATAATATAAAAATTCGGATTCGGATCTTTAACGGATCGGACTCATTGAATTCAAATCCAACCCATTTATTTCGGATTACGGATATTTGCTATCGGATCTGACCCATCGAATATTTTAATCGATTGAATATACTAAAATTCGAATCGGACTCGGATCGGATTCGGATTAAAATCCGCTCCATTGACAGCACTAGGTCAAATAGAAAAAGAGCTGAAAATTGAAAGTTAGTTGGGCCATAAGTCATGGCCCGAAGAGAAAAAAAAAAAATAAAAGGGCAATCAAGAGAACGGCGGATCCCGCATAACTAACGCCGCAATTGTTTCCATCTTCAGCTACTGAATGGGAATTGCAATTGAAATTAAAGTCAATTGTTGATTTGGGCCAATTTAAAAGGCCCAATTTGCTAAAAAAAAGGATAGTAATGGGCCATTAAGCTTAAACTTTGGCCCAAATTTTAGTGGTTTCAAATTTGAAAGTTTACCCATCGCAAGCCCAATTTGAAAAAAAAAAAATCGAAACTCATTCACGTTATGGCGTGCTCGAAGTACTTTCCGTGAACAAGTCTTGAGGGGGCATTTGTAGACTAATTAAATTTATTGTCAATTAAATGCCGACATGTGACAAAAAATATATTAAATATCATTATTATATTTTCTATTTTTATATTGGGAATTTAATTGAATTTAATTCCTAAATATAATAGTTAATTAATTGATATTTTAATATATATTTTCTTGGCCAATCAAATGGTGCCAAGTGTCAAATTAGACTATTTTGGCAATAAATATAATATCTCGCAAACATATATGCTAGGTATTATTATTTTAGCAAATAAAATAATATCTTGCAAATATATATACTAGCTATTATTATATTTCGGCAATTCAAATCATATCTTTTCATTAAGAAAATAAATTGCTAGCAAATTTGAACCGGCCAATCAAATTGCGTCATCTCGTCAAGTAAGCATGGCAAGAGACTCTCCCCTACACCTACAAATAAAGGTCTTCTCAACAAGCCAAGGACACAGGCAAAAAAAACATACATTGAAGCATAAGAAGTCTTCAAAGTAAGGGAAGCGAAGGAAATCCCGCAATTCTCTCAAAAAGATTCGAAGTGATCGAGTTGAAGTCCCCGGCGCTCTTCACGAAGATTATCAAATTCAGGCGTTTGATCCGCAATCAAGGTGCGAAGCTAGCGAATCAACATTTTCCAAAGTCAAATGCGCAACGATCAAGGCGAAGTTCCCGGCGTTTCTTCACCAAGATCAACCAGATCAAGGCGTTCGATCTGCAGACAAGGTGCTAAGCTAGCAAATCGGCATTCTTTCCAAACTTACATCAAGTCAAGTCAACAGCCTTCACAGCGTTCTTCGTGGTGTTCATCGAAAATCTCGGCGTTTGATTCATAATCAAGCTACAAAGCCTACGAATCACGTTATAGAAAACCAAATCAAGCTCCAAGAAGATCAAACCACCAAATCCGCTCCAAAAGTGTTTGAATTTTCAACTTTCAAATTCGTGAAGGAAGAATCAGAGGATCAAGCTTAGAGATTGTACCCACTTTGCTTCAAATAAATTCAATTTGTACGATTTTTCTTGTCTTTTAATTCAATAGACTCGAAATTTGCGTTACAGTACCATGAAAACCGTCATATTTTGTACTAAACATGCTATTTATGAATCTTAAAGAGTATTATATTTTTTTTTCCGGGTCGTGACGGGGATGGTCGCCCCCATAATGGGCCTTCATAGTATCCAATCCGAATTAGTTGGCCAATAGGTCCGAACCGGGGGGCTAAGACCAACAAAAAATAATTGAAAAAAATCATAGAACGATTTACATTCTGTTTTATTTTCAATGCATCAACCATATAATAGCTCCACAATATTCAACATATGCACTTGTCGCCTTATTCTTGTCAAATATTTCACGACACAAAAGATAAGTCGGAAATGTAGTGCTAGGATTTGCATCAGTAAACAGGATAAACATGGTTAGACTTTTGACTCACGAAATATTCTTTGAAAGCACAAATGTAAGTATTTAATATAGGATATAGGTTACCCTCGCAAATTTTTTACAAACATCATTGTTGTCAATAATAATTATTTAGGTGAATTACTCCAACTAATACCATTTTTTGATAGAATAGTGAGTAAGTCCCGTGATTCCTGTATTTGGAACTAATATGTGGCTCGCACATAATGCATTCGAAGAAAACCCTTCGACATTGACTAATCCAATGAAAACACCCATGTATCCAATCCAAAATCCAATTTGGGAACTTTTGGAATTTCAAACTAAATTTATCTACATGACATAGGCTTTATTGGGCATGTAACTGATGAGGTAGACCACTTAAAAAATGAAAAAAGAATTTTACATATTTAAAATTAAATTTAAATTAACATAAAAACATACGCTGCAATATACAAACTCCAACATAATTAATGAGTTTATATATTGAAATATTTAATAGAATATATTATAATGTATAAATGTACACTTAATGAATATAAATCTCTATAAATATTTAAATATAAAAATTGTACATATGTATTATAATTTATTAACTTA
Source organism: Petrea volubilis (assembly GCA_026212405.1). Taxonomy (NCBI): domain Eukaryota; kingdom Viridiplantae; phylum Streptophyta; class Magnoliopsida; order Lamiales; family Verbenaceae; genus Petrea; species Petrea volubilis. The sequence continues at coordinate 11,579,193 of CM047876.1, read as the reverse complement.
CCCAATGAATAAAAACTATATTAAGTAATATATAATAATACTACCATAAATTTATATTTAGTAACACGTATACATATAGTCAAATACGAAATACTTTAATTTTCTATAATATATATATATATATATATGTATATATATCAATATTCAAAAATTGCAGTTTTCGCACCACTACCGCAGCTCGACCCCATTCTTGGCCCATCGACACCATCTACCATCGTCCATACACCTTTCCCTTCACACCAAACTCCTCATCTCAGCTTCTGCACGTGTACCTAACAATCATTTTTATTATGAATAAGTCTCCTCATTGCATCAAGGAGTGATGAGGTCGGATTATGGGGATGGATGCACCATTGAGAAGAGCGAGCCCTAAAGCAATGAGATGCTAGTAGGCTCCTCAACCTGCTGAGATGGATCATATATGAGCCTAGTCAAAAGAATCTCTAGCGAAAATCTTTCGACACTTAAGTCAGCAAAATATATGAAAAGAGAATTTTTGCAAAGTAACTGCCATGGAATGCATATTACTACTTCTAAGGTTTCAATGGAGGCACTCATAGGTTAGGGTTGGTAAGCATATCTAATGATTAGGGCTTACGTGGAGGATTTAGGAGAGCAAAGCTGAGGCCCATCCCCCCTCGAGCCTGTCAAGGCTATCATTCGTCAAAAGCAGTGCGCGCTCGCATATGAAGTTAGTGAGACCACAGGATAATCCCAGATTTTTTGGGTATTATTATGTTAGAGTTCATTCTACTCGGGATGTTCCCCAAGCAAACCCTAGTCGATAAGCATGTTCCAAACCATTGAAGGGCGGATCAATGAGACAAGGAGATTGGAGACATCAAATAGGGATATTCTCAATGAGGGTATCGACTTGGAAATTCCATCAAAGATGGAGGGTCCTTCTACGCGGCGTTCTTACACTAGTCCAAGTGGCCCAACCAAACTATCTCATATCATGAGTCTCCCCGGCTGCAGTTGTACGGCGACGATTCTGGCCACGATTCCCGATGAAATCTACGTGGGTCTTGGACGACTTGACTCAAGAAACACAATGGTTCCTTTAATTTTGAGTCTCGGCAATCGGAGGTGGAGTAATTTCATGGAGAAAACGCGACTGTGAGTTAGGGCTCCAGCGGATTTTCTTTAAGTTAAATTCTATCAGGGAAGACTACTAAGAAATGGATTGAGGGGTTTTGTTGAGCTCAAGGTGAAGCTCGACCACACGGATGGCGGTCCAGCACTCTCGCAACTTCAGCACGGCATGTTCCTTTCGATGCCCTCATTCTATTTTTCCGAGTATTACAATCATTCGAGCTCTATAAGATTTTTTTTAATTAAATATCGGATTCATCTTTAGATTCTCAGGTGAGTTTGCTTGGAATTCTCGACTTAAATCAAGAATGTGAATTATGAACACAAAGCACATGTCAAATTGCTCATGCATGAGCTCTAGAAGGGTATGTAACGTTAATCGGGCCGGAGGATATATATTTGGAATGAGAAATTACCTAAGTACGATGAGTTGACTGAGTTTAATTGGAAATTGAGTTATGTAATTGTTTTGAAAATGTACATGAGCCATTAGATATATAAATATGTAAAGCTTGAAACGGTGAGAACCCCATTTAATGTGTAAAAGCCTCATTCCCCATTAATGGAAATTATTGTGAGTTGTGGCGTATTTGGGTGATAATGGACTTCACCTAGTGAAATTATATAAATTATATTGAAAGAGGAAATACTTGGAATGAGATTATTCATGAGATAAGAATATGACGTAAACATAGAAACTTGTGCCTAATAAATTGGATATGCTTATATAATTGATGAAATTGGTCTTGTGGGATAGAATAAAAGTGTGATAATTGATTAGACAAGCCCAAATATTGGTATAAGTGTTAATAAATTAGATGGACCCATTTAGTTAAGAGTTTGATACTTTATATTAGGCCTTACGAACAGATGAAAAATAAATCGGCCTATTGAGTTATGGGCTGACAATTATAGTGTGAGAAATGAAAAAATTAGACGGACCCATTTAGTTAAGAGTTATTAAGCTTACTAATGGATGTGTAATAATTGGGCCAATTGAGTTAAAAAGTCGAATTATAAATGTGCTACTTTTGGTTAAGCTAGGTAAAGAAGTCCGTTTATTGTATTAGAGCCATGGTGTATATACTTGGTAGAAGATGTAATTCAACACAAGCTCTTATGATGAATATCATAAGTAGAAAAGATACTATTAAAAATAGTATTGAAGAGGAATATGATATTACTCAAAATCTTGATTTACTTAATAAATGGACAATTCCTAGAATTGAGCTTAAGATTATTTATCAGTTAGGTACTTTTGAAAATTAGGTTTAAAACAAGTGGTTAAAAAAACTGAAGAAATAATTTCATTAGATAATGATCAAATGGTAATAAAATTGTTAAATAATAGAGATCTAAATCAATATATATCTACCCATAAGTTTATTCATATAGGACTGGTACGGGTAGCATTCAAACCATTAACTTTAGAAGGTCTACTTGAAAGCTTTATACCATCTTTAAGAGATAGTAGAAATTTAGACTGGAAACAATCTTTAATGCGAATAATACAATCTAGTATGGCCCATAACCCAGTTTATTTTAACGTTTATAATAATTTACAATTATTTTTATCAGATGTTAATATACTTGATGCATTAACATTGAATGTTGAAACGCATCGTTATAATTATGCCTTTGGATCCGAGGTTATATGTATTTGTTATAGAATCTATTACAAACCATTGCAAACACTAAATCCTCAATCTAAAATAGTTAATATTCCAGTTAATTTGAAACTATTTTAATGGAGACTAATTTTAGTAGATCTAATATTACTACTAAAAGATCAGTAAAATGAGAAGAAATTACTTTCCCGGAACATCGGATAATAGAGCAAGCAGTGCCGGCTCTACCTAATAGCCAAAAGAATCCAACTAATATAACACAAACCGCAGAAGGAACTGTTAAAATACAGTTTGAACAAACAAGAAAACTTATACGATCTAGACCAAAATATCAGGTTTTTGGATCACAATCTCCATATTATCATATTTCCCCTGTTGACCATGTCGTCAAATCTCCATCTAGAGCGTCTACTTCCCAAATAAGAGAAACTAGCGGACAATCCTTTAGTGATGAATTCCGACCTAATAGGGTGGAAGAATTAAGGATCCATCAAGATAATATAGTTAAAGGAGTTCATAATACTGAAGAAGTGGAAATAATTGAATCTGAAATGAATTTTTCTATTTAATAGATTTAAAACCAAAAATAGATTTTAGTCTGGGATCACCGGCAAGAAAAATAATACAACAAGAATTTAATTTTCCTATATGGCAATAATTTAAAAGATGGTTATTTGAAAATTTTACTAAGGAAGATAGAAAAGTTTTCTAAGAAGAATTTTATAAATATCTTTAACGAAAATATCAATTTATATCTTTTGTTCCTTGGTTTAATACTAATTATGTTGAGAATTATATGTTTGTTATAGAAAGAGATTACAAACTTAATGATGGGAAAAATTTATCCTCCTCAACAATCTTTTGAAATTGAAAAAGACAAGGATATAAGATTTTATACTACTTTTCAAAGATTATTTGAAAACAATGCATGGGATCTTAAAATTTAATAAAAATTAAACTATTTTTGTAAAGCCCCATATATTTAAAATAAATCAGCGCTTGGATTTTGTCACGACCCGGAACGATACCCTTTTATTTTATTAAAATATGTTGGACTGAAACGCGCAACGATAATATTTTCATAGTTGTATAAATAATAATTTTCACATAAGATTTGTACAAAATACAAGAGTTACAATTTTCAAAAGATATACGAAAGTAACTTTATTGCGTGAATGGCTTCTAAATGCTTCCATTGCGCCACTCTGATACGCTATCTTATTTCTATCTAAAAATAGTCAAGTACAGAAGAATCAACGCGACGGTTGAGTTGAAATTTCACTTAATCACATAAGGTGCTCGTGTGTATAATATATACACATAACCACGTCATAATTCACATAATACTTTACCTTTGGATCACACTATTGTGGTCATAATTTCCTTATAACTCCCACACAATATTCATGATTACACCAATTCCAACCAATCTTGGTGTTATCAATCACAATATCCACAATAATTACACCAATTCCAACCAATCTTGGTGTCCAATCAATCACACCGATGGTCATATCTCGAGACAATGCCAATTTCCTATGACCCACAACTAATACATGGAACACTCCGTCCATGCAAGATGGGAATAGGCATGGATGGTGAGAACTGTTTTAAGACTGGCAAGCCCATTGCCACCCGGCCGAACTCTGGCCCCATCCATACCAAAAACACATTTGGGCCCGGCATGCATAAATAAAGATTGTCACATAAACATATTTTCATATAAAGATCATGATTACATGCTTTAGGAGAGCATATATTGAACATAATAAGGCACAAGCATAAACTAGAGTATATAAATATAGTTAAGGAGTACTTTAAACAGGGTGGCATCTAACTTGTAGTAGAACATGATTCCTAGGCTTATTCTAGTATAATAGCACTTAAGCATGTAAAAGCATCGAATAACTAAACTTATGTAATTAAACAAAATTCCTACCTTCAAATATTTTTAGGAAAAAAGAGGGTAAATAAAGGGCTATATGGGAAGTTAATAGGTATGTGTGGATGAAAATAGAAGGCTTTGTATATATATATATATATATATATATGTGGGTGGAAGATAGACTATAAAAATAAAGTGTTTTGGGTGTTGAGAGTAGAAGTAGAGTGGGGGTGTGTTTCTAGGCGGGATTTTGGGATGAAAATGGGGTTGGAGTTGGGATCTATTTATAGAGGAGAAAAGAAGAAATAACTAATATTATAACAAAATAAATAGATAACCATACATTCTATATGGACATTTATATATATACATCACAATATGAATTACCTAGTATATATATATTTATGTATGTGGACATGTAGGTGTATATGTAAATGTATAAATCACTACTAGTCTATATATGTGGATGTGTGTGTGGATATGTAGATATAGAAATTACCACTGGGTGATCTATGGATGTGTGTGTGTATATGTAGAGATATAATTTACCACAAGTATATATATGGATGTGTGTGTTTGTGTACATGTAGATAGATAAATCACCAAGTATATATATGTATTGGAGGGGATATTCTTGCAAAACAATTGTAAAATATACTAAAAATCTAGGCTTTATATTTATCATTTAATTAAAATTCGAAAATTAGGTTTATAAATAATTAAAATTCAAAAATTATGTTTATAAATAATTAAAATTTGAAAATTATAAATATAAAGTCAGAAAATATATTGTTGTATTTATAAACTTTGAAAATTACATATTTTCATATAAAATCCAAAATTTAACATTGAAGTTACAAACATTGAATAATTTATTTAAAAAAATCGAAATAAAAGAAAATAAATGCATGTCTAAAATATTTATTTTATTATTTTTGGAAAAGAATAATTATTAAACAAATTTTTCAAAAATAACAATCACAATTCAAAATTTATACTTTAAGGTCTAAATTATAAGGTAATATTAAAGAATAAAATTCCAAAATCATAAAACTTTTAGGAATTAAAAGATTTTATATCAAATATTTTGCATGAAACATAATATATAATAAATCCTAAAATAGTAGGAAGTACTGGGGCATTACAAATCTTTTTACAAAATCAAAACTGTTAAGAAAATTTAATCCTAACCAGTCATGGTAAAATGTCCTCAAAATGCCATACCAAGGCAACAACCAAACTTCAGCTTAGGCTAAACTTCTGCTTGTTTTAATTTTAACCAAGACAAAAAAATTTATTCTAAATCTCTGGGTACTCTTTTTTTTTTTTTTTTTTTTAAGTCCATAATATATAAACCTAGTAGTCTGATATAATTCAACACAATATATTTAGCCTACCATTCAGGCTAATTCAATAGAATAAAATAAATTGAAAGCTTTGAAAATAAAGCAATTAAAACTAACACTTATTATGTGGCCTTCAATGCTTTGAAAGATTTTTGATTCACAAACTGAGGAAAATAAAAGTGTTTACAAAATTTTATAAATATAAAAATTGAAATACTAATTACTTCTACCCTATTCTACAAGAAGAGAAAGCCCCTTTTTATAGACAATTTTTTTAGACTTCATCTTCGGATTGAAACACAAATCTAAACTATTCCATGTTGCATTATTAAGCAGGTCGTACAATCACCTATGAAGTAAATCTCTTTATCAAAGTTGTTGGCTTTTTGTCAGCAATTACTGACTTTTGCGCCAGCCATCCTCAATTATTGAGGTAATTTATCAATTTTCCTCTATTATTGAGGAGCATTATATCTTATCATATTTGTTTGTTTTGCCTTTAATTTTGAGATGGCTACTAATGGTTTGTTTGAGATTCTCAAACATATCTTCAATTGATACCTCTGCTTCATCAGCATATAGGTCTTGAGATTCTTCTGCAAGACATTGTTCATCTTCTCCATGGGATGATGTAACCATTGATGTATCAAATTGAATTTCAATCCCCAAATTTTTAGCTAAATCCTTTTTTATGTCATTCATATAAGACTCAATTATTTCTTCTTTGGTCATTTGACCTTTCTGCATATATACTTTTCTAGCAATATGTTGAAACGGACTAGGTAATTCCCTTTGTTGTTTCAATCTAATCTGTTCTTAATATTTTTTAATTTTTTCTTGGATATCATCCAATGTCTCCTAACCTTCCAGATTTCCTTCTGCATCTTTAAGAAGCGTTTTCTTCCAAAATTTTGTGAAAAATTCCTCCCTACACAAGGAATAGTTTGTTAAGTATAACTAATTTCTAGTGCCCATTTCCAAATCCATGGGATGCCAAATTCAATGAAAAGTTGCCTCAAAGCCATTCCTTCAATCTATTGATTCTAATGCTCAATCTCAATTAACTTTGGTGAAATATTCACCCATTTCATATAAAGACCTTTATAAGGTTCTGGCAAAATATTAATTGATGGACCATAATTAATCCACCATTGTTGAAACCAATTTGTCATGTCATGTTTATAAACTTCTGAACATACCTTGAAAAACCATGAATGTTTCTTCTTGGCATTTTCATATAGAAAAACCTTGTGGAACACTTCCACATAATCCCAATAATTATATTTTACTGAAATTTTTTATTCTGTGAAATAATACTACTTTTCTTTAAAGGAACTAATACCCCACATCTCTGCAGATATAATCTGCTTAATAACGACTTTGCTAAAGTTATAAACTTGCTTATTTCCTGTAGAAAAATGTGTAATTTCACAAGATTCTATAGCTTTGAGAATGTTCTAATAATTTACTCATATAAGCAAGCAGTAAATGAAGCAGTGTCCAAATACCTTTGCATTAAGGTCCATGGTTTATCTTTCCAACTTAAATCTTTATTTTCTAAGAGTAATATTAACTCTTTGTGGCTGTTCTGCTCGTATTCAACATCTTCCATATCAATTTTTTCATCATCAACAACTTTGGCATAGGAAAAAGTAGTTTCTTCTTGCATCCTTTTTGCCTTAAATTCAGAAAATTCCTTATATAAAGGATCATTCTTATCCTTAGGAATATTTCCTGAGGATGATGGTGCAATATTTTTGGCTATTAGCCTCTAATTACCCATTTGGGCAATAAATCTTCCTCCTCTTACAACTTTATTGGTGGAGGTATTACCTCTCCCTCTTGGGATCATGCCTGTAAAAGAAATAATTTAAACTTTAAGCTTATCTATTTGGAGTTTAATCCTTCGTGATAAGTCTTTATAATGACTTATCATATGATTAATATTTTCAATTGTGTCTTCATTGTTAATAACTGTCAAAATGTATTGAAGACTTCCAATTTCTTTATCAATTCTTCTGGATAAATGAATCATTTTGGGAATACCAAAACGATTAGCATTAACAGGTCTATTTGTAGGATTATAAATCCTTATCCGAGGGGGTCCTTTTAAAGGGGGAGTAAGAAAATCAAGAATACTATTATCTTTCCTTTTTTATATTATATCTCGAAATAAAAAGGGGCTAAATGAGCATGCCATCTAGCAAACATATGTTTAGAAACATCATATTTGAAATCTTTATTAAACATGAATTTTGTTGCTTGAAAATCTATTTTTACCAAAAACTTTTGATTACATAAATCATCCTGAAATTTTAAAACACATTTAATGATTGCAAGAATTTCTTTAGCAATAGTAGCATAATTCTTTTGACTATCATTCCATTTTCCATAATGAAACCTAACAAGATATTCTTGTTTATTATTGGGCAAAACTTGTTTTAATATTCCTCCATATCCTATATCAGAAGCATTTGTTTCAATAATTTTATCCCAATTTGGATTGGCAAACATCAATTGCTACATCATCCCATGGAGAAGATGAACAATGTCTTGCAGGAGAATCTCAGAACCCATATGCTGATAAAACAGAGGTATCAATTGAAAATATGTTTGAGAATCTCAAATAGACCATTAGTAGCCAACTCAAAAGCAAAGACAAATTAGACGAATCTGATAAGATATAAAGCTCCTCAATAATAGAGGAAAATTGATTAATTACCTTAATAATTGAGGACGGTTGGCTCAAAAGTCAATAATGGCCGACAAAAGTCAACCACTCTCATAAAGAGATTTACTTTATAAGTGATTGTACAGCCTGCTTAATAATGCACCTGGGAACAGTTTAGATTTGTGTTTAAATTCAAAGATGAAGTCCGAAAAAATTATCTATAAAAAGGGGGCTTTCTCTTCTTGTAGAATAGGGTAGAAGCAATTTAGTATTTCAGTTTTTATATTTGTAAAATTCTGTAAACACTTTTATTTTCCTCAATTTGTGAATAAAAAATCTTTCAAAGCATTAAAGGCCACATAATAAGTGTAAGTTTTAATTGCTTTATTTTAAAAGCTTTCAATTTATTTTATTCTATTGAATTAGCCTGAATGGTAGGCTAAATATATTGTGTTGAATTACATCAAACTACTTGGTTTATATATTATGGACTCACAAAAAAAGGGAGTACCCAGAGATTTAGAATTTTAAAATAGGTAGAAGTTTAATCTAAGCTGAAGTCTGGTAATTGCCCATTTGTTTCCTTAGTATGGCATTTTGAGGGCATTTTACCATGACTGGTTAGGATTAAATTCTCTAGACAATTTTGCTTTTTTAAAAAGGTCCAAACACCCTTTTATTTTAAATCTATGGGGCTTTACAAAAATAGGTTAATTTTTATTAAATTCTAAGATCCTGTCAATAAATGGCTAGCCCAAATATTAAGATAAGTGTTAATAAATTAGATAGACACATTTAGTTAAGAATTTGATACTTTATATTGGGCCTACGATCCGATGAAAAATAAGTGGGCATGTTGAGTTATGGGCTAAGAATTACAATGTGAGAAATGAAGAAATTAGATGGGCCCATTTAGTGAAGAGTTAGTACGCTTATTAATGGATGAATAATAATTGGGCCAATCAAGTTAAAAAGTTGAATTATAAATGTTCTACTTTTAGTTAAGCTAAGTAAAGAAATTCATCGGCCTAGTTAGACACAATAGAGGAAGAGGCAAAGTGGGCTTGATTAATTGGACCAACGTTGTATATTGAAAAGATTAAGTTGAATTTTATGGAGAAATGCAAATACTTATTAATTTAAATTATAAGTCTGTGGTAGGAACAAGTATCAAGTAGAAATAAAGATTTATGGACTTTGGCCCAATAATGAGGTTATGGGAAGAATAATTTGATTTTACAAGAGTTCATCAAATGACTTAAATTTGAGTTAAGATCTACCTATTGGAAATATCAAGTTGGCCAATTTGCTTCGACCATAATTTATAATATATTTAAGATGGACTATAAGTATTTGGGATTTATTGGATAATGAATTTATTCTAAGGTACCTATTGGAAATATGAAGTTAGCCAATTTGCTTCAAGCATAATTTATAATATAGTTAAGGTGGAATATAAGTATTTGGGATTTATTGGATATTGAATTTATTTTAAGGTAGAATAATTTGTAGCTAGAGAAATAAGTTGGTACAACCTGATGTGATGTGCTAATACAAATAAATTCTTAAATTGCTAGGTGATAATGTTGAAATAGCTTGGAGCATTCCAATATCATGTAAGCTTTTACCACAGGTGAGCGTTGTATTTTCCCTACTAGGGATTTAATTTGAACCAAGTGATTATGTTTATATTTTGGAAATGCTTGATTGACCTCCTCACCTATTTTGTGAAATGTTTTACTATCTATGTTGGAGGAACTGGTACCCGTGGAGCAGTAAACAGGGAAGATTTATTACTCATGGGGTAGTCCATGAGGTGGCCATGGGGCAACCTATTTGTTATATATGTACTATATTATACTATATAGCTACATTTGATAGGGATTTATGGGTGGGATTGTATACGTATCCTATCAATAATTATGTTTTGTGGCAAGTTTTTTGGTCCTTGCTATAGCATAGGCCCAATCTCTTATCCTACACATCTTGCGATAGCCTATCCTACAAGGCGGTGGGATATGCTATCCATTAGTTTTGAGCTTGGCTGACAGAACTTTCAAATTACCCATTTAACCCTAAATTCCCTTAATGTCGCTAAGAAAAAAGAAATTGAGACATGCTTTTCTAAACTAGAATAATGGTTTATTAAGAAAATATATTTATTGAATCTGCATATATATATATAACATGTATATTTTTTATTTTCCAAGCTAGGTTCAATCAATTTTCACTAATTGACAGGGAATCAAAGCATCAATATAGTATGTGAGGTATAAAATATAAATAAATAAAAGAGATAGGATATCTCAATTTTTTAGATATTGGGAAGAACAATTGTGAGTGTTCAACAATTGTGTCTTAGAAATACATGTAAAGAATGGTTCAGTTAAAAGCTTATAAGGACATTTTGGCGTCCATCGAAAAAAAGGAAAGATTTATGTAATTTACATCTAATCAATCCATAAAATATCGTGCAACCAAACACCCTTTTTGGGATATCCGTTAAAATAAAATTGATTACTAAACATTTTTATACAAATAATTGATACTATGTTTTTGGCCATTATATCCTATGGTTTTCATATCACACTTAATCAATATGGCTACCAAAAGCAACCTCTGGGTTTGGCCACTCATGAAGTCGGAGGAATAGGGTAAGGTTTAAATGTTTCATTGCGTTTTATGAAACAATAATGTTGGGGATCATTCAAAATCCTTTGATCTTGTTTTGTGAAAGTATTGGGTTGATATCCCTATGAATTGAATCACTCATTAGTCAGTATACTAGGAGTTAAGTGCCATATACATGGGAGCCATCTTTTGATCTCATAGGCCAAAGTGTTATGTGTGCGGCAGCCACCTCTTGATCCCACAAGCCTAAGTGCATGTGTGCAGAAGCCACATCTTGAGCCCAAACGGCCAGCGAGAATTTATTGATTGTGTTGACATTTGTATTAGTATACTCCATTTGAAAAGCTTTGAATTAATTCGCAACTGAAATTGAATTTTGGTAATTTCTTTGTTTTCTATTATCTGGTTATGAAAATTGAACCCTAAAATTTATTTGTTATCTTAACATTTGAACTGTGTCATTTGAAAAACTATTGGTATTAATTTTGTAAAGTACTCCTTAATCCTGTTTTGAATTGCCTTTTATGAACTATCGAATTTATTAGAAATCTCTGAACCCATATGTATATAGAAAATATTTGCATTAGTGGCATTATTGTGTATTTACTGCATATCTCGCTGAGTCATTTGGATTCTTCCCTTTACTTTTCATTCCTTCTATGTGATTAGCTTTAGACTTAGAAGTAGGATAACATCAAGATTAGGAATGACATAATGGATATTGCACACGTGTGTTATGATGGAGGCATGTACTTGGAAGACATTTGGGTAAGGATTGATTGATTAGTAGGACGTTAGGCTAGAATATATTATACAATAGTGATTACTATTATTGGATCCCTATCGGGATTATTGTTTTACAAGAAACATGATTAGTGTTCTTAAAGTATTGGAAGGATGTTGTCGTGATTGCATTATTTTGAGCTTTTAGGTTTAGTTCGATCAATGCTCACCCTAGGACTGCCTGCTCCAAAGTAAGGCGCTACAAATTATGATCAATTTAACCAATTGAATTGGAATTATATGGTCAATTTGGGCAACTTAATTGCGAATTGTGATCAATTTGATCAATTGAGTTGGAGCTTGTGGTCAATTTCATCAATTAAGCTGGGGATTGTGACCAATTTAACCAATTGAGTTGGGAATTATGATCGCTTTGCCCAATTAAGTTGGGATTATGACCAATTTAATTGGAATAATGATCAATTTGACCAATTGAATTGGGTATTATAATCAATTAGGAATTATAACATATTAGATCAATTGAGTTGGGATGATGATGATCAATTTGACCAATTAAATTGGGATTTATGATCAATTTGCCTGACTGGGTTGGGGATTATGATCAATTTTGATCAATGGAGTTGGGATTATCATCAGTTTGATCAATTGAGTTGAAAATTATAGTATATTTGACCAATTGAGTTAGGGATTATAATGAATATTATGAATTAGGTTGGAAATTATCGCTAATTTGACGAATTGAGTGGAAATTATGATGAATTGAGTTGTGGAGTATGATTAATTTGACCAATTGAGTTGGGGATTGTAGCATCCTAGTTAGGTGCAGCTTCCCTCGGGCCATTCGCTATACAGACAAACAATTATCAATATAAGCTTGAATCACTATCATGCGATTCAATCTATACATTTCAAACATGTACTCACTCACTCACACACATACACAATATATACCCGATATTTCCCAAATACGCATTTATTTACAACTCAAACTGCAAAGCACTTAACAACATTTCAATTCAGATCATGGCCACGGGCCCACATGCAGATACATAAGAGTTTCAAACCATAATAACTATAACTACAATATAATTATCCAAAATATGGTCATGCCGCCAACCTTGGTTTTCTAACAACAAATCTATCATAGAAAGTGCAACTAAAATAGAGCAAGAGGGTGACTCTTAATTACTTAGTGAGGTGCATGAAATAAGTAAAATAATGAATTACTAATAAAAAAGTAATTTTGCACGCATGTACAGAAGAAATTTCATACTAGACATAAATATCATAAGAGTATAGATCAATTCTTTTGGGAATGGGCAGGTGTCAACCGATCAATATAAATAAAGATTGAAATCAGATGTCTAATTAGGTGATCTAGTAAGCAACAACATTTAACAAACAGTTCAAAGGAGTTAGCAAATAATCTCTTTTAAAAATGATTAGAATAGACAACAATAGTACTCAAACAAACGAAGGTTTGGCAACAAGTGATATATCAGATAACAAAGTATGCACTAATATTTAACAAGTAGTTCAAAGAAGATAACAGTCAATCTTTTTAGGAAGCAATTAATAGGAATAAAAAGTAGTAAATGGGGTACGACAGAAATAAATAGAGGCGGTACCACCATCTTATCACTACATGTGCAAGAATCAAATAGGGCCCTTCCTCGTTCCTTTGGGCTCGGGGTGGCTAAACCAGACATTACAATTCAATACCATAGCCAGTACAGGGCCGGGGGACTTCCCCACCCAATCATGTCATAAGATCTTCTTATGGGAACAGTCACCAAACTATGAGTGTTCCTCATAGTCGCTAGTATAGTACAGTTCAGCTTCCTTATTATAGTAAACAAGGAGAAAGAATCAAAAAACAATACAATATGGTAGGTTATCAATAATCACAGTACAAAAGGACAGCAAGTCACAATCATCACAGTATAATAGCAACAGTCTCAAATCATTATCAATATCAACAATACAAAAGCATAGTAATAATTCATGGCAAATCACAATGGGCGGCAAGCTCAGATTTACACTATACCAAGGGATTATAAAACAACAATATAAAAAGTAGAACAGAAGTCAAGAACGGTATATAATGGGCAGCAAGGCCCAAACAATACAATACAGAAGCAACTATCACAAATCAAATTCATGTTCATCAGCATAAGAAGTCAATTATAGTTTCAAAACACTTTATACATGGGCAGCAAGCTCTAAATAGTACAAACTGATGAAACATAACAAGACTTGTACTCAAGTTTCCATAAGAGAGATGATGGTAATCTACTCCCTAGCAAAGAAAAGGGTAGAACTCTCACCTGATCACGTTTGCTACAATTTGCAATAATTACTTCTGAGCGCCTTGGCACACAAGTTTGTCTATAATCATGAAATTAGCTAAGGTTAGCTAAGCAATGCAATGCATTGTCGATACTCATGAAATAGACTTATTCTTGCTTCTAAGCTAACATTTTAATGCATTACAAGCTAATTTCTGAATGTAAGTAACACAACTTGACTGACCATAATTTATAATCCATTACACCTCCACATCAAGCTTCAATCTTCATTGGCTTAAAATAACTTATTGGCCTCATCATAATCCTTATGGTCGCTATGCTCAAATACATTCAACTTATGACTTGGTATGTGCATAGCAGTCAATTTTTGCTAAGATGGCCACAACCACGTATTAACATATAAAGCAAAGCAAAGATCATATTACCTAATGTCCATCATTATACTTCACAAAATCACAACTAAACTAGTTCTTTAGGTTCGCGTGTACTTTGATTGCCTTATTTTCATCCATATGCACAATCATTTATCACATCCATGAGTTCTCCTGTCACATATTTGATTGCGATTCGAACCCACTTCAGTTAAGTAACACAATCAAATTTATCCTTAATCATTAAACCTATTGATACAAAATATATAAAATCTACTTCATGCATGGAAAATAATCCCCTATACATGGATTGGTGTCTCATGTATCTTGTTTGCAACTCAAAGGCCCAATCGATTGATTTAAACATGTATCAAATATCTTGTGATTAATCAATTCCACATAATCAAGTGCCAAACCAAGTCCAATACCTCAAAATCTGGACTCAGGACCTCAAGAGAGGTAATTTGCCCAGAAGCCGCCTCATGTCATCATTGGATCGTTGACCTGCTACAAAGGGAGATGTACCTCAATGAGATCTACAAAAGCCCTCATTCAATTTCAAAAAGTTCTGATTCATTTGGGTTTGATTGATGAAAAATGAAATCAAACCCTAACCTACCACCGTGCCTTTGTTGTGCAATTACACCACCATCGACCATTGAGTCATGAAATTCGTTACACCAATGTGTGACATATGTCAAGACGCACCTGACTTGACCATCCCTCGCTAGAAAATTCACCAGAATTCGGCAACTCACCACCGCCGCATGCCCGCTACCTCCGGCACTCTTTTTCAGGCTAGTGAAACCCAACAGCACCAGTACTATTCAACTCCTCTCGTCACAGTGATCAATTTTATATATTTATATGATTGATTAGTGGGGAAACGAGAAACTTACAAGCTTCCAAAGATTAAGCTTCTTCTTCCCCTTTTTGCATGCATGTATGTATATTATATGTATAGGTTGAAGCGTGTGAATGCTCTCTCTCTCACCACGATCAAACACTTGCTTTATTTTCACAATTTTGTGCCCTTTTCCAATTAGGCCACAACACTTCTCAATAAGATCAATTAAGCCCCTTGACCTCCCATGCACCTCAATTTAGACCCCATTTTATGCAATTATGCCTCAACTACTGTTATTTCTTTGCAATTGACCCCCAATTTTTTAAATTAGACTAAATTGAGTTTCACTCCTTCTTCGATTAGGTCATATTTGTATTAAATTTCATTAACTACAGTCCTCATTTTATATTAATAATCAAATAAATTCGCTTATGCACCAACAGTCTTAGCAAAAACATTTCACAATATATACTCATGTAATATAAATTTTAGTCACAAATTATGGGGTGTTACAAGGGCTATAGTTAATTTGATCAACTGAGTTCGGTATTATGATCAATTTGATTGATATTAATTAGGAAGTATAGTTAATTTTAACTATTGAATTGGAGATTATGATCAATTGAGTTGGGAATTATGATCAATTTAATCAATTATGTTGGTGATTATAGTTAATTATATTGAGTTGAAGATTATATTCAATGTGATTAATTAAGTTGGAGATTATGGCCATTTTTTTTAATTGAGTTGGTGATCATTTCCAATTTGATCAAATTGAGTTGGCAATTATGTCTAATTTTACCAATTGAGTTGGAGATTATAGTCAATTTAATCAATTGAGTTGGTAATTATGGCAAATTCTACAAAACTTGATATGGATACTACAACATTGGAATTATATACTTCTTGTGTTCATCCCAGTTCTACAAATATTGGATATCCTTCTGCAAGTTCCTAAGAGTATAGTTTTGTGTTCATTTATATTCTACAAAAATTGATGATTAGACTTTTGGGGATATTTAGACTGTCACTTCTTTTTGTGGATGTACGCCACAATTTCAATCCAATTTTGCAAACATCAATCTAAATATTACAATTTCAACATTATATATTACATACATTCATATTAATTTTGTTTGCCTAAGGGACTTTTCACATCAAATTTTTATGGACATACTCCACAAATTCAATCAAATTATGTAAACATCAATCCTTATACTAAAACTTCAACATAGTATATTGCATGCGTTCATACTAATCCTACTTAAATCAAGTTTAATTTTGTGTGGCAAAACAAATTGAACCCATTCACCTTTGTACATCAAAATTATACAAAGTTCATTATTGTGCAATATTAATATTGCATATCTGAAAAATTACTTTAGACGGACATTTTTACACCTAAATTTACTACATTCTGGAACACAAAATTCTAAACTGCAATGGTGATACTAGCACCCATTCATGAATTCCATGGTTGAACAAACCCAACATTTAGACAAACTGAAACCACCATTACCTACCACCACAATGTACCTTCAAATTAATTAGAAGATAATCGCCATGGAATTGAAACTTGTGAAACCTTTTATTTAACCAATCCACCCATGCTTTTTTGCCTTTAATTTTTCAGACCCAACTACTAGAATCACCATATCCACCATCTCCTGCATTTGATAAGTTTACAATGCATTAAGGTTTAATTTAAGAAAAACCATTTCAAACTCTAACTCGCAATTATAGGTTTTTCACACCAATTTAATCAGGTCCACCACACAAACCCAAAATTTGAACCTACCATTAGATTATTCATAAAAAAATCAATAAAGACGTGACAAATTTCACCAAAAAATGTTGTTAGAATGACGAACTCGTCACTTCAGTCGCTATTCACGCCATCTGCTACTGGAGCTCCATCACTGACCATTAAAATCGGGCCTTTATGCATGCCAATAGGGGTGATAATTTCTGACCCAACACAAATCCAACATGAAACTAGCAGGTTAGAGTTGAGAGTTTATGGGTTGGGTTGAAAATGGGTCAAACCCGAAAGCGACTCGAAAAGCATGGTTTGGGTTGGGTTGATTCGTGGGTCAACCCGATTCCTTTTATGGGTTAACCGATAACCCGACCCAACCCAACCCAATCCAAATCATTTTTTTTTAATTTTTTGTTTTTAATCTTTTTTTCTCCTTTCCCTCTTATTTATGGAAAAATATATTAAGTAGAAATTATAAATCATAATAGTTTGAAGGGTTATAATTAATCATTAATAATATAATATAGGAAAATTTATGAAAAAGAGAATAGGGAATTTTTTTTAATTATTAAACATACAAAAACTTTTAGATACTTAAAAATTAAAGATAAGAGATTGTTAAATCTTTTAAATAAGTGAAAAGTCAACTTGAATGAAAAAACTATATTTATGTTAGTTATCAACTTCTTCTTCTCTCCAAAAAAGTATGTCTTGATTATCTTCTTTCTTTAATCGTTTGTTTGAATTCATTGAAGTTCTATATCGATTTATTTTAATATTGAATGAAAATTTTTTATGAAACATTTTTATAGTATATTCTTATAAATAAAATTTAAATAAACTAGAATAAGAAATGAACTCAATAATTTCTAATGTAAATTCCAAACATGTATCTTGTACACAGGCAACCATCACTATAAGAATTAAGAATACATACCTTTCAGTGACAAACCCATTACAAATTTAGTTTTATATGCTAGATTTCATCTATAACAAATTTTAAATTTGTTAGTAAATGTCTTGTTACTAATTGTTTATTTAGTTCTATTTACATTGAATTCTATTATTAATCATCACATGATGTGATCATACTCTAAAATTGTGACAAAATGTTAAAATCTCTCTATCACAAATTTAGCGATGCAATTTTATTTTTTATGTTCTATGATTACTATTACTACTAAGAATTCGTTCTTAAAATTTGAAGATTAGATTTGTGTTGATTTCTTTTAAGTACTCTAAATTTCTTTTATAAGTTTTGGAGATTGGAATTTGATACGGATATTAGAGATTTTTTTTTCTTCTGAGACATATCAAACCATTTTATTAAATTGTTTTCTATGTAATATCTTGTTACTTTCTTCACATTATTTACCAAGTGGAGATTGCAGTATTTCAATGCTAAATTCTAGTATGAGAAGATTTTGAAAAATGAAGAATGAAAAATAAGTTTAAGTAATCAAGAAGGGTTGGGTCATGGGTAGTCAGGTTAATGGGTCGACTTAATTTAAAACAGGTCAACCCGGGTTAATACGAACCCAGCCAAATTGGATTAGAGTTGAGGTCTCATAGGTTTGACAAGTCATGGGTTGGGTTAGGGTTGGAGGAATTTAAGTTATACCCCTACTTCAACCCAACACGAACCCACCCGACCCACCCAAATTGCCACCCCTACCTGCCAATCAATGGTTTTCATCAAGAGGATTGATTTGGTATATTTACTTTTATAATCTGATGAAGTTTTGAGGAACAAAAGTGAGCCATGTGTGGTGGTCTTGTAAAGAAGAAAAATCTTATGAAGAGAGAGAAGATGATGAAAAATTAAAAATTATTAAAAAGACAAATCTTACATAAAAAAATAATTAAAAAGCCGTAAAATAAGGATATATTGGGCCTTTCATAAAATTGTGGAGTTGTCTCTAAAAAAACTTTAAAAATTGTGACTAATACTAACTCAAAACTCCATTAAAAATGAATTTTTAAAGTGCAAAAGTTAAAAGTAATATAATAATAGGTTGCACTTAAAATGTTAAAATGAACATCCAAAAGAATCTTTATATCCTTTGGATAAAGCAAAATAAAGTTATGTGGATTTATGAAAACTCTTTCCCTTCCTCTCTCTCTCTCTCTATCACACACACACACACACACACACACACACACACAAACTTATATAATATCTATTATATATTAAATCTCATAACTAATGAAATTCGAAACATAACTACTTGATTATCATATGAAAGACATAAAATAATATAATAATTAATAAAATTATTTTGATTATTTGAATTTAGATTATAAACGATCTTGTATAAATTTGTTAAAGTAAAGTTGAACATTCATTTAGTTTAAGATAAATATATATTTAACAGTTAGAATAGTGCCCGGTAAATCATACGTGATGGAATTGACTTATAAATTCTTTAATTTATGCATATGGGATAAAGCAGAGGAAATAATATGGTGAAAAGCGGAAAAAAATTCATGCTCTTATTCTCATTGATAATAGTCAATATATACAAAAGCAAGGGAAATCCTACCTTCCTAAACAAGTTTCTAAAAATTTGTCTGCAAATATACACTAAATATTATCTTGCCTAATATTGTATTAAAATATACACTAGATGTTGTTTTGCCTAATACCCCCCTCAAATTGGTGCACAAAGATGTTGAATGCTTAACTTGCGAAGAAAGAAACCATATTGTTGTTCTCCCAAAACTTTTGTAAAAATATTAGCAAGCTGTGCATGAGAGGGAACGAAATAAGGACGTATGCTGACATTGACTATCTCACCACGAACAAAATGACAATGTACTTCGATATGTTTTGTACGCTCATGAAAAACTGGATTCTTAGCTGTATGCAACGCTGCTTAACTATCACAATAAAGTTGCATCGGAGGTGTCACACCAAGACTAGTCAAAATTCTTTTCAACCATTTAAAATCACACATTATCATAGCCATGGATACTTTGCTTCTACAAAAGACTTGGACAAAATATGTTGTTTCTTTGTCTAGTCAAAATTCTTTTCAACTATTCAAAATCACACGTTGCCATAGCCATGGATACTCCACTTCTACAGAAAAATTGGACAAAATATGTTGTTTCTTTTTCTTCCAAGATATGGGAGAATTCCCTAAAAACACAAACCATCCTGTGAGTGATCGTCCAGTCAGAGAACATCCTGCCCAATCCGATTCATACCGTCCATATAAGCACAAAACACACTTTATAATAGAATTCCTTGTCATGGATTCCCTCTGAAATATCATACTACTCGAAGTGCTACTTTCAAGTATTCTTCTCTCGATTGTTGCATGAACTAAGAGAGAATATGAACACAATAAGATAATTCTAGTCGAGTTAAACAAAGATATATGAGATGGCCCACCAAACGACGATAGTGTTTAGGGTCATCAAGAAGCCGTCCATCAGCTAATGCCAATCAATGATTTTGTTCCTAAGGAACACTCGTAAGTTTAGCCTCTAATAATCCCACCTCAAAAATAATGGCCATGGTGTATTTATGCTGGCACAAGATAATCCCTTTAGGGATCTTTGCAACTTCAACACCTAAGAAATATTTCAAATTTCTCAAATCCTTATGTGAAAATAGTTACTAAGATAATTCTTGAACTTTTTGATAATCTCATGATTGTTTCCTGAAATAATTAAATCATCAACATAGACAAGAATATTGATCTGAACATCTCTTTGTTGCAAAGTGAAAAAAGAATAATCACAATACGATTGTTGAAAATCATAGTCTTTTAAGGCAGCAGATAACTTGGTGCACCAAACATGTGGTGCCTATTTTAATCCATAAAGAGATTTTTGAAGTCGACTTACCTTTACTGAATTTGGAACTTGAAATCTTGGAGGCAATTTAATATATAGCTCCTTTTGAAGATCCTCATGAAGGAATACATTATGGACATCCATCCGATGTAATTCCTAGTATTTTGTAGCTGCAACAGCTAAGAAATGTTCGTACAACATTCATCTTGGCAACAGAAGTGAAAGTTTCAGTGTAATCAATCCCCTCAACCTAATGATTGCCAAAATTCACTAATTGTGCCTTGTAAAGTTTGACAGTTCCCTCTGACTTTTACTTTATCTTGTACACCCACTTGCACCCAAGAGCCTTTATGTTAGGAGGTAAATCTTCTATCATCCATGTCCTATTATTTTCCAATGCATGCATTTCACGTTGCATTGCCTCACACCATCATTCATCCTTTACAGTTTCTAATAATGTCATTGGTTCATACTCTGCAATAATAGCTGTAAGAAAATTTCTATGTTGTGTAGAAAATTTATAACAACTCATATAATGTGCTATAGGATAGGGCATACCTGACAGATGTTGTGGTGTAAGGGAATGACGAAATAGACTCAATTTCTAGATTGAATAGGTGACATAATCACACAAAAGAACCGAACATTTCTTCTTACGATGTCCATAACCCAATTGTTCAACCTTATTCTATTTACCTTCGGCTCTAACTTCCTGTTGGAGTTGTTCAACTTGATTCCTTTGTAATACATTTTCGTCTCCCCCAACTCGAGTACTCCCATTTGCTGGAAGATCTCCAAAACTAGCAAATTCATTGTCATATGCTACATCAGTAAACACTGGTTGTACTTGAGTATCATGTGATCCAGGCACCAACGAGGCAAAAGAAAATTCACCCTCATAGAAATCAACATCACAAGAAACAAATATGTTTTCATCTCAAAATCATACAGCTTCCATCCGTTCTTTCCATAAGGGCACCAAATAAAACTTTCAAATTCATTGTCATATGCTACTTCAGTAAACACTGGTTGTACTTTAGTATCATTTGATCTAAGAACCAATGAGGCAAAAGCAAATTCACCCTCATCGAAATCAACGTCACCAGAAACAAAATATGTTCCCGTCTCAAAATCATACAGCTTCCATAACTCTTTCCATAAGGGTACCCAACAAATACACAACTACGATTTTTATTAACAAATTTATCCTCTATCATCCCTTGATTATGAGCATAACATAAAAACACAAACACAATTAAATGTTCATACGTAGGCATTTGTTCATATAAAGTTTCATAGTGGGTTTTTCCATTCAAAACTTTAGATGGAGTTCCATTAATTAAGTATCCGGTAGCTAACATACATTCTCCCCAGAAATTGGGGGAAGATGACATTGAAAACGCAAAGCTCGAGCTACATTCAATATGTGGCGATGTTTTCTTTCTACTCTTCCATTTTGTTGAGGTGTACCAATATATGAGGTTTGGATAATAATTTCATGCTCAAAAAAATACTTTTTCATGCAGGTAAATTCTATTCTATTATCACTCCAAACAATTTTTACCATCTTATTAAATTGCCTTTCAACCATAGAAAAATAATTATTTATAGTTTGAGGTACTTCTTTCTTATCAATCAGCAAAAATATCCACACAACAGGGCAATAATCATCAACAACAGTACTCAAAAAAATATGAAGCACCACATGAAGAAGGGGTTCTATAAGGACATCATAAATCACAATGAATCAGCTCAAAAATATCATAAGCTTTATGGTCGCTCAAAGAAAATTTACTCTTAGTTTGTTTGGCCTGTTAACATACCTTACAACTTTTCTTCAAAATATTATTACTTTTCCTACGATTTACGAAAGGAACTAACTTAGCAACTTCCCAAGAAGGATGTCCTAACCATTTGTGCCAAAGATCGAGTGAGCAAACCTCATTTACTTTCATAGAGTCCATTTATACGTTTACCTATACCAATCAACATCCTTGAAGTGCGGTCCTGTGTAACCCACAAATTGTTAGTGAATTGGACTATACAATTTGAGTGATCTATTGATTGCTAAATAGCAATTAAATTGCAAGTTAAGCCCAGTATATATAAAACATTTTTTACAGAAAAATTCCCTTCAAGTTTGATTGAGTCCTCTTTGGTTGTAACTACATGACTTTCATCTGGCAACCCAACATAACAACTTGAAATTTCTTGCAAATCACATAAGCTCTTCAAGTTGCCTGTCATATGATTAGATGCCTCTGTGTCAATTATCCAATAAATATTATCATACATACCAGTCATCTTCTCATTTGTATTCGATTTTTGTTTATTCAACATTTCAATCAAGGTTTGCCACTAATCTTGCTTAGTCTATGAAGGCCCAATTTATCTGTAACCATAGCAAGTGCAGGAACCTAAGTAATAAAATTACTTGGGTTATCACTAGAATTCAAATCATATAGTAATGGAGTCTTTTTCATATGGTGAGATTTTGATATTTTTGATTTTTCTGCCATGGCTCTGGTACCTTGATAAAGCAGAGGAAATAATAGGGTGAAAGACAGAAAAGATTCACGTTGTTCTTCTCATTGATAATAGTCAATATATACAAGAATAAAGGAAACCCTACCTTCCTAAACAAGTTCCTAAAAATCTATCTACAAATAACGCTAAATATTATTTTGCTATACTTACATTGCAAAATGTACACTAAATATTGTCTTGCCTAGTATTACAATTAAATATACACTAAATATTGTCTTGCCTAATATGTGTTATTTAGCTGGATAGATGTGACACCCCCTTCGCTAGGACCATCTTGTACAAGTAGGGCTCACTTAACGGTCTTACTGAGTACTTATTTTTCAATCAGTACCCAATACAGCAATCGTTTATCGTACAATAGAATTTAGATAGGAATAGAATGCTATTAACTTATATAAAAATATAGGGTAACAAACTATCTCAAGTACAACATTTCAGGTAATGGTCTTCCATTTATTAAACAAGCTAATCTCTTCTACATGATATAGGACTATGTACTAATGTACTGATTACTTTAACCGAGTCCCCTCAACCCATTTCCTGAATTTGAGGCAATGAACAAAAAGAATTTGGGTGGTAAGTCTAAATAACTTAATAAGGCTAGGCATAAATATTTACGGAATTTTAACAGAAACAAAACTCATAAAACATTAAAATATTCAAATATGATGTAGTGTCAAACATGTATTTCAATAACATAATATTAAGACTGAACAATACCGATATAGTGTCTCCATTCTTATAACTATCCAAAATAATAAAATATCATAAAACGCTTATGCCTCCCCTTTGTATCAAGGAGCGACCTTACGGTAATGGTAAACGGTAGGTGTACCATGTGCTCGTGCAATACACTGAGCCAATCCCTACTATAGTTAACATCCAACTGTATGTAGGAATCAGGTCTTGCAGTATGGCATCATATAAGAAGGACTTTATCATCGGCCCATTTCGCCCGATATATCCCTCTTACATGTACCATGCCCTGACTTTCCCAAGGGCATCCCCAAGGGTGTCAATAGTTTAATAAACAATACATTATGGCTCGCAACATTTCAATAAAGCAATAGCTTATTTCAACACCAAGGATACATAAAAACATAATTAAGACATGATATCCCAAGAGTGTCAATAGGTCATTTTGAAACAGATATAACTAACAATATTAGAAATAAAATACTTTGCCGAAATGTGAAGAGTAAGATATAATTTCAAAAGAGTCAGATAGCAGAAATTCGACAGGATAGGCTATATGAATAATATTTATAACATATAGTTCAATGCCCCAGCAAGAAAGGTAAAAGGCCCTCACCTTAGGAGTTTATCAAGTTTATAAACTTGAATTGACTAGATCGACTTGGTATCTTCCTAAAATTTGCATTAATAGCTAAAGTTAGAATATTACATTGTAATTGCTCATGACTAGTGATCTTTGTTTAAGGAATAACATAATTACTTATACTTTTGAAGTAAAACAATATTCACATAGACATAATTCTATAATTTGATGAACTAACTTATGTTTAGTATCCACTTTAAGAAAAATATTGCAAATAAATAAGTACTATCCTTACATGAATGCATATCTATAATTTTCAAAATAACTTTATGTGTGTGTGTGTGTGTGTGTATATAGTTTAAAAGAACAACTTTATCCCTTTTTAAATATGCATGAGCATGAGTGCATACATATAGGTAAGTTACTATACTTATGCATAGGTATAGCACATACATGGATATTTTCTTGGAATAGCTCATGCATAAACAAGTATATATATATATATATATACATGAATTAATTACTTAAAGTAGAAGGAACTTGAATCGAAAATACAATAAAGAAGTTTAGGTTTAGACATACCTTCTAATTATAAGAGTAGACTCTAGAATTTCTTCTACATGTATAAGTGTGTGTGTAGTATGCTTTGTGAGTGGGTGCCGTGTGTATGAGGGTGTGTGTGTGACCGTGTATATAATTGTGTATGTATGAGTGTGTTGTGATGAAAATGGGGTGTCAAGCTCCCCTATTTATAGTAGTTTGGCCAAACACATTCTTTATTTTATTAAGAAAATCTCTTGAAATAAATGAATTCTTTACAACTAACCCTAGTTATTAAATGTGTTCATACACAAGTGGTGATCTAATAGCCTAAGTGTTAACCCTAAATCTTCATATGTGTTACCCTAATGTTTTTATGTGTTAACCTAAGTCAAGATGATGAGTACATGTGTATGTTAGTGGGAGATGATCACTACACGTCTTAGGCTAATTGAACATGATTATTACAAGTGTTATGACTATCTGTGCATATGTGTTGCTATGACGACCCGGAACTCCATACTTATTTTAAGTGTACATATAAAACATTTAAATAATGTTGTGATGTTACATCAAGCGCCAAACTCCAACTACAATTATTTGTTTACAAAATACATAATACCAAAATTTGCAAAATAAACAAGTACGCGGCGGAAAGTAGTAGCTCTCTCCTAATAAAAAGCTTCAAACCGTTCCTCCTCCTCAACCTCATTAAAGCTAGCCTCGAGTTCATCTAAAACACATCATATGAACACAATCCACACATAGTTGAGTAGAAATATTATCTAATCATATAAGGTGCTCGTGTGTGTGATTTGCACATAAACACATAAAGCACACAAACATATATTTTTCACTTTTCAACCTTTCTCGTCACCAGACAGTGACCCTTATAACTACCCAGGCCGAATATACAATCAGCACATTTCTCCCGCCTGCCTTATCCTTCAGTGGTCGGATCTCGGGCATACGCCTAATATTTTCCTACGACCCACTCTCTTGAGTAGATCACTCCGTCTACCCAAGGGGGGATTAGGAGATGGAATGAGTGTGAACTCTTTCGACTGCTCAATAGCCCGACCCGGTGGAACACACCCAAGACCACTCCGGCACATTTGGGCCCATTCACATAATTGCAAATTTGTTCACATAGAACATAATCTTGGAAGTCTTGCTTCCATATTTCAACATATTAGAAAAGAATATCATTAAGGTAAATAATAGAAGATAATATCTCATAAACTTATTTCAACGTATATAGGTATAGATATATAATATAAGATATATGTATATTTTGACTAAAATATAATTAAACATAAATATATGAATATATATATATACGTGTAACATAGCCATATATATATATATTTAGTTTACTATTTAGTTTAAAATATAAGTGAAACATAAATCTAAGGGTAAATACATACGTATACGTATAACGTATATATATATAGTTAGATTATAATTATGATTAAGAGTGAGATTAACATATAATGGAACCTTAAATATATTTATATATCTATCTAAGCCATATAATATTGAAAACATAAGTACGTATACATATATGTGTACGTATTATATATATATATATATATATTCAAATATATACATATAACTATAGATATATATACACGTAATATGTATGTATGATATCTATATATATATATATATATGTAGATATACCAATAGAAAAAGATTTATTTAACCATACAACCATAGGGAAAACACATTTATATTTGTAACTATAAGAAATATATTTTTACGAAAATAGTATATCTTGTCAAAATTATACTTTTTTATAGAAACATATTATTTTACCACATAATATGATCACAGTTTCAAAATACTATATCAAGGATCATATAAAACATGTATATAAAACATGAAATAAATATATATAATTAATTTTTGAAAATACTAGGAAGTAGCGGAGCGTTATAAATGCTATATGTAAAATTTTAGTGTTTCATACATATATATCATAAGAACAATTTTTAATTAGTATATAGTTATTAGACTTATTTCATGTGTAAAAATCGTGATGTCACAATAGACTATAGAGCTAGTACTTTTGTAGTTATTGATGTAAGGAATAATCATCATGCACAGAAAAATATGTAGATATGGAAAGTGGTTCGGTAATTTCAATTTGTATTAAGACAAATGACTTTTTATCTTAGATTCCACATATATATATATATATATATATATATATATATACACACGCTATTGATCAAGTACCTAGGGGGTTTAAGGATCACTTTTGTATCTCTTGGTCTATTTGGTCTCTCATATCTCTAATTTATTTTTTACCTATTCTCTCATCTCTGACGTATTGTAAATTTATTTCTTTTCATTTTCTCTCTCTTCTATCGACACATATTTTTCTAAGTCACTTTTATCATTTTTATAACTTTTTATTTCCATAATAAATTTAATAGAATACATTATAAATAATTAAAAAATACACATAAACATGTATAAAATTTAGTAAATATTTTAATTTCATATTCAGAATTGAAATATATAATTAAATTATATTTTATTTTTATTTTATACATATATCGAGTGTGACCAACCGATTAATATATATCCATATGTAACTATGCACATTCAAATTTAGTAAAAGTTAAGTAATTTTTCTCCACTTTGTTAAAATATATTCAATTAAACTATTTACAGTTGTTGCTCACTTGATTGGTGTGCTAGCCCAATCGGATCTTGGATCCGAAATCTTACTGGGCCCTAAGTGAGGCTGTTTGGGACTGAATGGAGTATATGGACATGGATAACCATTAGTTTTTTCTTCCCCCCACCCCCCCCCCCCACCCCCTTTGGGGGAGGGGGAGGGGGAGGGAGGATGAGGATGTCTATTAGGTTTTTTTTTTTTTTTTTTTTATACAATTATCTCGGGACACCCTATAGATGTCAACCGGAAAATATCCCTATATACGCACACACTCATTCAAAGGGAAAGGGGTAGAGGACAAGAGTGTTTGAACTCAAGACCTTCCTGATACCACTTTCAAACCCCCACCACTCGACTTTGAGTTCAGTAGAAGCTTCATTGGGTATTTGATTGTTAACTATTGGCTCAAATACTCAAATTCATTTTACTCAATTTACCATAGTGAAAAAAATTGACTCAATAGTAGCAAATGGATAATAGATGAATTAGTAAGCATATGATTATACT
This sequence comes from Petrea volubilis, assembly GCA_026212405.1. Taxonomy (NCBI): domain Eukaryota; kingdom Viridiplantae; phylum Streptophyta; class Magnoliopsida; order Lamiales; family Verbenaceae; genus Petrea; species Petrea volubilis. Next base: position 11,550,541 of record CM047876.1, on the reverse strand, counting down.
ACGAATGCAAAAAAGATTCAGGAACACAAATAAGGTTTATTTTGTATTATTTTTGCATAAATCATGCTTGTATTTACTTTGAATAATGAAAAATTATCAAAATTTATCAATTAAATTATTTAATTTGTAATCACAATATAATTTATATATAATTATTAATATTATGTAAAATATTATACATTATTTGTCAAGTATTATGTGAAGCATGTATAAATACGTCTATTAAACGTGTTGTATCAACAGAACGAATATTATTTGTTAAGTTTATAATATCTATGGGAAACATAAATATTTTTCAGTTATTCATAGCTATGTGTACTGTATGGGTGTGGTACAAGTTTTTACTAGCAAAGAATAAAACCTTAGATTAAATGAAAGAACAAATTTACTTTGCCCCCTTCAGGATAACTTTAAACAATAAAGGCAGTCACATCTACAATAAAATACTAGAACAAATCCCGTGCCAAGGAACGAGCCAACAATAGCTATATAAATTTAACATATAATAGCTTTTAATTAAATTACATATAAAAATATACATTGATTTTTTTTGAAAAATTAATATTATGAAGCATGGTTTAATAAATGTGTCGTTTAAATATGTTACTCAATAGGACACTTTTTAAGTAACTTATATTATTCATCACAATTTCATATAATAATAATAATAATAATAATACGATCTTAGCATTGATCTAAGCATTTTCTACAAATATAATAACAAGCCAAGTTAGAAAATCGCATTATAACGCTCATGTTTCTGAAGATGGAACATACTATTCTCTATGTTTTGATTTTTTTTTTTTTGAAAAAAATGGGCCTTCGCGGTAGTTTCACCAACAATACCTACCAAATAAAAGGCCTACTCAGGATGCGTCACACCTTGAGCAGACCTGGACAAGAAGGGGACTATGCTTCAACCCAACCCTAGTGCAGGACCTCCTTTTCTTACTATTATGGAGTTGACTCATAATATTTGTTCATAGAAAAGTTTGAGTTTGCAAATTACAAATTAAAAGATTAGAAAAATATATTATAGATGTTTGAAAAGAATATGATTTAGTGGCAAATAATCCCTAAAAGATTAATCCCCTAATTATTTTCTCCAAATTTAATTTGTCACTCTAATAATGCAATTCGTAGGTTGAGTAGTTTGATTACAAATCAAACACCGAAAATTCCAATGAATGCCGTGAAGATTGTGGATTTGACTTGGCTTTGAGTTATATTTGTTGGTTTAACATCTTGATTGTAGATCGAACTCCTTATTTTGATGATTTTCATGAAAAATACTTTGAACGTTACTTTAATCACCGTAGATTTGATTTAGGAGAAATGCCAAAACGCAGGGCTACCACCTTGATCGCAGATTGAACACATTGATTTGATGACTTTCGCGAAGAATTAACACTAAGAATTCATGAATCTTCTTGAGCTTGCTTTGATAGAACTTTGAGATCTTCTTGGCTTCTCTTGCTCTTGGAAACTTCTTGATGTCCCCTTTTTGAGCTCCAAATGACCCTTATTTATAGGTGTTTATACAGGGTCTTTGGATTGCTAACAACTTCTTTGGTATTTATCTCTTTAATATAAATTATTATTAAAGAGAAAAATATTATTTTTGTGGTATGATTTGATTGGTCCACACGACCGAATGCGCCACTTATCACTATTTGATTGGTTTTGAACTTTTTGGGCAACAAAACTTGATTTAATTGGTCGGGATACTTCATATTAATACTTGGCGATTTTTCATTCGTCGGTAAAATAAATATTAAAATATTAATTCAAATTAACTATTTTATATTGGAATCAGTTTTAGAAAATTCCAAAACATTAAAATAGAAATTTTGACTAATGTTTAATATTTTAATTCACACATGCCAAATTTTAATTTGAGGAAATTTAATTGCCAACAATATTGATCTTCTATGGAAAGATGGGATGACGAAAACCAAAAATGTACAATACCCCTATATTTTCTAAAGAATGCACATGAGAAAAAGAAAAGGAAAGAGAAATCAACCAAAATGCTTACTTCGTCTTGTAATATATTTGCATAACATTAAAAAAAGAGTTGATGACAGCTGCATCTCTAAGCTATCATTATCTAACTATTTGAAATAAAAAAAGAAGGAAAAGAAAGAAAAAAATAAAACTCAAGTCATTTTAGCAAACATTAGAAAGAGATGTGGATGAATATTCTATTTACGACTAGTTGGCGTTAATGTGTATACATAGTATTTAATTTTTTCTGTGGTATAAATTTGAATTTGAATGGTATGAAGCTAGTTACATTTAGATTTCATAACTTTATCTTGACCTTTGTAGGATTATATCTGAATTTAAACTTTTGGCCAACTTATCTCGACAAATTTTGGAACCTTTTGGATGAAGATGAATAAATATGTATTTATAATTTAGAATTAAATATAAATATATTATATTATTTACATAGCAAAATAATGCAAAGTGAGACTATCCATATGTACGCATAGATGATGTTTATTTGGATGGTCTCACGCATCTAGATTATATATATATATATATATATATATGACTAGTTTAACACCAAATTATATTCAACACTTAACCTTATTAAATAAATTATCTTTCACTTAACTTTAAACCAAATTATATTCAACCCCACCCTTACTAAATAAATTATCTTTCGCTTAACTTTAAAATACACATATATATGCATGTATATATATAACGAATTTTGGTTTAATAGTATACAGAAAGCGAATTAAACTTGAAAGTATCTCACATAAACATTACTATGATGTACATATGCATTTTCTTGGAAAGTTCTTAAGTACATTAATATAATTTATACGAATTGTCTTTTATTATTAGATTTAGAGTTCACTTTCACGAATTAATAGCCATACAATAATAGTATATTAATTAGTTTGAGTTATACATGTGCCTCTTGTATAATAAAGTTACATACGCTATTAAATGATAAATATTAATCGGATCTAAGTTTTAATACTTATTAAATGAAAGGGATTTTGGATTATCATCATCATCATCATCATCATTGTTGGTTTTATTAGTAGCAATCCTAAAATTGTACAAGGAACTCCATTTTCACTTTTCTGCTAAGCAATTGATCAAAATATCCACTCATTTTTGATGGGTTGAATATTAGGTTATGTTTATAATTTATTTTCGTTGGTTGTCAGTGGTTTGTGGTCTCATAAATGTGAAATTCACCACAAATTTGTGTTTTGATTGATATAGGGTAAGTGCTGAAAAAGTCTGGAAAGAAGTTCAATTGGGTGTGAATTAATGGAAATAATTTTGTGTGAAGAAAATAGAAGAAACAAAGGAGAAGATATATCTTGGTTTTCGTTGCCAAGGAATCAAGAAGATTCACTTTTCAGCGGGTTTGCCCTTTTGATAGGGCGGGGGGATGTCTTATCGGGAAAATTTTCAAATATAACACAAAAAAGTGTTTGTGTTAAAATTTTGACTTGAAAATAAAAACTCTTAAAAAACTAGCCTAAGTCGACAACCCCAATGTCGACTTCAATGGTGATTTTTTTTTTTTTTTTATCTTCTGGTGTTGAACGGTTCAAAGACTGCAAAGATGCCAACCTGCTGCAGCTTAGTTTTTTTTTTTTTCAGCCTTTGAACGCGTGATTGAAGGTTGAGATGCAGATTAATCCTTCCTTTATATATATGGGTTGAACTCAGAAGCTAGAAGCTTGCTTCACAACAATATACAGCTTTTGAAAAAAAATTGATGGTGTAATTTTTTTTTCTATTCAAAATATTTCGGAATTTTATAATTTAAATTGAAGGATAGTATTTCGAAGAATATATCAAGGTATGTATTTTTTTTTTTGGGAATTTTATTAATTATATATCTTCATTTTATTTATATATGAATAGTTGATAAAAATTTTATAATGCGTTTTTTCTATTTTTCGTAGTTGTTAGAGTTTTCGTAATATTTCAAAGAATATATATCAAGGTATGTAATTTTTTTTTTTGCGAATTTTATTGATTATATTATGATGTTATATCTTCATTTTATTTGGATGTTATTTATGAATATTTGAGGGAATTTTAATGTGAGTTTTTTCTATTTTTTATAGTAGTTAGTTTTTCGTAATATTTCGAAAAATATAACAAGGTACGTATTTTTTTTTTGAATATTTTATTAATTATATTATGATGTTATATCTTTATTTTATTTGCATGTTATATATGAATAGTTAGAGAGAATAATTTATTGAATAATTTTATGGTGCGTTTTTTGTAGTAAATATGTCTGATTAATTTTTTTGGCCATTAATCGACAGATCAATATTAATTAATTAAGGCAAATATTAATTAATTAAGCTTATTATATTAATGTTGTCCGAGATTATTCGATTCTTGAATAATATAATTAAGGCAAGTTGGCATGACCTAGAGCTTGATTATTGGCATTAAATATGTATTATTTTTGTTGTTGTAAGTAGCAAGTTAAAAAAAATAGCAGAAAAGTAATAAATAAATAATGGGGCTGTAAATTCCTACTGAAGTCGACAACACGAGTGTCGACTTCAATGTAACATTTTTTTTTTTTGAAAAAACACAACTCCCCCGGTCAACTACAATTTTAGGAAGTCGACACTCGTGTTGTCGACTTTCACAATTTTATTTTTTTTCGGTGAAATTAATTATATGACCAAAAAATATTATTTTAATGAAAGTTGACAATGGGATTGTCGACTTCTACTGAAGTCGACAATCCCATTGTCAACTTAGGTTATTTTTTTAAAATCTTTTATAAATGGGTCAAAATTTTAACACAAATACTTTTTTGAGTTATATGTGTAAAAAGTCCGTCTTATCGAGGTGGAAAGCTTTAATTTGCCTTAGAACGTGAGTGCTCTGTTGTTAAGGTGTGGGCACACCTTAAAGTCAAACAAAGCTGGAAATAGGCGCACGGATGTTGAAGATCCCACGTTGATTTGGCAATATTTCTTCCCTTTTTAACCCAAAATTTAGCTAACAAGTTTCGTAGTCCCTTTAAGCCTTTGGTTTAGGTTTTAACATTTATTTTCCGCAGTTAGACTTTTTAGATCTTTAGTTTTGGTTTTACACAAGAAATTTACGACACTTTTTTATTTTTCTTTGAAACTTTGTCCAAGGCCATGCATGGTTGAACTTCTATTATCAATCAAGTGTAATCAGAGTCAATGTTCAATGCATGGACTGTGAGATTTAAATATTTTTATTTTCTCTTTATTTTTATGTAGTATTTGTATATTACTATGTGCCCTTCTAGGAAAATTCCACCCCTTAATGCTATTTTGTTATTTGTTCAATGTGATCAGTTATTCATTAATAAAATTACATAACTTTAATTGACAAAATTATATCCGTAATTGTTTAATCGTACCAATACAAGTGAAAAATAACATAGTATGATTGGGTAGAAGTTTTTGTATTATCTATGAAAATATATAATTTAGTTTCATGAATCATGTGTTGTAGGCTCATTAGCTAGGATCGGGTCATTCAAATTCTTAAAATGTTGTAACAGATTAAATTATATCGCGTGTATAAGGTTGTTTGTTAATTAAGGAAGGATTGGTTAGATGAACATTTGAAAAGACTATAGTCAAGCTATTGCATAAGTTAGAAAAGCTATCCTTGAATTGATGATTGATCCCAAGAATTACCCTTGGCTAAGTTTTCATCATATTGATTTATTTTTATTTAATTTGTTGTTTTTACTTTATTTAAGTAAATTTTACTATGTTTTGTTAAAACCCGCCAATTTTTATTTTATTTGTTAATCACCTAGGTGTCTTTGAAATTGGTCAAACTAATTTCTTGTGGGATAGACCCCTACTCATCTTATTTACAATTTAGTTGTGTGTTTAGAAGAGTATAAATTATTTTTGATAAATTTGACACCCATCAAATTTTGTCATCGTTGCCAGGGAATAACCCCCAAATAACAAATTTTGTTCTTTTCCCCATCAATTAAATGATTAGACAAAATTGCCTTTAAACCATGTCAATTATATAATCTTTAGTATCTTCTTTGCATTTAGTATCCTAAATTCAACTCCAAATCATTTATCGACGCTAAAAATAATTTTTAATTTTAATTTAAAAAATAATTTATTACTTAAGTAAATTGAATAAAACTAAGTTAATAAATTATTGAAAGAATTCTTATGTATTAAACATGAAAAAAAAAACAATTCTAATTTTTTTTAACTTAATGAATTTATTAAGTATAGATTCTAGGTGAATTTAGACTTTTTTTTTAAAAAGAAAATGGATAAGTAATTTTAACTATAATTGAAATATGTTCTTTATTAAAATCAAATTATGATATATTTACATACTAAAAATTCATGAAAAGAAAAATGAATAAACGAATTTGATTTGTTTTAGAAAAAGAACATACACAAACTGAAATAATGAATGGAAATATAACTATTCATATTTATAAAGAGTCTAAAATTAACCTACAACACTCATTTTGAATAAACGAACTAATACAATTACGGTCTCATTAGGTAACCGTACAAAGTACCCGTGCCTCGATGATATTTAGTATCACTCCATTCTAAAATAAACGTTTACTAACAATCTCTTCAACAAAAACATTACTATGTAAAATACCAGTATTAAAACTAATTCACTGTAAACTTTTCATGATCAAATACAACGTTTCAACCCAAACATAAAATAGGAAATTATATAATTCTTAACAATGTCTTGGAGTTATAAACATCACAATAAATAACCGCAACTGGAAGCAAATAAGTGCATAGCTACGAATACATAACTTATTCATCCATCTTGGAAGCCCTAGTATGAGACAAAGGATAGAAAGAATAGGGTTGTAAGTCCAAATGACTAAGTAAGGCCAGTTTATATATATATGATAAATCAACAATAAAAACACATGAAAATGGATAACGTGATTTTTATTATATTCAACAAAAAATTGTGATGCTCTGAATAAGTACTAAAAAAGTCTTGTCATGAATATTTTTTTACAAAAAGAGGCAGAACAAGTACTGAAATAATCATGTCATACAAAACATAACAGAAATCCTTATGCCTCCTTTGTTAAGAAGCTACCTCGACCAAAACTGACAGAAGGTGTACCACGTGCCTGTGCAATACACTAACCCGATCTTATCTACAGCTAACCTCTAATAGTAAATAAAATCGAATCCAACGGATGGGATAGTGCAAAAGAGATCTAACCGTCGATCTGCTCTGCCCAGCAGTCCCACACATTCCTGTGCCCAACTTCCCAAGGACGTCCCCAAGTGTGATAATCATAACAAAAAAAAAACGGATACAACTCACAATTTGAAAAGATGCAATAGATACATATATATTTGTACAAGCTTACATAATACTGACAAGTAATATTCATTAAAATTATAACAACTGAAAATAAAATATAATATTATAATAATATCCCAAGATGCGAATATATATAACAAGCAAGAAAGTCACAAATCTCGTAAAATCATTTAGGTTGGTCATACAAGAATATTTACTACATATAGTTCAGCGCTTCGTCAAGGAAAGGCTAGAGCTTTTAACTAACTCGATTATGTTCGGCTAGTGAATTGGATAGGGTTAAACGTCTCAATTTGGTCACCCCCTAAATTAGGCAAATATAACTAAAATCAGTATATTTATCCCAAATAATGGTTACTAAAGTATTTTAGACTTAGAAGGTTGAGTTTTAGAACTATTAGCCGAATATGATTAAACAACTGTCGACTTTAAAGTGATATTAGGCTATCAAACCGATGTCAGATTGGAGAGCAAAATTTTGAATTTGAGATCAGTACATTGAAAGCTTTGAGAATGGCCAAATTGACCAAAATGGTTGACTGGCAATCGTTGACTATGGTTGATTGGCGACCGTTGACTATCGTTGACCGGAGGTTGACTTTCAACTAGTATATAAAAATGATGCTTTTGATACAATGAATCAAACCCCCAAATCAATTTTGGGAAATTCAAAATGGGTTAGAAGTAATTGATGGTTTTAACTTCGGATTTAGGGCTAAAATTGGTGTATTCAATTTTGATAAAATTTCTTGCAATTGACCATTTCGAAAACAAAATTAGATGACTAGAGAACTAATTTTTGATAAGTTTTGAAGGTTTCATGGTTTAAAACAAAATTTTAGAAATTTTGGTTTCATGAATGGAAGTTGTTCAATGGGGTAGTTTCAAACTCCTTTTTCTCACAAATTTCGAATGCAAAGTACCTATGTTTTTCAAACTTAGTATGAAGTATGGGGATTTCATGGGTTCAAGAATCACTTAATTTGGCCAAGTATTGAAGGAGATACGAAGGCTCTAAGATTGTTACTCTTAAACTAAAATTTGAAAATTTTCTTGAGTTTCAAAAATGAGTTTCCGGCAGCCAACTTTAGGAGGTTCCTCAAATCTGTAAAAATTTGATTTAGATCTGAAATTCATACATCCTCAAACTTCATTCTACAGGCTTTCTAACAATGCAAGTTTCATCAAATTTGGATAAAAGACGAGCGAGTTATGGACATTCGAATATAGCTCAAGGAAACTCGAAATTTGTAAAATTTTTTGAATTTCTGAAAAATTATTTCGAGCAACTAAATCTGAGAGTTTATATATAAATATCTATGCAAAATGTTTCTAGATCTACTTTTAGTACCATCTAAAAGTATACTCTTCAAGCTTTCTAGGGACATAAAGTTTGTCAAATTTGAAAAAGAAATGAAAGAGGTATGGGGGCTCAAAATAAGCTACTTGCATCAAGCTTTCAATAACTTGAAACAGAGCAACCATATTTGAGACTCTTTACAGATCTAAGAAAATCTAATTTTGGTCGAAAATAAAAGCATATCAAAAGTTCACATAACAAGCTTTCTAATGGGATAAAGTATGGTAAATTTAAATAAGTAACAAGTGAGATAAAGAGCTCGAAAAATGGTTAGTTGGTTCAAAGATTGCCGTTACGATTTTGAACGTCAAGTATGCAACCAATTTCAGGCTCGTCTCTGGATCAAACCGTAGGGAGTTTTAGGTACCTAAATGATTCTACAAACATTATGAAAACAAGAAGAATAGGTGTGAATTCATTTGGAGCTATTCTAACAAGAATTTAGAGATTTATCAAAGCTTAAAGTTGTCTACTTGACCACAATTTCATTTGACTCAAAGTTATCTATTTAACCACAATTTCATTCGACGGAGTGAAGCTACTTTTTTCCTATCTCTTGCAGCAACTTTCATGCAGATTTTTGGAGATGAAAGTTGGGTTGTATTTTGGAGTTAGGGGAGTACAATGCTAAGTTTGATAGGGGAAATGTTGAGATTTGAATTGGAAGAAGCTCAAGGAAAAAAGAAAAGTGTCGGACGAGACAAAGGAACAAGATAAGAATGGCCATTAACATACTAGTCAGCCACTAACAATAAATGAAGTTAAGATAGCTAATTACTACTTATCTAACTTGGTAATGTCTTGTCTTTTTTTCCAAAAAAAAACTAATGGCATAATTAACCATTTACCATAAAGTAAATATTTAATATAAGAATTCTACAAACTACAAAGTTCGGATGTTACATTACCCTTGCTTGAAGAGTCAACAAATTGATTTTTAGTTAAAACATAATTTAAAATTTAATTTAGATTACAAATTGGTTTAAGTACTATCTCTCTCTCTCTCTCTCTCTCTCTACACACACACACATTTATATAGGTGTTAGGGTACTTTGGTTGAAATATATAATTGAGGGAGGGAGGCAAGGTTTATATTTATTAGTTGAAAGAGGTAAATATACATAACATATAATTAAAAGGGGAAAGTATATTTAATCCTATTTAAAAATGAATGGACATTTTGGTCAAATTTTCGATGAAAAAATAGGGATATAGTTCCAATAGCATTTTTTTGAGTGCCAATAACAATTTCATTTTATTTTTATTTTTATTTCCTAAACCTAGTTTCACTTTTAACTTTACTCTCTTAATGTGACATTCATAGTCCTCTCCCTATTTCAACTTTCTCTTTAAAGCTTCCTCCCTAACCCTTTATATGTATAAAAACGCCCTTATTTTATGGATATTTGAATATTATTTTATTCTTCGATGTTTCTTCTCTCTCTTTAAAACACTCCAATACTTGTTGGAATTACTCTATCATGGAAAGAAATGAAGAGAGACAACAAAAAAGATAAAGTGAATGATTTCTAATATAGGAAATAAAGAAATCTATACATTGATTCATGATTCGGCTCCTACTTTACTATATAAATACCTTGTTTCTGTTTATTTATCTTGTGTCTTTCTTTGAAAGCCAACCCCTGGCTATTCTCTGTTTGTTCTTGTCAAAAAACCCATCAGTTGGTTCTCCGCTTGACAGATAACATTGCACTTTTTGTAGTAGCTCCAGAAGGATTTAAACCCCCGACCTTTGTTATAATTCAATGAAGTGCAAGCACCATGTTGTTCACACAAAATTTTGAGTCTGTAAAACAAACAAATACAAGACAAGAAAAATATATGACAAATATTTTGAATTTAAAAAAACAAGGATATAATTTAGTGAAAAATAATCTCTAAAAGATTAATCCCCTAATTCTTTTCTCCAAATTTGAGTTGATCTTCCAATAACGCGATTCGTAAGCTTTGTTGCTTGATTAGGAATCAAACTTCTTCTTATTCGAGATGATCTCCTTCAAGAATTTGGTATAATGTAGCATGTTCGCCAATGACTCGACAAACGGGATATTGATGTATAGTTTCTTGAAAATGTCCAGGAACTTGTTCCTTTAGTGTTCCTGTTGAGCTTGCCTCAAACGTTGCGGAAATGGCACCTTAGTCTCATAGGGGTTTGCTTTTAGCACCAATGGAGCTCGATCAGTCTTCTTCCCCCCATCTTCTTTTTCACTGCCCTTTGCATCATCACGTTCTGTAACATCTTCCTCATTCTTGCTTTCAACTTTTGACCCTCTCGGTGGCTCCAACTCCTTCCCACTCCTTAACGTGATTGCATTGCATTGCTCATTTGGGTTAGTTTCTGTGTTACTCAAAAAATTCCCCTGGACCCTATCGGTCAATGCATTGGCCAATTAGCCCATTTGAACCTCCAAATTGTGAATAGATGAGGAGTGCTTAGCAATTTGATCGAACGGCCTTTTCAAGCTTTCTACTTGCGGAGCCATCTTTATCCCCAAGGCACTAATGAACTTGTCCATCTTTGTCTCTAGAGCTCGCCTTCTCTTGTTGGGGTGGGTAGTTCTGGTGGAATTCGGGTAGAAACTGTGGCATGTTTGCATTCTGACCTCCCCACGAGAAGTTAGGGTGATTCCTCCACCTCGGATTGTACATGTTGGAGTAGGGGTTATTGGCTTGTCTCCCTTGCACATTTCATGCATGTTCACTCCTACAAAGTTAACCTGTTCACTCGAAACAATAGGAAATGGACTCCCCAAAAAGCAATCAGCAGAAACATGATTATAATCCCCACATAATTCACAAGATAGTTTAGGGCTAGCAATCAAGGCATCACTATTCAAAGAGTCTAACTTATGGGTTAGAGCGCTTACCTGAGCTTGTAGTGATGCGATGGCATTGAGCTCTAACTTACCTCATTGGTTATTTTGACTGGTGGATTTTGCTGACCATTGCTAGTTATTGATCGCCATCTCCTCAATCAAATTGTAGGCATCGTCGACAGTATTGGTAACCAAAGAACCTCCATCGGCTGCATCAATGGTACTCTTCGTGTTTGCCCCCAACCCATTGTAAAACGTCAGCACCACCATCCACTTGGTTAGTCCATGGTGGGGACACCTCCTTAAAAGGTCTTTGTGCCTCTCCCAAGCCTCGTATAATGACTCCCAACCATTTTGTAAAAAGGTCGATATGTTATTTCTTAGCTTGGCAATCTTGGCCGGTGGATGGTACTTAGTTAAAAACACATGTTTAAACTGATCCCAATTGGTAATGGATCCATTAGGCACAGAATTGAGCCAGACTTTAGCTATGTCCCTCAAATAAAAAGGAAAAATCCTTTATCTTACTGCATTGTCTGACGCCCCATTAATCTTAATAGTGTCGCAAAGCTCTAGAAAGTTATTTAGATGCTGATGAGGGTCCTCGTTCGGTAAGCCACAAAATTGAACATTGTTGGTCACCATGTTCAATAAGGCTAGCTTAATCTCAAAGTTGTTCACCTCAATGCACGGTCTTTGTATCCCCGTTCTAGCTTCTGCGGCTTGGTGTGCAATGAAATCCCGCAATGTTCTACCATCCACTTGACCACCCGGTGGGGCATTTTGAACATTGCCACTGTTAACTCCGTTGTTTTGATTATTAGCCATAATGCGTTCCCGGGCTATTCTTTCTCTTCTCTCCTTATTCCTCCTTCTGTTGGAACTAGTACGTCTTGTGATCATACACCCAAAAGAACCTACAAAAGAAGGGAAAAAAATTCCGCAGCAATAAAATAAAATAAAATAAAATAAAAACAAAAATAAATTTAGTCTAAATAAACAAGCTAATATAACAGTCAAATGCACTAATTCCCAACAATGGTACCAAAAACTTGTTGGGGCTACACAAGTGCACGCAGACGTACAAGTAATATAAGATGAGTAGAGTGTCGAATCCCACAGGGATTGTGATTTAACCCGTAAAAATAACTCGTTTTGTTTAGCTAAATTGATCAAATTGTGGAGTGGGTTTTTTTTTCTAAATTAAAGGTAATATCAATTTAAAAACTACTCACGAATAAAAATTATCACAAATAACCAATGCGACTAATGCAAGTGCAAGGTGGTTTTGTTAACCTAATTCCCTATTCCAATCTAATCCCTAAATTGAATGGTTTCATAATTGTGTGAAGCCAGGAACAAAAATATCCACAATCTCTCTCGAGCATCATAGAATTAACCTCTACAATCCTTTCTAGGCCTAAAACTAATCGGTTCTCATGCAATTAATCCAAGCACTAGAAAATATTAGTATAAGCTTTAACACCACCTTAGGGCTCAATCAATATTAAATTCATTCTCATGCAATTTTAATAACCAATTGATCTCGTCTAATTAGAGCTACAATCGTGAATCGTCTCTTGACCTCATCAACGATTCTCAAATTCATTAATTAGGGGTGATCAAACTCTAACCAAGTATTAGATTATTAAACGAGATTCACACAAAAAACATACAAAATTGCATTCATATTCATGGGATTTTCATAGAATAAAGCAAAGGAGAACTACACCATCCTTACACTTAGCAATTGAATTAGTTCATAATGAATTCAAATACAAAAACAAAAAACGAAAAAGAATCCATAAGGAGAAGAAATAAACTTAGTTGGTGGAGAATTCGGATGTAAAACTTCCCTCCAAACTTCGTTCTTGACTTCGCCTCTGAATCTCCTCCGTCTCCATCTTGAAAAATCCTAATGTAGATGCCAAGTAGATGAAAATTGAAAGAGTTCTCTTTTAATCTCTAAACCCTAGTTACAAAAATGGCATCCATTATTTGTCCTAGTATCTAGACTAAAAAGGGGCAGGAATTCCCCTAGAAAATCTTTTCAAATCAGAGTCCTACTCAAATAAGGAAAGCTTTTAATTGTTGTCGCGGACTTTGAGTAAGTACCCAAAATATTTTTGGTAAATACTCAAACTTACAGATTCACTTTTCCTCTTGATGACTGAAACTGGGTATATTACTCGAAATATCTTAAGTATGTACTCATTCATACAGATTGCTTTTTCTCTAGATGGCTTGAATTGGATTGATGCTCAAAATATCTTGTATAAATACTCAACTTCTGACTTCAATTCTCTATGTTCTTGATGGTATTTTCCCTTCTAACCTGCAAAACAATGGTTTAACTCAAATTTGCGCATAATAAGACCCAAATAGCAAAAAATATGTGATAAGTCCGACAAATTAAACACCAAAATCAAGTATTATTTCAAACTTATCAGGAGACATATGGGCCCCACACTAGCAAAGCATCACATTTCACAACCCTCACTTAAATTAAGAACTCTTTAGGCCATAATCCTCATTGAAATCCATCTGATTGGCGAGTAGGAATTAGAATCCAATATTACTTCTAACTCAAATTTACAAAGGAGACCTTTATCTGGCAACACTTTTAAGTTGCCGATGAGTTGTCGTTTTGAAAATAGTATTGACACTAATTTCACTCTAATAGGAAGACAGATTAATCCTTATCAACTCCAATTAGAACTCCAAGAATTAGAGTGTGGATTTAAATTGGTGTCTTGAAAATTTGGATTAGAATTAAAGTCTATGATTAACTCCATGCTGGAATTTTGATTTCAATTGAACTCAAGGACTGTAAACATTATAAAAAGCTACCCATAGGACTCAACTAGATCCATCAGATCATATTAATCAACTGCATATTCGTGAAGGCTATGATATCAAAACTGGTACAACAAAAGCATAAAGGCGATGATATCAAATTCATGAAGCCTATGATTGCAAATTCATAAAGGTTGTGATACCACAAAAGGGAGGCCAAAAACTTCTTATCTTCCAGTAGACCTTTCAAGAAATTGGACGGGGACATGTTAATAAATTTGATTGTGTTTCATCACAAGGAAAGGATTGCAAGACTAAGAATCAGAATATGGCCAGCTAGTATGAGCAGGTGATACTCAAGCAAGTCAAAAAACACCCAAATTGCAGTTAGCAAAACCAACCACTCCAGCAGAAACTTTCTTGTCCTTCCACAGGAAAATATCAATAGGTTTTCCACTACCGAGAACCTTGTACACTGACCTTTCTCGGCCGAAGAGGTGGTAGACCTTGGCCTCAGAGGCCGCCGATTTTATGCTATTGCCATCGTCGAACTCGGATGACAACAAATCGTCGCCATGAAACTTATCGATGATCTTATCGATCAAGGATTCAACGGTAGTGGCCTTGGGTTTCTCGTGATCTCTGGCGTGATCGGCCATTGACTCCAACTTATTTTTTTGGTCAGAAAAGGACAAACCTCAACTTGGAGAATTCTACTAGCTTTTTTCTTTTTTCTATTACATTCACTCTTTTTTTTAGCAGCTTGCAGTTTGTCCGGAATGGTCATCACAAAGCTCTTGCAAAGTCTTCATTTTCTTTGAGTTTGCAGGATTCAACTTACTTTGATTTTGAGTTTTCAACTATATATATATATATATATATATATTTCAAGAAAGCAATTTGGAACTCAATAATAATGCATATATTGTTTGTCTTTTTGTCTTGGAGCAGGTTTCACCATGGTGTATTTTAGAGATACTTCATCGGTTTCAAAAGCACTTGATGATTCTCAATAATGAACACAAACCTATCAAGAAATGTACATTCTTGGTAGTCCATGCCCCCACTATTGGTCAATAGTGAAGGCATGGCCAAAGTTGACAAACATATTGCACATGGAAGATTGGTCCCAGGAAGATTCTTTGAGCAAACATCTAAGGTGTAGACTTTGCAAGCAACTCATCACAGGCAAGCAGACAAGCCAAGCTTCTCACCAATATTCGTTCGGCCCATTATAGAAGGCGAGCCTTCCAGTGATGAGACTTGTTTATGACGAGGTGGTTTCTAGCGTGGATGGAGTCGATGGGAATGGGAAGAGATTTGTTCCTCATTGCTGCAAGTATTTGTTTCATGACTTCCACCTACTGCGATGGAGCATCAATAAAAGTTAATGTTCTTCAGTTATCATCGACGATTGGGTGAGCTTTTGGTGTAAGAAGAATTTGAAGTATTGCCAACCACCACCACAAAGAAAGAAGAAATTAGCCCGTTTGAAGCCAACGTACAATCCTCCTGGCGACTTTGATGCTCATGAAGGGTAGTCCATGGCGAAAAAGAGTTATTCTCAAAGCTTGGCATCACGGAGAGTTTGGAAGAAGAAGTATACTTTTCGGCGCACTTGGCTTGCTAGCTTTGCACGGTTACCTTTCCACTTGATTACATCAACTCGATATGCCCAAGAACCTCCAAGATTGCAAGTATTCTGACGAGTGAACGAATAGCTAGACTTTTCACTCTGTCCGAGTGAGAATATGCAAGATCCTTAAGGGAAGTAAAGAGACCATTTCCACATCAGAGAAGATTATCTAGTCATGAGGCTTGGCCCAATTCTCTACCACAAAGCTGCAAGGGACTATGCTCTGGAGATTTGGCACTCAGGCAGGCTCAAAGACTCGGTATGCGCACCATTCAGATTTATAGAACTTCTAATACAATCAGCTCAGAGTTTGTTGATCGTGCTATGTGGATTCGTAGGCTTAGTAACTGCATTTTTGGAGATTTGACGTTGCATTTGGCCTGAAGGCTTGGTGATTGCGTCTTGGAGATTTGTAGATTTGATTATGTAGTCGGCTCAGAAGCTTGTTAACTGTAATCGAAGACTTATAGAACTTGGAGAAGACATAAGAAGTGCAGTCGGCCTAAAGGTTTGAAGATCACATCTTGGAGATTTGTGGATTTGATCGCTCAATCGACTTAAGAGCTTGTTGACTACATCCGGAGATTTATGGACTTGACCGTGCAGCCAGCTCAAAGCTCGTTGGCCACAGCTAGAGTTTGTGGAACTTTGGAATGCAATCGGCTCAAAGGCTTAGTAATAGGCATCTCGGAGATTTGTGGATTTGATCGTGCAGCTAGATGCGAAGCTTGTTGATCGCAACTGAAGATCTGTAGAACTTGGAAGAACACTTATGAAAATGCTTGACGATTTTCCTTCTTCAAGCTTGGTAAAGCAATAGTTGCATGGACAAGTGATTTTTTCCAAAAATTACAACTGAACATAGAAGTTATCTAAGCCGCCTACGTACCCAATGAAGAGATCAAGTCATAACATAGTTCAAAGACAAAGAGAATTTGGAAGAGGGAGCCATACACAGTTTATAGTCATGCGGGCTAGGAGTATGATGCAGTTTAGGCTCGTGCATCAAGAGCAATTTTTTTGTTTGAGTTTGCAGACTTTTTATACTCATGTCAATAAGTCAATCACTTGGAACTTGATTTTGTAGACAGTTTATACTTATGTCAAGGAGTAGATCACTTGGAACTTGATTTTGTAGACAATTTATACTCATGTCAAGGAGTACACTTAAATTTGACTTTAACAATTTACACTCATGCAAAGGAGCACATTTGAGTTTGACTTTAATAGTTTATACTCGTGCTAAGGAGTACACTTGAGTTTGACTTTAACAGTTTATACTCGTGTTAAGGAGTACACTTGAGTTTGACTTTAACAGTTTATACTTGTGTTAAGGAGTACACTTGACTGACATTGAGTTTTTTTTTCTTCATAAGATAGTTATGCTCATATCCAGGAGCGTTTGCAGCTCGAAGATGAAGATTATTTAGGCCCCTACCTCTTCTTGGGATGGCACAACCATTACATGATCCTCAGGAATTCTTGGCATTTGGAAGACAAGACTCCATCTCATTATTCCATTTGCTTTCATAATTGGGATGAGCATTAGCTTCCACCTGAATCTTGTCAGTTGTACAAAACCATCTTCAATGAACTTTTTGAGCTAGTTCATAACTTGTCGGTAAGGCCGTGTTCTTGTCTTTTCTGCAATACTTGTATAGTATGAGTTGATAATGACTTCCACTTCATTGGCATGAGGAATTTTGGTAGTACAAAAAGAAAAAGAATTTTGGCCTCCAACTTCATCAGAGGTAGCATGCACTGTTTTGACTTTTAGCTGAAAGCCTCTCTCGGTGAAGAAGTCAGCTAAAGTCAGGGGGTCCCGCTTGCAAATACCTAAAGATTTCTTTAATCCAACATACTGAGCTTTGGAGCTTTTTACAGATTCATGGTGCTTGCGATTGACTGGAGTTAGATTTCTTAACGCATTGCTTTTGTTTTCTTTGGTGGGTCACCAGAATCCACTCACCACCATCATCAGTATCAGGAGATGTCTCCAGTATTGCTTTAGGTGTTTGTGTCAGTAGATATGCTTCGAATCAAACTGGGGTCAAAACTCCTAAATTGAATTGTCGTTGATGCCCCTATGAGTGTTGGTGACAAAACAACACCTTGCTTGACTTCAGGATTATCATTTGCACTTGCAATAGTTGTGATACTTGTAATATTTGCATCGACAGCGTCTTCACTATGAAGGATTATTCTCCCCTCATTCGCTAGCGCCATTATTTTGTCCTTAATGACAAAGCATTTTTCTATAGGGTGACTGATAACTCAATGATATTTGCTCGCCCTCGCGCTTTCTTCGGGGCGCTTTGGTCCTGGTAATTGGATCTACTTTCTTGCCAACAGCTTATCAAATATGTGAGAGGCATCAAAGTATATGAATGGGTACTTCTTTTCTTGCATCTCCTTGAGTGTTAGCCAGCATCATTCATTTGGGATATGTTGATTTCCTGACTTTCCTTCACTTTTGTTAGTGCCGGCTGGAATTTTGACATGAGTTGCCTTAGTGAGCTTGGACTCTTTGACAGATGACTCATTGTTGTCATCATTCTTCTTTATACTTTCTTTTCCTTCCACTGATCTCTCACAGGAAAGTTGGTTCCATAATTGGCAATACTGAGCTCCATGTCATAGGCAGGTAGCTAGCTCTTCGAAGTTGCGAGCCTTGATTCCTTGGAGAATGTATAGGAGCCCCCAGTGCATTCCATGGATACACATCTCTATCGCAGAAATCTCGGAGAGCTTATCCTTGCAATTTAAGCTTAGCACATGCCAGTAATTGATGTAGTCCACGATAGGTTCGTCTTTCCACTGTCTTGCATTGGCAAGCTCGATCATGCTTACGATGCACCGTGTATTGCAGAAACGGTTCAGGAACTCCCTCTCCATTTGATCCCAACTATTGATGGACTTAGGCTCCAGGTCGACGTACCAGTCAAGCGCATTTCTCTTTAGTGAATGCATGAATTGTTTCACCATGTAGTCTCCATAAGCTCCTACATTGTTGCATGTTTCTATGAAATGAGCGACATGCTGCTTTGGGTTGCCCTTCCCGTCAAACTTTTGAAACTTTGGAGGTTGGTAGCCTATTGGCATCCTCAGTGAGTCAATGTATTTAGTATAGGGCTTCGTGTCTGCTGGATAATTCTGCGTTGGAACACCATATTAAGCTTTTATAGTGTTGGCAATTATATCCTACAATTGTTGCACAGACAATGTGGCAATGGAGGTGGTTGACTACTCAAGTCTTGGCCCATGTTGGTGTTTTTGATGTGTCTCTTCAGTTCGCCCTTCATTTGCAACTTGAACTTGAAGAGGTAGATGTCAAAAATTTGTTCATACAAAATTTCGAATATGTAGAACAAAAAAATACAACACAAGAAAAATATATGACAAATATTTCGAATTTTAAAAAACAAGGATATAATTTAGTGGAAAATAATCTCTAAAAGATTAATCTCCTGATTCTTTTCCCCAAATTTAACTTGATCTTCCAATAACGCGATTCGTAAGCTTTGTTGCTTGATTACGAATCAAACGTCAAAAATTTTGATGAACACCGTGAACACCATGGATTTGACTTGAATTTGACTTGGGGAAAATGCTGATTTGCTGGTTCAATACCTTGACTGTAGATCAAACGCCTTATTTGGATTATTTTTGCGAAGAACGCCTTGAACTTCGCCTTAATCACCGTGGATTTGATTTGGAAGAAGCACCAAAACGTGGGGCTAACACCTTGATCACGGACTGAATGCCTTGATTTGATGACTTTCGAGAAGAACACCGGGAATTTGGCTTGGATCTTCACTAATCTTCTGGAGCTTGACTTGCGAGAACTTCAGTATCTTCTTGGCTTCTCTTACTCTAGAAGACTTCTTGATGTCTCTAGCTTTTGAAGACTTCTTGATGTCCCCTAATTCTTGAAAATTTCTTCATGTCTCTAGCTCTTGAAGACTTCTTGATGATTTTTTTTTTAGAGCTAAATGACCTTTATTTATAGGTGTTTATCTCTTTAATATAAATTATTATATCTTCGGTATTTTGAGAGCCAAATGACCCTTATATCCCCTAAGGACTTCTTCGGTATTTATCTCTTTAATGTAAATTATTATATCTTCGGTATTTTGAGAGCCAAATGACCCTTATATCCCCTAAGGACTTCTTCAGTATTTATCTCTTTAATATAAATTATTATTAAAGAGAAAATTATCATTTATGTGTCATTATTTGATTCGTCCACATGACCAAATGCGCCACTTGTCACCATTTGATTGGTTTTAGACTTTTAGGTTGCAAGACTTAATTTGATTGGTCGGGACACTTCATATTGACGCGTGGCGATGCCTCATTTGTCGGTAAAATAAATATTAAAATATCGATTAAAATCAACTATTTAATATTGAAATTAAATTTAGGAAATTCCAAAATATAAATAGAACATTAAATTAATATTTTATATTTTAATTTACATTTGTCAATTTTCTATTCGACGAAATTTAATCGCCAACAAATGTCAATTGCAATTTTCTTGATGGTTTGGTTATTTATTATTCTTGTTTATTTTTTACCTTAATTTATTTATTTAATTTATTTATTAACTAATTATGTATTGATTAAATAAATTCAAATAATTATACGTTCTGTTAGTTAAAATACTATACCCACATAGTACCTGTACATATGAATAATTAAAAATTAGTTTTATTTTTTATACATATTCTGAACTCAACGAATAATATTTGTATTTTTAATATAACATGTTTAATACTTGACGAAATAATACTTCATTTTATGAAAATTTATTATATTCATTTTTAAATTTATAACATATAAAAATATCCATTGGTGTAATATATCAAAATTTTTTATAATTATTAATTGAATATCATATAAAAAAAATTTGTAATACTTGATAAAAATGTTCATTATTATATAAATAAACGATAAATATTATTTACCATTCGAAGTATACAAGTTTTTATAGTTTGCCATATATAACATTTTTTTTTACCGGTTGCTACCCAGACTTTACATTTCTTACAAAATACCATATAAGCTCATATTCTAGCAGAATATGCCGGCAAGATTCTATTACATGACTTGCATGTGAGTTTTTAAGGGCATTATCGTCTTTTTATACATAAAACCTGCTCAAAAAATTGTGGCACAATTGTTAGCTTTAGCCCTTAGAAGTTGAACTCAGGTCTCCTTGGAATGCACACAAGAGGCTTGCCAGTTGGACAACATCAAAT
Organism: Petrea volubilis; assembly: GCA_026212405.1. Lineage (NCBI taxonomy): Eukaryota > Viridiplantae > Streptophyta > Magnoliopsida > Lamiales > Verbenaceae > Petrea > Petrea volubilis. The sequence goes on along the minus strand of CM047876.1, from coordinate 11,529,307 downwards.
TTTGTTCCAAGTTATGCAATGTACTTTATTTGACTTGGTATAGAATCCGAGAAAATTCATTCTAAATTTCAAGTTTCAAATCACAAAATTAGAAACAAAAATAAATTACAAAGATAAATAGCTAGAATTTTGAAAATAAATGGGATAACAAAAATTGTTAAAAAGGGACAAATTAATTTTTTTAAAAAAATTGCGACAAATTATTAAAAAAATTAATTTGATCTTGCTTATTCTATTAATCTTGAAACAAAATGCAGTTAAAAAATTTAATTAATGTTAAAGAGAAGTTTCATCCAAAAAAAAATGAAAAGAACCAGGATGAAATTTATTTTTTTAAAAAAATAAATCTTGTTAATTTAATTAATTTTGAAAAGAAATGGGATACAAATTATTTTTTTTAAAGAATAATTTTTTAACAATTTTTCTTGTCCCATTTATTTTCAAAATTCTAGCTATTTTATCTTTGTAATTTATTTTTGTTTTTAATTTTGTCGTTTTGAACTTGAAAATTATAACGAATTTTCTTGGATTCTATACCAAGTCAAATAAAGTACATGGCATAACTTGTCCAATTGCTAAGTTTCTTTGTGTGCATTCCAAGGAGAATTGGGTTCAACTCCTATGGCTAACAATTGTGCCAAAATTTTTTGAGCAGGTTTTATGTGTAAAAAGATGATAGTGCCACTAAAAACTCACATGCTAGTCATGTGACAAAATTTTGCCGAAATTTGAACTTAGATGGTATTTTGTAAAAAATCTAAAGTTTGGATGGCAACCGGTAAAAAAAAAGAGTTTATATGGCAAACTATAAAAACTCGTATACTTCGGATGGTAAATAATACTTATCCCCATAAATAATTATATATAATTTATATGATGATTATAAATTAAATAATTTAATTATTAGTTTTTAAATAATCTTTTTGTTATATAGATTGCAAGAAAACATAATTTATGTGAGCATAATATTAAAATAAGCAGTATTTTTACTGTCGAATATTTTTTTGCATCCGTATTATGGTCGTACTTTTAATAAATTGTATAATAGCTATTTGCGTATTATTGAGCCAATTTCTTAAATTTAAATTTATTAGGGATAAATATTTTTTACCCTCTGAACTTTTTGCGTTTTCGGACTTTATCATATAAATTTTTTTAGTTTTTGCTATTTGTCATCTGAATTTTGCATTTTTTTTACACATTGCATTTTCCAGTGAAGCTAAAGGCAAGTGCATTATTTCAGCTGGTTAAATCCCACTCAAAAATTCTTTTCTTTAAAAGGAGTCGAACCCAAGCTGTTTGTGGCAAAAAAACTAAGCCCATCTCTTTCACCACTTGGACATATATTATCTATAATACATAATCATCACCCACGCACGCAATCTACTAGGATTCAAACCCTAGCATTACACTCTTTAAGCTTTTAAAAAGGGTACATATCCATTAGGCCAAAAACTTTAGATAAATAGATTTTGAAATTTGAACTTATATAGTGTAAACCTTTAAGATATTATGTATAGCTACAAAATGTTGCAAAAATAAGATTTTCTAATGCGGTTGAGGAGGTAAGCTCAAATAATGCATTGTTGTTGGTGAGGGTTCAAAGTTTGCCTAAAGCAAATTTATTTTGGGGTGAGTTTTTCAAAACTCGTCATGCAAAATGATGCGTTTGCCCATACTTAAAGTCACATGACATGCATGCGATGGAATTCAGGTGGAATATTCCGTTGGAAAATGCCCTTAGATGGTAATATGTAAAAAAACGCAAATTACTATTCATCTTCGCTGAAGTATAAGTTTGTCTAAATGAAATACTATATACATCAATTAAAGTGCTAAAGAATTAAAATGAAGTATACACTCTTCTAAATGCAATATTACGCATGTTAGTTGAAGTATTAGTTTGTCCAAATGAATTTTCTAAGACCTAGCTTTTTGAAGTTCAAGTACAAGAATGTGAGAAGTATCAAGTGATGGAGGTAACAGAGATGGATATCAATGTTCAAAAGGCAGACCCCGATACTCAGGGCCACCGAGACCAATGATTGTCATGGCTTGGAATTATCGAGGTCTGGGGGCACCCGGGATAGTTCATTTTCTCGGACAGACCATTAGGGATGTCTGCCCCTCTTTGGTTTTCCTTTTCGAAACCAAGTGTAAGAAAGTATACTTCGAACGCATTAAGGAGAGACTCAACATGTTTGTCGTATGTGTCAAGTTTATTGGGCGCAAAGGTGGACTAGCTCTCCTTTGGGAGAAAAATGTAGATGTTACACTTCAATCTTTCTCGAGGTACCACATTGATACCATGATCATAATGGAGTCCAATTCTTTGTCTTGGCGCCTAACGGGCTTTTATGGTGAGCGTACCGAATCTCAAAGAAATGTTTCATGGGATGTTCTTCATCGGCTAGAGAGTCAATCCTCTTTACCATGGTTATGTGTGGATGACTTCAACGAAATTCTTTGGCACTTTGAGAAGGAAGGTGGTCGGACCAAACCTGACTATCTTTTGTCCAATTTTTGGAATGCAATTGGGGATTGTAATTTGCATGGCATTGGTTTCAACGGGGAACAATGGACTTGGTGTAATCATCTTGAATATCCACATACTATCCAAGAGTGTCTGGATCGCATGTGTGCCTCGACGGCTAGCTGGAGTTTATTCCGGGTACGAGAGTAACACGTCTTTCCTCTACTTATTCCGAGCACAAGCCTATCTTGTGTGACTTGGAAGTTATTGTGGCTGAGTCATCGAAAAGGGCCAAGCCTTTCGCTTCAAAGCGAATTGGCTGCGTTCTAAGGAGTGTATTGAGGTGCTAAGTACAAGTTGGACGAGCAGCGTGACCGGAACCCCGATGGAGAATATTAAATGGAAAATCATGAATTGTAAGGAGGATTTCCAGAAATGGAGCAGGTCAAAATTTGGTAATCTCAAGAAGCATATTAAAGAGTTAGAGGGAAAGATTGCTTGTTGGAGAAATTGGAGAATCATAGCAGATTCCAAAGCTGTCGAAAAGGCACTTTTAATGGAACTTGAAGAGCATCACCTTCTTGAGGAGATTGCCTAGAAACAATGTAGTAAAGTTGAATGGTTACGTGAGGGTGATCGAAATTTAGCGAATTTCCACAGAGTGGCATCCAGAAGATTCAAAAATAATGCTATCTCCCGATTGAAAAATGAGGATGAAATGTGGGTGGATTCCGATAGCGAGATACAAGGCGTAATTGAAAAGTATTTCACAAATATGTTTGAGTCTATTAAACCGGACCCTGCTATGATCATTGAGACCCTTGCAGTTGTTGAACACTAGGTGAGTGTCAAAATGAACAAGGCTCTCTAGGTACCCATCACGGCCAAGGAAGTTTCTCTTGCTTTGTCTCAAATGTTCCCTTATAAATCTCTAGGTCCTGAACGTATGCCCCCCATATTTTTTCAATCCTTTTGGAATATTGTTGGTCAAGATGTCACTTGTTGTGTACTGGATTTTTTAAATAACCGGAATGTTTCATCTTCGTTTAACCACACACATATTGTCCTTATTCCGAAATGTGCCAAACCCGAGTCTGCAACCTAGTTTCGCCCTATTGTGCTTTGCAATGTTATTTATAAACTTGCCTCTAAGGCTATAGCTGATAGGTTAAAACCATTTATGGATCAACTTATTTTACCCTCTCAATCTGCTTTTATACCAGATAGGCTTATCTTTGATAATGTTCTCCTTGCTTTTGAGCTTAACCATTTTTTGAAAAATAAGAGAAAGGGTAAAAACGGCTTTATGGCAATTAAACTGGATATGAGTAAGGCCTATGATCGCATTGAGTGGAATTTTCTTAAACGTACCTTATTGCGCTTTGGTTTTGCAAACTCTTTTGTTGAGCTTATCATGTTGTGCTTTCAACCGTGACCTAGTCGTTTATACTGAGTAGAACTCAATTTGGTTTTTTTCGGTCGAGGCAGGGTCTCCGTCAAGGCAACCCGTTATCACCTTTCCTGTTTCTTTTTTGTGTAGAGGTTTTCAGCAAGATTCTACAAGCTGAGGAGGAGAAGGGGCTGATTGCGGGTCTGTCTGTGTGTCACGACGCCCCTCGAATATCTCACTTATTCGTTACTGATGATACATTAGTTTTAAGTCAAGCATCGACCATAGTTATGAATTACTTTCTTAACATTTTGCGTCATTATGGTGAGATATTCGGACAAGTTATCAATTTGTCTAAGGCATCTATTATCTATAGGCATGATGTGCCGCATGACTTGAAAATCGAGATTGCAGGTTTAGGACAATTCCGCATTGTGAATGCTCACGAGAAGTACCTGGGTCTCCCCTCAGTGGCGGGACGAAACAAGAAGGTTGTCTTTATATCCATTCGAGACCAAATTTGGAGGTGAATTCAAGATTGGAATGAATGCACCTTATCCCAAGTGGGCAAGGAAGTCCTTATTAAGTCGGTGTTACAAGCAATCCCTTCCTATGCAATGTCAGGGTTTAAGTTACCGGAATCTCTATTATCTCAACTCGAAAGCTGGTTCGCGGACTTTTGGTGGCACAATGAGGGTACTAAGAAAGTGCATTGGCTTGCTTGGAACAAACTATATTGACAGAAGGATATGGGGGGCCTGGGTTTTCGGTCATTGAGGAACTTTAACAAAGCATTGTTGGCCAAATAGCTTTGGCGAATCATCACTATCCTGGGACTCTTTGCTTAGTCAAGTTCTGCATGCCAAATATAGTAACTTAGAGGGAATTTTCGACTTGGAAATTGGGTAGTAACCCGAGTGCTATGTGGTGAGGGATCATGGCTTCTAAATAGCTTTTAATGGCGGGCTTTAGATGGAGAGTGGGATCAGGACGCACTATCAATCTGTGGGCTGATCCGTGGATTCTGAAACCATTTAGTTTTGAGGTGATTTTGCCTGGACTTGATCATTCTCCTTTTTTGAAGGTAAAAGACATGTTGCTTTCAAAAGGGAGGGGCTGGAATGAAACACTGTTGAAAAGCCTGTTATTACCACTCGACTTCTCCCTCATTCGTGTTATCCCAGTTGGCGACCCGTTAAACAATGATACCCTAGTCTGGCACTTCAATCGTAGTAGCTTATTTTCAATGAGGAACGCGTACCACCTGGATGTAACTCTTGATCAGCAGCATGAGCTAAGGGTTCATGGGTAGGAAGCTCGTAGAATGTCATTTGGGGTGCCAAAGTGGAGAATAAGGTCAAGATCATGGTTTGGCGACTAGGTCGGGAGGCGATTCCAACTGTGGCTAATCTCATTCGACGCGGTGTTCACATACAGAATGGTTACCCATTTTCCTTCCACCCTTTGGAGGATTCCCACCATATTTTCCACTTTTATCCCTTTACCTGATAGGTTTGGGATCTTTTGAATCGACCATGGGCGCATATTTCTTTGTGGCATTCCTCATCAGAAGCATGGAGGCACTCACTGCACTCGAAACTAACGAAGGATGAGTTTCATCTACTCTTCTATGTGGTTTGGGCGATTTGGTCTAGCAAGTGTAAGTGTTTGATGGAGGGAGTAAAAAGAGAACTACTGCAAGTGGTTCAGCTGGCCCGGGAGGAACTAACAACTTATTTTTCAGCCATTTCTTCGCCAAATCAGTAGGGGGTGGGCGAGCGAAGCGATGAGCAGATCCATTGGAAGAAGCCACCTGCTGGTGTTATTGTCACGACTCGAAAAAATATACAACACTACATTAAAGTTCATAAATAACATGCTTAGTACAAAATATAATGGCTTTCATGGTACATCTTAATTAATCCCTATCAAGTCTAAGTAAAAGCTTCATAGTACTCCTCAGTTCCGCTCTCTCGATGATCCGGTTCAAGTTGCTCTAAAATAAGCATGTGAAACACAGTCAACAAACATGTTGAGTAGAACTATTACACAATCACATAAGGTGCAAGTGTGTGAAAATTGCACATAAACATGTAAAATCACACAATACTCCATGTTCGTCACATACAGTGACGCAATGCCTTATTACTCCCACCACGATCAAACAATCAATAATCCAACCGAGTCACTCCACGATTCCACCAATCCCAACCGAGTCACACCAATGGTCATAATTCGGGTATATGCCGAAGCCTACGACCCACTCTCACATGGAACACTTCGTCCATATGAGGAGGGATTAGGAGATGGAGGGCTGGAACACTTAATACCGGCATCTCCGATAGAATGTCCCGGCAAAACTCAGCCACATCCATTCCACAATATTTCGGGCCCAACACATAATTGAGAAATAATTTCTCATAACACATATATCTTATCAAAGCATAAATAAACATATCATGTTCAGTGCATATAATTTTATGAAAGCATAATAACATAAAAATAATTATTATGATATTAACATGTATAGCAAATAATTTGAGGCATAAAATCATAAAATATGAAAATAGGCAATCACTTGGTATTTGACCATTATTTTGGTAAACCCAAGTTAAAGCCTTGTTTATGAAACTAATCTAAGATCATGTTGCCTAAACTACTTATGAGAAAGGTAATAATTCTACCTTTCAACTATTTTTAGGGATAAAAGAGGGTATGTAAAGGGCTATATGGAAGGCTAATAGGTATATATGGATTAAAATAGAAAGGTTTGTATATATATATATGTGGGTGGAAGATAGACTATAAAAATAAAGTGTTTTGGGTGTTGAGAGTAGAGTGAGTGTGGGGGTATGTTTTTAGGCGGGATTTTGGGATGAAAATGGGGTTGGAGTTGGGATCTATTTATAGAGGAGAAAAGAAGAAATAGCTAATATTATAATAAAATAAATATATAAACCATTCATTCTATATGATTATTTATATGTACACATTACTATATTAATAACCTAGTATATATATATATATATTTATGTATGTGGACATGTAGGTGTATATGTAGATATACAAATCACCACTAGTCTATATATGTGGGTGTGTGTGTGGATATATAGATATAGAAATCACCACTAGGTGATATATGGATGTGTGTGTGTATATGTAGAGATATAATTTACCACTAGTATGTATATGGATGTGTGTGTATATATGTAGATAGATAATTTACCACTAGTGTATATATGGATGGGTGTGTGTATATGTAGATATATATATTATCAAGTATTTAAACATCTATATATATATATATATATATGTGTGTGTGTGTGTGTGTATGTGTATCAAGATATATATATGTATATATATATAAGTACGTGTGTGTATGCATGAGTGGTTAACTAATCAAATAGATAGATAAATAAATATATATATATATATATGTAAACGTGTGTGTGTATATAGGTAGCTATATATATATATATAATTAGTCTACAAGTAATAATATATATAGATATATATATATATATATGTACGTGTGCATGTCCAAAGATAAGTATTTAACTAATTAAATATATCCTTATATATATATATATTGGTTATATATATACACATAAACTAATGTAATGAGTTTAGAAATGTTAAATGAATAAGTAAATCTAATAGGTGTATATTTTCTAAGGTGAAAACAAGTATTCCTGTATTTCTCAAAAATTAAATATAAAATTAAAATTAAATTCCAATAATAAAAATAACAACAATATATTATATTGGTGGGAAAATAAAATAATAAGAAATAATGATGTTTGAAATTAATAATAAATATATAAGTTTAAAATTTTACGACTAATAGAGAAATGATCATGTTTTTAAAATGCATATAGTGTAATGCATAATTATTCACAAATTAAAATCATATCTATCTTTTGAAATCCTTTTTATCAAATAATAAGTCAAATAATACTTTCCACATAAGTCATAAATAATAGGGTTTACCGGGTCGTCACAGTTATTAAATGCAATTTTGACGGAACTGTTTTTGCCCAAGACAACTCCATAGGGTTGGGCGTTGTTGCGTGTGATCACAACGGGATGTGCTTAGCTTGGTGAGCTAGAAGAAGCCATATTCCAGGAGAGGCAATTCACGCAGAAGCGTTGGCAGCTAAGGAAACAATAAACATGGCTGCAAGATTTGGATGGTCAGGCATCATCATTGAGAGCGATTCAAGCGTCCTTATTCAGAAGCTCCAAGATGACAAGCCAGATTATTCCTCCATCGGAGCCTTGGTCCATGATATTCGTCAGAACTGCAGTTCTTTTACTCGAGTTATTTTCTCTTTTATTCGTAAAAATGGGAACATTGTCGCCCATCGTCTAGCTCGTAATTCATCTTTTTTCATGAGGAGTCATTGGTTCTCCCGGACTATGTAGGCAATGTAGTTTTGGCGGAAGCCGCCTTTTTGTGATGATTTATATCATTGGTTCCTTTCAAAAAAAAAATTGATTGGTTCCCTCAAATTGGTTGATTTTTCCAATTCAATTGATCTAATTAGTTGACTTCATTTATTTAATTGATCCAATTTGAGAATTTTCCCAAACTAATTAATGTAATTGAAGAATTCCCAATCCAACTGGTTCAACTAAAGAATTCCCCCGATCTAATTGGTCTGATTGCTGCACTTTTTCAATCCAAATCATCCAATTAGCCAGAAAATCATCTAATGAAGAAAACTACAAAAAAGGGGTCAAATGCGACAAAACCCCCAACATTTGAGCATCTTAGCACTTCACCCCACAACCTATTCGACATGGCAAAACCAATCGTAATCGTTTCTTTATGAGTGATTTAACCACTTAATCTTTTTTTCCACACAATAAATAATGAATATTTAGCCTAAGATTCTAAAATGTGTAGTTCGCGTGACCTTGGTGAGGACAAAATCGTCCTTTCACAATCACTTATAAAAGTTTTATTTCTCAAACTTCTATCAATAACTATAGTATTATGTAAAGCATTAATCCCCTCTATAAACTGTCTTTGGTATCTTTGGTCTATCAATTGTATTTATCTCCTCTCTCCTCTCTCCTTCCTACTCTTTCACATCCTTTTGCTTTCTCAAATTTTCTCTCTCATCTCTCTCTTTTCTCTCATATCTCTTATCTCACCCCTCAGCATATTTTAACTCTCTTTGTATTTATTTTCTTAATTTTATTTAATTAATATATTGAAAATAGTTAAAAGAAAACTATACTTATGCAAAATAATAATAATAATAAATGTTTATAATTTCTGAATTTAAGAATGTAATTATATTTTATTATTTTTCATTTTGCACACGCACCGAGTGTGCCAAATTAAACAACTAATATAAATAATTCATCAATATTATTAACTTGCATTATTCACTTTTTTGATAATTTTGTAACAAAGCTAATTAGTATCTTTTAGATATTGTGTTAATTTATCAAGGAAAAAAAAAGTAATAAAGCTATTTGTGCTTCTATTTTTAATGAAACATGTCCATATTTATGCGTTCTTTTGCATAGAGAAATTTTATATTTCTCATTGATCAATGACCTCTCTCTCTCTCTCTCTTTCTCTCTATTATTACTAGTTAAACGGGTACATTCAATGTGTGTGCTAAATAAAAATGAATATAATTTTTTAATCATATATTTAAATTTTGATAAATTAAATTGTGGATATTTAATAATTTATATGAACAAAAGCTTTTAATAGTTATTAAAGTCATGATTAGTGAAAACTTAAAAAATTAAAGTAAGATAAAACTACATGATTGAAAAATAATTATATACAGATAATTAAAAACTATTTAATAGCATGCCATGAGAGAGAAGATAGATGAGAGAGATTGTGACGGCCCGAAACCATTGGCTAGTTATGGGAATATGCTATGAATATTTTTATTATAGAAAGTAATTTTTTTTTCTAAAAGTCTTTAATTACATAGCAAAACACCAAGTACATAATAAGAGTCCTAAATACATGATACAATTACAAAGACTCGTCTATGACTTCTCCTAGCCAAAAGCTTCAAATCATCTCTCGCTATCCTCCTCCTTGATACCTTCGTTCTCATGTCGGGCTAAAACATTAAATATTAACAACGTCAACAATCACGTTGAGTAGCAATTTCACTTAACACATCAGGTGCGCGTGTGTGACTTGGGCATGCATATGTTCACATACTTGCATCAATATAAACCATATAAAATTTCAGATTCATAAGAATCATAAATTGCACACTTTTCTACCGTTTTCCACCTCGAGGGCGGCTACCTTATCTCGCCGTGCCGTAATTCAATTCCAACCAATACTCCCACCCAACCAAACACTCCAGTGGTCATATCCCGGGCATATGCCGAATTTCCTACGACCCACTTCAGTACATGGAACACTCCGTGTAAGGACCCGTATTCTCACTCCCATTATGTATAGATATAAGTATATGTGTTTATTTTATATTTATAGGTATACGTTTTCATAATGTTAATACCTTGTATTGCATATTCGTTTTTCGAAACATGTATAAGTTAGGATTATTTCTTGTCCTAGTTAATTAAGCATCATATAAACTATATAATTCATAAAAATATATGTATGTTTGGTTTTGTGTAATAAGATTTAGAAGATGTTTGGAAAAACCGTAAAGAAAGCCTAAAATTGCATTTTCTACCCCTAAATGATATTTTCTTCCATAAATATGTAAAATAAGTAAACAACTTATAAATTTTCAGATTTTAACTAAGGGTGGACGTTTTTTTAAGGTATAAGAAACATAAAAATGTTTTATACTTGGTAGAAAATCATTCTCAAGTCTTCATCCTTCAAGTAATGATGATTATGTACAAGTGTGCATACACTTGTATAATTCTTTCTAGATATTGTTATACATGTATGGACCAAATTAGCCTAGACTAACACTTAACCTAATTAGACTAACACTTAACCTAATTAGGCTTGTTAGTTGGACACTTAGTTGGAAAGAAAGAAATGATGAAGATTAAGACACAATAGTATTTTAATGCTATTTGTTACATTACTAATTATAAGAAGGATTAGGCATTAAGCATAAGAAACCACAAAAATCACCACACACCCCCTAAAAAACGTGCACTCTGCCCCTTATAGTCTCTTGCCTTCATCTCTTGTAATTTCATCACAAATTTCAGCACTTTCATCCTTACACTTCCATACATCCTTTAAACTACAAGAACCTCTACTACTAGAAGGTAGAAACCTTGCCTATGGCATGAGTTAGCTTAGGTTTTTATGAAAGTATTAGCTTCATATCTTCCCCATTAGACCTTAAGAGGTAACCACAAGTTGGTTTCCATCTTGGGTCTTAGGGAATACAAGAAAATTTGGGTATATGCTTATAGTGACATTATGTGCATCTTGCCCTTGAATGTCTTGAAACCATGCTGAAATTTTGCTTGCAATAGGTCCAAATGATGCTTAAGTTATGTATTATGATGTTTGATACTTTTTATTACTTCAATCATGTGTTAGAAGCTGAAATTTCGTGTTTGTCAAGATGAAATTTTAGTTCAACACTTGCTGGAAATACTATTCACAGTGCTGAAAAATTTTGTTACAAGGCTGAAAACTCTTATTTTTGCACAACTGAAATATCCGATTTTTCCAAACTCAAAACCTGTTTTATATGTTGTAATTCCAGTGTATAATAAGCTGGAAAAACAGTTTTTCAAATCTGTAAAGTTCGGCTTCGGGGCCTGGAAATTCCAGCAGCCGCGCAATTAAGCGTTTTGCGTCGCAGTCTGAAAATTCCAAGTCTCGTAAGCTGAAAACTCGAAATTTTATCAACCAAAACTTTATTTTACAATATTAGAAACATATTTGTGAAATCCCAGCAGGTTTTAGGCTAGAAATTCCATACTTGCAAACTGAAATTTTCTGCTCGTCGCAAATATTTGTAGACTGCGAATTTTCAGTTCATAAAGGTTGAAATATGTGTTCATTTATGTAAGATCAGTGTGAAAGCATACTGAAATTTTGTAAAACTATGTGTTATACATGAATTTTATGTGTGCATGTTGGGCCCCAATGTGAATAGGGGTGGATGTGGTCGAGTTCGGCCGGGCGGCGTCGGGCTTGCCGGTCTTAAATTAGTTCTCGACCCTCCATCGTTGCCTAATCCCTCCTTGCATGGACGGAGTGTCTATGTACTGAAGTGGGTCGTAGGAAAATCGGCATATGCCCGGGATATGACCACCGGAGTGATTGGTAGGGAATTGGAGTGTTTGGTTGGAAAAATCGGCACGAAGTGATAAGGTAGCCACCCGTCGAGGTGGAAGAAATCAAATGTGAAATTATGTGATTTATGTTCATAAATTTCTGTGATATGGTGCACAAACCTCACACGATCACCTTATGTTATATGCAAAGTTTCTACTCAACGTGTTGTTGACGTGTTTCATGTAATGTTTTAGCCAATCTTGAGACGAACGGAGTCGCTAGCGAAGGAGACATAGGAAGGCGGTTCGAAGCATTTGGCTAGTTATGCATGTTATAGGATTGAGGTTATTTTGTAGTCACGATCATGTAATAATAAACTTATGTGTACTTTTGGATTTTCGAATAAAAGTATGGGTTGGTTTTACTATTGTTTTGAAAAGTGGCATGTTTGTGCAAAAATTATAAATCGGGTATTTTCATAATTAGCTAGAAGTTTCGGGTCGTCACACTCCGTCCATGCAAGGTGGGATTAGGCAACGATGGATGGCGAGAACGTTTAAGACCGGCAAGCCCGTTGCCGCCCGGCCGAACTCAGCCCCATCCACCCCTATCACTTTTTGGGCCCATATACACACAATTTCCAATATAATCAGTACAATTCCCAGCACAATACACACTGATTTTCAGCACGTTGCACGAAATTTCAGCATAGAACATAATTTCCAGCTTACACGTTTCAGGTTGCGAACAGAATTTTCAGTTTGCGAAATACTCGAATTTCAGCTTAAAACATACTAAAATTACACACTGGAATTTCCATCCTTTCAAAAATAAATTTTCAGTTTGTAAAATTCGAAATTCCAGCCTTGAAAAATAAGATTTTAAGCTGCTGGAACAGTAATTCCAGTTTTGAGGGCAGAATTTTCAGCTTTGAAAACAACTCCAATTTTCAGTTTTAAACACTGAATTTGTAACTTCTAACACATGAATAAAACCCTAAACACATATATAAACCCTATACAAGCATAAATCCTAATTTTCCAGCACATAAATCAAGCAGAAACGCCCAAATTTCCAGCACAATGGTTTATGAACATACAACATGCATTTAGCTAAATTGTCGTGAAATCCTTTCGGACTAAGATAGTAACCAACTTGTGGATACATCCCATGTCCTAATAGGAGAATAATATGTTAACACTATAAGAAAACTAGCTCATGTATTAAGAGAAATCACTACCTTGTATCAAATATGAAGTATTCACTTCTTTAAGGTATAATATCTATGAATTAAAGTAGAACCTTTACTTATGATATTAAGTAAGGTCCCTACTTTAATTAAATATTCTTATACCTTTTTCAAGAGGCTTTTATGGGGTTATAAGTATGTAAAATGAAGGGTTTATGTATATATATATGTGGGTAGAAGATTTACTATAAATATGAAGTGTTTTGTGTGTTTAGGGTAAGGTGAGTGTGAGTGGGGTGTTTTAGGCGAAATTTTGTGTGTGTGGATGTGTTTGTGTGTGTTATGTGAAGAAAAATGAAGTGATAAATCCCCAATTTATCCCCTATTTATAGTAGTTGTGCTTAAGAAATAAGATTATTAAATAATTAAGTCATTTTCTAATTATTGTTATCTTTCTACCTAAGGTTACAACTAAGGGTTATAATAAATGAAATCTTCCAACTCAATGCCCAACTCAATACCTAATTATAGCTTAAGTGTGAGTCTAAATGCACACTTCATAATCTAGTTTAATCTAAGCCTTACATGTATAAACATATCTAGAAGAATTCTTACATATGTGAATATTCATTTAATGCAAGGAGAATTGGGGAGCAAGTAATAATATACACCACATATTTATTTTATACATATATATACATAAAATTTCGTTCACTCCCTCCTCTTTTTATATTTTTAAGATATTTTTACACAAAATATAATTTTTCCAATGTTTATGATGAAAAATGCCTAAAGAAATGAAAATATAATCTTATACCTCTATGTATATGAATTTTCTTTAAAATATATACATATAAAGTGTAAGATATTTATATATATATAAATCATAGTCTTATGACCTAATATTTAAAAATAATTTTCAAAATAATTATTATAGTGTGAAATGACACATTTTAGTGAAAATGGCAATATCAAGAAAAATAATATAACCCTTATTTATATAACTATATAAATTCGTGTATATGCCTATATACATGTATATATGTGTGTGTGTTTGAATTTTATGCATTTTATAATTACTAAATGAAGTAGAAAATAATTCCAATAATTATGCATTTTGTAAATAAAAATAGGTATATATTGCAAAGTATATATTGCAATAGAAATTAATCATATAACATTTAAATAATACATATTTAAGCATCAATTAGTATATAAAAGGATTGAAGTTCTCCCTTCCAACAGAAATTCACAGCAGCGGCTTCGAGCAGAAACCTTCATAGCAGCAGCAAGATTTAAACAACAAGAATCCTTCTCTATTTCTTTTGTCAATCTTGTTGAGGTACGTTCTTGGTAAAAAAAATTTCCCCCACAATATGGCTGAAATTAGGGTTTACGATTTTGGTTAATTTTTTTTCCCCATGATATGGCTGAGATTGGGGTTTACATTTTTGGTAAAGGGTTGTTTTTTTTTTTTTTCTCTTGAGGTAAGCGGTTTGTTCGAGTAAGAGAAGAAGAGTTAAGATGGAGATGATATTTTGAATGTAGGGCGTAGTAATGCTGATTGTGAACTCCATTTCGGTGGTGTCTGTGTGTTTTATCACTGCAATGTAATTTATGTTGATTGAGGTTTGATTGATTTTGCTTGTGTATTTTAAGGAAATCGGAGAGGGGTAGGGGGCCAAATTCTTGGGGGCTATGGGAGAATCATGAATGGGGTAGACCAAATAGAAATATAGTTGCAGGGGATGTGAGGTTTTGATATATATAGTGTTCAAGAAAAAGAAAAGGATATGAAGTTTGAAGTTTGAAGTTTGAAATACAAAGATCGGATAATAGTTAGATTGCGTGCCAAATCAAGTGCTAGAAACAGGAAAAAAAAAAAGGAAGACGTGAAGTTTGAAATTTTGTAAAGCCTTTTAATGTTATTATGGTATAGTTTTTAGAAGATTATGAGTGCAATGAATAATTGCCAAGTTGATTTGTTGGTCTTTTACTATCAAATTGTAAATGATATCGGGTACAATTTTAAGTGTTTAATTTAATTGATGTTATGCTTTTTGTGCTTATTTATGTACTTATGTGCTGCCAATATTGGTGAATATCTTTGTACTATCATATAATAGAAGAATGCATGACAAAATAATGTTGTTAACTATATCAAAGTTTAAACCATGAAATAATGAAACTACTTCAATAAAAATTACATGTAGATGGATACTAACGATGACTGTGTTGAGGATAAATTGAGCTGGACTTCAAAGAAAGAGGAGAATTTCATACACCTTATAGTATTCGAGATTAGGAAGGGGAGCTTGAGCTCGTCGACTTTTCATAAAAGAACGTGGACATAATTTGATGCTCGAATGTCCGAACACTTCAAAACGAAGTACACGGTTAATAAATTAAAATAAAAAT
Organism: Petrea volubilis; assembly: GCA_026212405.1. Taxonomy (NCBI): domain Eukaryota; kingdom Viridiplantae; phylum Streptophyta; class Magnoliopsida; order Lamiales; family Verbenaceae; genus Petrea; species Petrea volubilis. The sequence continues at coordinate 11,513,622 of CM047876.1, read as the reverse complement.
TCAATTGACTGAGGTTGAAGTGGAAGTATTCAAAGAATTGATTAGGTCTAGCACTAGATTTGGTTGGGATCCTCAAAGGAACACTGTTGATGCCACCAAACATAATTGGGCTAAAAAAAATTTGGTATTCCCACACTTAATCTTTTCTTATCTAACATATATATATGTATATATATACATAGAGTTATAAAAAGCTAGCTCAAATTATTTGTCAAGTTAATACATGTCATTTGCCAACATATTTTACTTATTGTAACTATTATGTATTTATAGGAGAACAAGGAATACAAACAGTTTTGTAAAAGAGGATGCGAGCATTATGATCTCCTTAGTGAGATATTTTCTGAGATTGTTGCCACTGGGCAGCTTGCACAAGCATCCACACAAGGACCTCTCAACTCTGATGAAGAGCAGGATGTTGAAGAGGTTTTCCTTCATGGATCTGCTTCTAGTACCCCATTTCCTGCTGACCCCACTGAACTAGATGATATCACAAGTGAAATGGGAACTAGATGATATCACAAGTGAAATGGGACCATTGTCTGCCTCCAACAAAAAAAATAAGGAAAGGAGCAAAAAATGTGCACATTCACATAATTCATCACACAACAAGAGTCATTGTATGGACTCTCCTATTGTTGATGAAGCTTGGGGTGCTTTTAGGGATGCTCAATTGTCAAAAAAAATGCTTTATGATAAGGTGGTTGGACCTTCAAAAGAAGAAGAATGTGTGGACATTCTTGAAGCGATGGAAGACATTATGCTCGACCAATATGTGAAGGTTCTTGAGAAACTTTGTGACTTTTCATTTCGTCTCATGTTTGCTCGCATATCAGACACTAGACGAAGACAATGGCTCCAATCCCTGGCTCCATAGATAACTACTTGATACATGTGTACTACGTATGCTACTAATGAAGTGTGTTTTTGTTGTTTAAGTAATTCGGAAACTGATGAATGAACTTATGTATTTCTGTCTTTTATAGTTGTATTTGTCATTTGAACATGAACATGGGAACAAGTGTTGTGATCTTGAATTTATGTTTCTAATATGACTTGGACCATTTTGGTTATGTTGTGATATGTCTTATTTTGTATATTTTATTCTTTTAAAAGTATGTGGATTGATATTTAATAAAAGTACTTGTTGATGTTGTATTTGACATTATTTTTCTTAAAACTTGTGTACGAATTTTCAGAATGGATTTATTCGTAACCACCGAGCCAATTAAGCAGCGATTTAAAGATGCAGGGGTAAATTTAGAAGGCTTTCCTCTTGCTGATTCAAAAGAAGAAATTGATGAACTAACGAGTTTCAACACATTGAAGGCAACAAGGACAAGTATTTCAATTGACAAAGTTCCATGTAGAACTTCTGCTCTTAGTGGAAAAGCATGGGTTGCAGATTACTAGATGGGCATCCAATAAGAATAAACGAAAATTTACACACAAATAAACAAACATTTTTGAAGCTTTGTGTTGTTTTGCAAGAAAGGGGATACTTATCAGATAATGTGGAGCGCCGTGTGGAGGTAGAAGAAGCAGTAGCCATTTTTTTGTACATTGTTGGTCATAATCAGCGACAGAGAATATCTGCTGAAAGATTTCAACATTCAACTGAATCTATCAACAGGCATGTGAAGGAGGTAATGCGAGCATTATGTAAGTTAGGAAAAGAAATCATTCGGCCTAGAGATCTCAACGACACACTAGAAGAAATTATGAATAATCCTAAACTATATGCTTATTTCAAGGTATGCTTTCTTTCTTTTTTAATTCTTTCAAACTTTTTTTGAAGTTAAATAAAATATATGTGTTGTGCATATAAGTCCTTTTGATATTGCGTCAGTAGTCTATTTCACCACCAACAACAAATATAGGATTTTGTAGGTGCTATTGATGGCACCGCAATTTCACCATGGACTCGTGCCTCAAAAGCAACTGCATTTCGCTCAAGGAAATCACAAATAAGTCAAAATGTTTTGGCTATGTGCAATTTTAACATGTTCACTTTTATACATGCGGGTTGGGAAGGCAGCGCAAATGACTCAAGAGTGATTAGAGATGTAATTAGTAGACCTGAATTAGGCTTTCCAAGACCTCCACCAAGTTAATGTTAAACTTCTTCTAAAACATGGTCATAAATTGTTTTTTGAGATATTGTATTTTATCATTGTTTCCCCTTATTGTAGGTAAATATTACACTTTAGATTCTGGCTATACAAACATGTCAGGCTTTGTAGCTCCGTATAGAGGCACAAGATATCATTTACGTGATTTTCGTGGAAGTAGAAGAGGTCCCAGAACACATACAGAGTTATTTAATTATAGGCATGCTTCGTTGAGGAATGTGATTGAAAGTTGCTTTGGAGTTCTAAAGGGACGATTTGCAATACTTAAAGAAAAGATGTCTAATTGCATGATGAGTGGACAAGGATCACTTGTCATCGCGTGTTGTGTTCTGCATAACTTTATTCAAATGCATGCTACGAATGATCCTTGGTTTATTGAGTGGGACATGGAAAATATTGTTGTTGAACACGAAGATCATGGCAAACAAACAATGTGAGCATATGTTTTGTATGTCCCAACAACAAATTCAAGAAATGGTAGCACTAAGGGAGGAGATAGCATCCCAAATATGGAATGATGTTAATTAAAATTGTAGTTATTGTTCAAAAACTTGTTACATTGTAATTAATATCTATGATATTTGTTACTTATGAGTGGGTTGGTATTCTAAGGTTGATGTGATGTGCAACACATGTATATCAAATAAATTAGATAATATGGGCACATAAACCCTAAAAATTGGATTCAAAAATAATATCATCCAAACATGTTTTGTGATTTTTGTTCTTTAAAATAGTTTCATCTAAACACATTTTGCTAATTTAGCATTTCAGAATCATTTTCTAGAATAGCTATCCAAATAGCTTTTTGAATTTTTAGAAACTTCAAATTTTATTTTTCAAAGCTATTTTACAAAACTATTTTTAAGTTAAACTAAAATGGAAACAAACTAGACACGCTCTAAAAGATTTCTTATAATGTCAATCAATTAACTAATGCGACTATGATTTAGAATGACATGTTTGATATTCTTTATTGGAATATATATATATATATTAAAGGTAGTAATTCTAAAATTTTATATGAGACAATTTTACTTTTAATATGTCTTTACAAACTACTATAATTATATGTTACCATCTATCTTATTTAAACTCAATTGAAGGTTAGTTTATTTAATAAATTGCATTACATAAAATTTCAAATCAAATAAATAAGGGGGTTATTATATAAAATTTCATGAGTTTGTGGATTCAAATTCCCGTGAATTCGGATATTGTTCTAGTTATATACTAGTTTATTTCTATTGTATAGTAGTTCATTAGTATTGATGTCGTATTCAATTTATTTGTTCTTCATTTGAAAGTATTGAATGTAATAGACCATTGATGTATTCGATTGATTGTAATAAACCGCTTTCATTCAAAAAAAAAAAAGAAAAAGAAATCAAATAAATAAGGGGATTATTAGGGGCAAGAATGATTATTTTCCTTTTTCTTGAGTTAGGGATATATTTGTGTATCCATATATATATATATATATATATATATCTGTGTGTGTGTGTGTATATTTATTTATTTAGGTTCGAAGACACTATTAGCAAAAGGGGTACTTGATACCAACCCCATAGTATAAGAAAGCATTTGGTAGACATGTATATGCGAGAATTAATATTTATCAACTCCATTAATATGTGTGGTAGCCAACTTAATGGCTTTATATTAATTTTCGGCCCATTACCTAATTATTTGTATTCCTGTACTCATACCTTAGGGAAGAGTAGGATGACTCATTCTTATAATAGTATCTATTGATTAACATTGTTTATTTACATTTTTACCCCTTTCATATATAACTCCACAAACCAAGACCTACTTTTCTTTTTTTTTTTTTTCTTATACCATTTTATCGACATCTTCGAAAAACAGAAACTTGGTAACAATAGTTAATTATATTCATATTCCAATAATCCATTTATTCATCCTCAATTTCACATTTATTTTTGGATAAAAAATATAATTTTCTTATTAAATTTAATAATATTGAACTAAACATTCCTCGTTATATTCCCTAATGGTCTTGTTACATGCTCCATCTTCATAAAGTTGCTATCCAGACTTGAATAAAGATTGTATTATTCAAGATTTATTTATTTATTCTTAATTTTCAATAGTTTATTCATGTCTCCTTTGATAGATAAAAAAAGCAGGGTCCAAATATCAAGTCAAGGGCATAATTAATTGTAATTATATACATGTACAAAAAAATGTAAGTAAGGAGGAATAAATGGATTTTAAGAATCTGGAAAAGAAATATGGATGAGGTTTTTTTTTGTTTATAATAATAGGAAAGGATAGTCAGGAGATAGAGTAAAAATTAATGGGTTTTCGGTATATTTACCTTAATCCAACGTAATGCATAGCAACCTATAAAACACATTTTAAGAATTGATTATGGATATCAATCATCATTTTCATTACTACCAAACAATAAAATAGATTATATTGATTAGCATTATTGAAAAATGAATCCCATAGGATACATATCATGTGTAATCCTATTTTCCTATCAAACACAACCTAAGAGCTAAAACGAATTTAACCCTTAGTTATTTAAGAGCCCGTTTGGATGGACTTTTTTTTTTGAAGATAAGAGGCACTTATTTTTTTTTAAAAAAAAGAGCACTTCAGAGAAAAACATGTGTTTGGATAAATTTTTTTAAAAAAGCAAAAGCCAAAAAAAAAAAACCCAAATAGGGCTTTTTTCAAAAGCTACCCTAGAGTAGTGATAAGCCTAAGATTTACGTATTTTTATGTGCTTAATTGTTGTATTTTTTTTTATTAAAAATCAGTAAAGTTTGATGATAATATTGTTAAATTTTAATTAAGTATAATTAAATTTTTATTTTTAATAAAAAGTATCAAAAGTCTTGCAAAATTTCTATTTGATGACACGTTTTCCTTTTTTGAATAGGATTCCACAAACAAACAAGGAAAGATGATTTCTAATTTGATTCAGATGCAAAGAAGGAAATTCGATTTCCTGATTCAACTAGCTCTCTTCCCACATCTATAAATAGGGCTCTTCCCTACATTATCCTATGAACTTGGAGGGCGTATTGAAGAGAAGAATTCAACAAGGGTGTGACAACCATAAAGAATCAACTCACAATTGCCAGAAAAGCTCCATATTAGTTTGTTTTACGTTTTTGTTTTCCTTAGGCTTCGTTTGGTAGGGTGGAAATGGAAGGAAGGGGAGGGTAAGGAGGGAAATTGGAAGGAAAATGTATATTTTCCTTTGTTTGGTTGTGGGAGGAAAAGGGAAGGAAAGAAATTGAGAATGGAAAAATAAGCATGGGGCCCACTGATTTTTTTTCCACCCAAAATCGGACGGAAAATGAGAGGAAAATAACACAAGGATCTCTATAAAATAATATTTTCAAAATTGCTCATATGTATAACTAGGTGTTTAAATAATATTACATATTCTACTAGCATGAATCCTTGTATTTTTTAAATAGCAAATACGACGTGTGCATTTGTATAATACATTACAAATGTATTTCACATATTTATTTATTTTATCTTCATTAAATTTTCTATGACATAATTATATTTATAATTATATAAGATTGTGGTTGTCATTTGACACAATGTAAACAAATATTTCATTATATTAACTAATATATTTTATTTACATTATACTTATTTAGTTAAATTTTATTAATCTATTTTAATACATAAATTCATAAACATAATTATGATTTATAATGATATAAAGGTATAATTGTCATTTAGTACATAAATCATTTTGTTTCCTTCCACTTTTCCATTCAAACAAACAAGAGAAAATAAATAAATTTTTATTTTCCTTCCATCTGTTTTCCTTTCAACCAAACACACCTGTGAAAAATTAAAATCCACCCATTTTCTTTCCTCTCATTTTCTTTTCTCCCTATTTTCTTTCCTCTGCCAAATGCACTATTAGTCAATTTTTTTTATTATATCTAGATAATTTATCTTCTTAGGACTTTTAGGTGGATTCATGTAATTCATTTGAACATTCTTGGTATTAAATTTTTATCGATCCTATCTACAATTCAAAGTTTTATTACTTGTGAATTTTTGGCCACCTTTTACAAGTTTTAAGATTTTATATTTGACTGTGAAAGTGTGTGTATAAAATCTGACTATTTGATTTATAGACATAAGGAATGTATATGCTAGAAATAATCATACTCTTGTGCGGTTGGTTAGATTAATTAGCGAGGTCTTTTTAACTAACACAACACTTGTGCGCAAAGCGCCAAGGAATGCATATGTGATCACAAAAGTAAATATACAACATTCTTATGTATGTTTGTTTTACTTGCGAAAGGAGACTATAAATATTTTCGTGAGTTGGATTGTGTGATGATAAAATTCAAAACCTAGGATTATTTGAATAATTATTCGAAAGGATTCGATTGATGAAACCTAGGCCTTAGTTTTTCCTACTTGTTTGTTTTCTTTATTTATTTGCTTGCGTTTTTATTTTATTTTTCTAATTTTTTATCAAAAATTCGAAGTCTCAACAATAAATAATTTACAAAGTTTGTCTTTGATAATCCTATTCCTCGTGGGAACGATATTCTATTCACTTCTTTATTACTCGAGCGACCAGTAAACTTACAAAAAAATCGCAATAAGTTTTTGGCGGTGTTGTTGGGGAATCAATGATTATCAATATCAACTGAGTGATAGTATTTATTGATTTAGACGTAAATTTTATTTTTTTCTTAGTTATAAAAAAAAGAAAAAAAGTTGAGTGAATTTGACTATTTTTATTGGGTGAATGATAAACTTAATCTTTTACTTAATAAATTTGATCAAATCAATAGGAATAATAATTTGCCTAATCCATATTTTATTTGTGATGTATGTGATGGTGGAACTCCTCTTACAAGTGCTTGTTAGATATTTAATTTGTAGACTGTTAGTGGAGTCATGGATAAATGGGTCTAGTTAGTGGTATGTAGGGGTGGGCGTTTCGGGTCGGGTATCGGGTACCCGACCCGACCCGATCGGGTATTTCCCGATCGGGATCAGCCCGATCGGGTATTCAAAAATCGGGACGGGTACCCGATCCCGATTGCTTAATTCGGGACGGGATTCGGGTATGGATTTTATACCCGAAATCCCGATCGGGTACCCGAAAATTAAGAAAAAAATTTAAGTAAAATATTTTATCACTTTTCGAGTTCAGTTCTCTCATTCTCCTCTTCTCTGGACTCTGGTCTCTCGGGTATCTCTCTTTCTCATTCTCCTCTTCTCTGAGTTGTGTCATTCTCGTCTCTCGACTCTCGCTCTCTCATCTGAGTCCTCTCATCTCAAGTTCTCAACTGAACCGGCACTGGGCAGAAGCGACTCGCGAGCGAGGGCTGGGCAGAGGCGACTCAGGGCTGGGCAGAGGCGACGCTGGGCAGAGGCGAGGGCTGGGCAGAGGGCCAGAGGCGACGCTGGGCAGAGGCGACTCAGGGCTGGGCAGAGGCGACGCTGGGCAGAGGCGAGGGCTGGGCAGAGGGCCAGAGGCGACGCTGGGCAGAGGCGACTAGGCGAGGGCTGGGCAGAGGCGACGCTGGGCAGAGGCGAGCGAGGGCTGCTGGGCAGAGCCGCAGAGGCGACGCTGGGCTCTGGGCAGAGGCAACGGGAGGGCTGGGCACTGGGCAGCGAGCATTTTAAGCTTGTAGCAAGTAAGTCCAAAATTTTATTCTCAATTTTTTGTATATATATTGGATATTTTGATTTGTGATTGAAATTTGAGCTAGGGTTTTAATTTGTGAAATGTGAATTGTTGTAGTGAAATTGTGAATTGATGTTGTGAATTGTGAGATTGTGAATTGAATTGTGAATAAATTTTGTGAAATTGTGAATTGAATTGAATTTTGTATATATATATATAGGGCAGTGGTTTTGTTTTGTTTTGTTAGGGATTTATTGTGGATTAAAATTGTGAAATTGTTGTGAATTAGGAATGTTAGGATTGATTTCATGTGAATTGATAATGATATTGTGAATTGTAGAGAATATGGTTTGATTTAAAGTTGTGAATTGAAGGCTATGTTTGATGTTGAAATTGATATATTTTTTTTTCTTTTCTTGCATTTTACACACAGTGTCTAATCTACGGGATGAACATGAGATTGATGATAATGTGGAGGTAGATATGGATTATGAAAAGGATGATAATGAGATACTTGAAGTTGATAAATCAAAAAAACGAAGTAGAAAAGAAAATGTGTCTAGATCGCCATATTGGAAGCATTTTGAAAAATTTGAGTGTCCGGAGGAGAAATTTCAAAAAGCAAAATGCATATATTGTGGTGCAATCATTAAGGCCGATCCAAAGCAACATGGGACAAAGGGAATAAAAAATCATTATGAGTCATGTAAAAAAAAGCCCCATGAAGTTGCAACTAATCAAGCTCAGATTTCTCTTCAACCAACGAGGGGGGGTGATAAGGAAGGAAATATCTCGTGTTGGAGATTTGATCAAGAAAAAACACGAGAAGCTTTGTCTAAATGGTTGATTATTGATGAACTTGCTTTCAAAACAATTGAAAATCCGGGATTTAAGCTTTTTATGTCCGTTGCATGTCCTATGTTTGTGATTCCGTCTCGAAGAACTGTGACTAAGGACATTTTTAATTTGTATGTGAGTGAAAGAATGAAATTGAAATCATTTATTAAAAATCACTCGCAAAAGGTTTGTATCACAACGGACACATGGACATCAATTCAAAGGATGAATTACATGTGCTTAACGGTGCATTTTATTGACGATGATTGGAAACTTCAAAAAAGAATTTTGAATTTTTGTCCAATTTTCGGGCATAAAAGTGAGGAGGTGGGTAAAGGGGTGGAGAAATGTTTGCTTGATTGGGGAATTGATAATGTATTCACCGTTACAGTTGATAATGCTTCATCAAATGACGGTGCAATTGCATATTTGAAGAAGAAATTTGATAATTGGGGTACTAATCTTTTGGGGGGAAAGTATGTTCATATGAGATGTGTTGCACATATTATAAATCTTGTTGTTCAAGATGGGTTAAAGAATAAAGATGAACATGAGGCTATATCCCGAATTAGAGGTGCTATTAGGTATATTAGAAATTCTCCGGCTAGGTACAAAAGGTTTCAAGAATGTGTTGAGCTCGAAAAGTTAGAAACAAAGAAGTTGTTGTGCCTCGATGTGCCTACTAGGTGGAATTCCACCTATTTGATGTTGGAGAGTGCGATATGCCTTCAAAGGGCATTTGTTGCTTATGGGGATGTTGATCTTGCCTATGCACAGGACCTATCGAAGGCGCCTTTTGATGGAGTTCCGAGTAAGGATGATTGGGATAGGGCTGAATTGTTGTGCAAATTTTTGGCACATTTCTTTACGCTTACTTTGTCAATTTCTGGTTCATTATATGTCACTACTAATTTAGTTTTTCATGAGATAAGTGCTATTGACTTGCTTTTGAGGGAATGGTCCAAAAGTAATATCACCGAATTGAAGAAGATGTCGGAGAGGATGAAAGATAAATTTGATAAATATTGGGGAGCAATTGAAAAGATGAACGGGATATTATATTATGCTGTTATTCTTGACCCACGACATAAAATGGAGTTCCTTCAATTTTCGTTTGATGAAATGTATGGCACCGGTGAGGGGAAAGCAGGCAGTATAATCATGCAAGAAACTATCAAGTATGGCATTCAAGAACTCTTTAACGAGTATAAAATCAAATATGGAGGTCCGCCAAGTCCAATTGCCTCATCGACTTCAACGGCATTTGCACCTTCTTCGTTTAATTCTAAATCCTATTTGAAAGAACAATTCAAGAAGAAAAAGAAAGGGGAAAAAAGTGACCATGTGAAGTCGGAGTTGGACAAATATTTGAGTGAGGAGACCGAGGATGATGATGAGGACTTTGATATTTTGAAGTGGTGGAAGATTAATGCTCCAAGATTTCCTATTTTATCTCGGATTGCTCGTGACGTATTGGCCGTTCCTGTCTCCACAGTTGCTTCAGAGTCCGCTTTTAGCACCGGTGGACGAGTTCTTGATGCCTTTAGGAGTTCTTTATCTCCGAGAATTGTTCAAGCCCTTATTTGTGTACAAGATTGGCTTCGTTTGATTTCAACACCAATAAATGTGGAGGAGGACTTGACCGAAGTTGAAGAAATGGAAAAGGGTAATTGAATTTACTATTGTTATTCTTTTTTATTACGTATTAATTATGATATTGACTAATGAAGATGGTATGTTTTTTATTTCTTTTTTGTAGAGCTAGTGAAGATGGGGATTGACACGACAATTGTGGATATTTGAAGATGATTGGAAGTGATTGCTTGTCGGTTGTATGTTTATGTTATGTAAATTTCGAATTTGATGGATAATTTTAAGTTATGTGGAATATTTGAAGATGATTGGAAGTGATTACATTTAAATTATGTTCAATTTAATGTATTAACTAGTTTTTGGATTGTGGAAATCATTTGTAATACATTGGGATGTTTTTCAAATTTTTTTCCAGTGAGCAGTCTGTAATCTGTACACAGCAAAGCAGCAGCCTGCTGTTTTTCCAAATTTTTCCAGTTTTTTTTTTTTTTTTTTTTTTTTCGGGTACCCGATCCCGAAATGTCGGGTACCCGATCCCGAAATGTTCGGATACCCGAAAGTCGGGTACCCGATCTCTTCGGGATCCCGAAATGTCGGGTACCCGAAATGTTCGGGTACCCGAAAGTCGGGTACCCGATCTCTTCGGGACGGGATCGGGGATCGAATATTGATCCCCGAAATTTCGGGTACCCGTCCCGAAAATCCCGAATCCCGATTCCCCGTCCCGACGCCCACCCCTAGTGGTATGGGTCATGTTCCTATTTTGATGACCACTATCTTTATTTGTTAGCTTATATAAGGGTCAAGTGTTTTCTCAATTAGTGCATTGAAAAAACAATTCATTCTCTCTATCTCTTGAGTAATATAGATTATTCTATATTTTTTATTATATTTTATAATAGTGTTAAACATCAAATGCATCGGGAGACGGCTTCATCTATGAAGAATGATTTGTCTACAATATGCTTCAAAATACTCCATAGTACTATAACCAAAGTTCAAGTTGGTATCATAATCATAGTATGTCATTCGAAGACAATCATAGTTAGGGAGAATATATCAACCAAGGACCCCAAGTTTGGAGTTATGGATTGCAAGAACAACTAGAATGTATGTCATCATTGGAAGTAATATTTGAAAAGTTTGTTAATTTTGTTATGGGATAATTTGAGAATATCAAGGCCAAAATTGACAAGGTCGCTAGCCATATGCAATTCTTGGAGACGCAATCAAAGCAACTAGCTAATTCTATCTACTCTAGCAATGAAAGTGATTCCTTGGGACATAGTAAAGTAGATCCAATTGAACAATACATGGAACTTATTTTATAAATTGATGAACTAGTATACGAGGCATGTGGCGAGACAGAGGTGAATGAGGCAAAAGATGAAGCTATTCTTGAAGAGACCACCTAGCTTCAAATAACAACATATTTTAAAAGTACTTTTAACTGTTGTATTTAAACTCAAAACTGTTTGACTTAAAAAAAAAGAGAAAAATGCTTCTATTAAAAACGCTATTTGAGAAATACTTTTTTTAAACCAATCTAAATAGGCCTACAAAAAACTTTAACCTCTTCAAAACTCCCTTGCAGATGTTCGTACGAGTTTTTTCTTACATCATTTTTAGATGGGCATTTAATCTTATTCTACCAAAATTCTAAGTACTACCTACAAAAAATTCCTAAAAAATCTATATTTGAAAATACTTCCACCGAAACAAAAAAAGTAAAAATAAAAATAAATAATATTCAAAGAAGTGGAATAAAATCAATAAATATAATTATAAACGAGCTCCAAACCTCCCTCAAGCAAAAAAAAAAAAAAAACCTCCCTCAAGCAAAAGCCCAAATCCACAAAAACCTTCACGAAAACCCAAAAGCCACTCGGGTCACTGGGGCCTACGGTGCCAACAACAGTACAAATTGCACAACTCTCCCATTTAGTCCCCATCCACTAGGGTTTTCTAAGGTTAGGTTTTTTGCTCGCACTTCTCATTTCTCTCCTCTGCCGCACTCCACTAGGGTTTCCCATTACCCTCTCTCTCTATCTGCCCCCCCTCTCTCTCTCTTGCGTGCATTTTCATGGATTCGTGTAACTAAACCTATATTGATTCTTGAGAATCTCTACTAAAGCTCGGAGATACAGATATTCTGTTTATCTATTTGTTTGTCAGGAAAGTGAGAAAATGGCCACTTTGAATCCATTTGGACTGCTCGGTGATGATGACGCCGAGGACCCAACTCTGCTGCTTGCTGCCCAGAAAGCTGCAGCTGCACCTCCGGCTGCCGGTCAACCCAAGAAAGCTCCAGGCCAGGCTCAGCCTGCGGCTAAGGTTTCGGCTAAGCTGCCCTCCAAGCCTCTCCCTCCCTCTGAGGCTGGTGAGATACTGAATATCATCTCTTTTGTTTTAGAACTATTTTCGTGTAGTTTGTCTGTTCGGTTGAGCTTCAATGATATTTGGTGAGAAGGAATTGCGAGTAGGATGTTTATGACAAGTGTCTTGAATAGTTGTGTATTGTAGCTTGCTTTACTCGGAGCATTAGTTAGTTTGCACCGTAATGTGTTCCTTAGCCTTCGAAGTTCTGTTTTTAATTTATGAATTTGGTATCATTCCTTTTCCTTCCTTCTTTCTTTCTTTCTTTGTTCTGTTGTGAATCGTTGTTCTCTTGTTTTTAACTGTGGTATGGTGTTTATGAAAACTATCATTCTGCTTGCTTGTATGTTTCCTGAATCCGGCTTGCCAAAGTTTTTTTTGCTAATGAAGGTGACATAGCTTGTCTTGTGTACTTCCTGACTGCGTTGTCTGTGTCTCACCCCCTATAAAAGGACACTGTATTTTCTGAGATAACTTTTTCTGGTTCACAAGCATTAGTTTACGGAGCATGGTGCCCTTTTGTGTACGTCTTGTTTGATACACAGAATTGTATAAACTTGTTTTGTGCAGTGAGGGAATCTAGGGGTGAAGGTCAGCGTGGAGGTCGTGGTGCTGGCCGTGGGCGTGGCCGTGGCGGGCGTGGATTTAACAGGGATTTCACTGACAATGAGAATACATTTGGAAACAGTAATGGATTTTATGGTGGCTACAAGCCTTCAGAAGATGGAGATGCTGGAAAGGCTCCTTCTGAAAGGCGTCCGTATGGTGGACCCCGTGGAGGTGGGGGCTTCCGTGGTGGTCGTCGTGGTGGTTTCAGCAATGGGGAAGATGCAGATGGTGAGCGCCCTCGAAGGGTGTTTGATCGCCGCAGTGGAACCGGGCGTGGGTAAGGGAATTGACAGACAATTTATCATCTATTTTTTACTTTTCTGTTGGGTAATTTCATAAACACCCGCGAGGTGGGGCTTGTTTTAACCAAATTCCGTGTTATATAAAAATTACAAATACTGCCCCCACCCTAATATGTGGTTTTCCATAACAAATCCTTCTTGCTGTCATGGGACATTTGTAACATGGAAGCAAATATCTGGGTTTTCCATACCACTGGGGGTTTTTGTTATTAACCTGAATTTCTGTTCACTTACAGGAATATTGATTACCTAACCGTACTAGGGATCAAGAACTTCTGTTGTCTTGATATTTTGCTTATTTGCCACTAATGATGCTGCAGGACTGAGTTCAAGCGTGAGGGTGCTGGGCGTGGAAATTGGGGCACACCGACTGATGAGATTGTTACGTAAGCACTGAATCTATAACTTACATATCTTGTATGAGATTTTGCATGTTTGATATAGGCTTTCAATTGACATATGTCCTATGCTTTCAATTTCTAATTTAAGGGAAACTGAGGAACCTGCCAATGAAGAAGTGAAGAATGTTGATTCTGAAAAGCAACCAGGACAAGATGATGCTGGTGATGCCAACAAGGACTCTTCTGCAAATGAACAGGAAGAGAAGGAGCCAGAGGAAAAGGTACTTTGATGGATTTAGCCTCACTGTTGTAGCTTCTAGCTGTCTACTTTCGAGCTTGATTGGATATTAACTTAATGGAGTTCAATCCGCTTCCCTTTTGGCCTTTAGTTGGCTTGCATCTTGGTTCATCAAGTGTATAATTTAACTTGCGTGACTGCAGTATACATATTTATTAGTTAGCCGTTCGTTTAGGTTAAATTGTTTACCATTGCGAATACATATGAGGCTCTTGTTATTTAACATACTATAATTGGCTGCTCGTGATCCAGAGACAATGTGGAACTTCTTTTTGTTCAGTTCTGAAAGAATCGATTAAAATTGTATTTATGTTTTTATCTATAAGTTGTATTCTTTCTTAGCACAGCTTCTTCTCTTCTCTCTCTTAAAAAAAAAGTGAACCTTTGTATCTGTGTCTTGACAGGAGATGACTTTGGAGGAGTATGAGAAAGTGCTGGAAGAGAAGAGAAAGGCATTGCTTGCGCTAAAAACTGAGGAAAGGAAGGTCAATGTGGACAAAGAGCTTCAATCTATGCAAGTCCTGTCCAACAAGAAAAATGATGATGAGGTCTTCATTAAGTTGGTGAGTGTTGGTCAATACCATCTTTGATTCCATCCTTGCAGCTAGAAGTGTGTTTGTTATGCTGAAATTGTTGATTATTGAACAGGGTTCGGACAAGGATAAACGCAAAGAGGCAGCTGAGAAGGCCAAAAAGGTACTTTTGCATTAGCCCTTTTTTTAACAATACCTTGTTACTTGGATGCCTTTTTGAAGCAAGTCAGACCGAGCATTCGAGTGACTATACCCAACCTAAACATGCGTTGTTCCTATCTTAATCAGGTGCATGGGCCATGTCATACTGTTGCATGTTGAGGCTCCTTGAGAATTTGATTAACTGTGAATTCAATTACTGTACATCTTTATTTTTTCTTTCCATTTTCTTTATTGTGATCTGTAATGATTGACTATTTCGAATATACTGTTGGAAAAATTCAAATGCAAACTAAATATTCTACCCGTGGAGTGTACCAATCATTTTATGAGGGATTACCATCACAGATTGCAGATTTATATGTTTTTACTATTTTAATTTTAAAATTTTGGAATATGAAAATTAGGTTATTGAATTTTACTGTGTAATAATTGTAGTTGTAAAAATTTAAATTAAATAGAGCTGAAGAACAGTTGCTCCAGAAGTGAGCTCCAACCTTAAACCCTATATTGTAAAAGCTTTATAACAAATCCCAACATTTGAGTGGCTGATGAGCAGGACAGTAGAGGTCATTTATTTCCTCTAGGAATCTTTTTGTACAAGTTCAGTCAGTACTTTTCGTGCTAATTTATCATATGATACTGATTTTTGTTATAATAGGGCCTTTGCTTAGCGAATGTTTTCTTTTTCCACCAGATCATACAAAATTGGTCAAGTCATGTTGATTGTATAGCAACTTATTGAAACTGTGGCATAGCTTGTGATCAGAGAATTAAACAATTAAGAGTAATTTCTGTAATTTGTGAATTCGCTCATTTTTATTCCTCAATTTTGTGTATCCCGGCTGTTAATTGGGGCAAATAAAGGACTCATCTAATTTGGAGGTGTTGCTAACTTCTTTAAAAGATTTGATGAGCTCTTACATCTTATTTTATCAACTCATAAGTGCTTTCTATTAAATTTTGACCACACTTGCATCTTGTAAGCTTTCAGATGTTTTAAGGAGCTTGTGAGCTCTCACAGACACCTTCTTGAAGTTTTATCCTTAACACATCCGTGTTTGTTTTATGTCGTGCAGTCTGTAAACATAAATGAGTTTCTGAAGCCAGCTGAAGGGGAAAACTACTATCGTGGTGGTGGGCGTGGCAGGGGACGTGGGCGTGGTAGAGGGGGGTACGGAGGAAACAACTACAGTGCTCAGGCCCCAGCTATTGAAGATGTTGGGCAGTTTCCTTCCCTGGGTGGCAAATGAGAGTCACCCCCACCGACCACCACCCGATTCAGTTCCATGGTTTACATGAGAAACTAATACATTGTGGCTTGTGGGTGGCAATTGAAACTTGCAAACTTCAGTCATTTCAGAGTGTAAATTTAGATGTATCCCTGGGGTTGCACTCGTTGTGCTTCATGACTTTTAACATGCATGAATACTTTTTCCATCATATTTAGAGTTTTAGGGTCTTTCTTTTTATTTTTCTTTTTGTTGTTTTTGTTTTTCCATCTATGTTTTGAGTCGTCAGGATCATTTTTGCCTGGGGAGTTATTTATAACAATTTTGTTCCGTTTAAGTTGTTTATCTTTCTAATTGCTATTTATCTTGAGATGCAAGTTGATTGTAGTATTTATAGGTCGCCCCTGATTGATGGATTTGTGGATAATGTGTTGGTCGGATTTCAAATTAGAAGTATGAGTTTTTGTTCGTAGTTATTTGTAAATAAGTATAAAATTAGCTTTGGTGTGTAGAACTTTGCTGCGGTAGAAGGTAGATAACATAAAGAGTTCTGACAGGAGTTGCAAGACGTTCTGACATAGGAGTTGCAAGACGTTCTGACATAGGAGTTGCAGTACGTCAGTTACTCTGTTGATTGGAAATAAATTTGTACCTGACTTCCCCTATTCCGTTATAGGCCTTGTTTGTATCATGTTGGCAAAAACTAAAGGAACGAACTACCATTTAAGTGAAACAATCATTAATCTACGAGGGCGCTTGGGATTGTTTTTCATTGTGGAGAAGTTGAAGTTGAAAATGTTAAAGAAAATTTGATTACTGAAAGTAGGGCTGTAGATCGATAATTGAAAATACAATTACCGTTTGCATCTGTATTTGCTTATAGGGCAAAATATTTGTATTTGTTTAAAACGAATATTATTTGTATCCGATTATAGACATCCGATTATAAATAAATATGGATATGGTAATTAGATATTCGATTCGTTTAATATCCGTTTCGAATATATATTTGTTTATATATTCAATTATTTATAGTTTAGTTGTATCCATTAATTATATCTAATAACTAATGTTTGAAAAACAAATTATTGTATATGTATACTAAAGTTTTTATGTGTGTTCAATAATATTTTATTTTTTAAAATCATAGATTTATTTATTGATTTATTTTGTAAAATTCATTTCGTGGTTAATAATTTTTAAAAAATTATATTTTTAATAATTATATGCATTATATTTAATATATTATAAGATATACAGAAATAAAAAAATACAAGTAGTTCATATTATGTGAATTATAAATAATAAATTGTTGTTTCAAATACAATACATGGATTTTTTTATTGGATATCATATCTTCGTAACTTACAAATGCATAAAAAGAATAAATAAATAGATATGAACTTTTAAGTGTTATTAATGAAAGTGTATGATATCTATCTATCTATCTAATACTTTGTAAATAAGTGTATAATATATAAAAAGAATATGACTAAGTTTTATAAACACAAGTCAATTAATTAGAGTCTAATATCAATTATTTACAATTGAAGAAGATACTTGAATATTAATAATTGGACACGAATATTCAAATATTTATAATTAAATTTAATTTTAAAAATTACAATCGGATATGGATATGTCCTATATCCGTCCGATATCCGACTGATGCGGATATGAATATTGATTTTAGATATCCGTCAATATCTGTATCTATACCGATATCCGATAAAATTAAATGGATACGGATATGGAAAAGGCATATCCAATCCATTTAACATCCGTTTACAACTCTAATGAAAGCGGGTTGTGTTTGAAAATAAAAATGAGAAATAGTCAAATGTTGAAAATAAAAGTTATGAGCATGAAAAATAAAAGTGAAAAATAGTTAAAACTTGATAGTTGGTAATTCAAAAGTTCAATTTATTTATAAAAATTTGTAAGGCGGGCACATTCGATGCGGATGTCAAATTAGAAAAAATATAAATAATTATGTACTTGAGTTTCATTATTTATTATATTTTTTATATAAATATTTTTTTAATGTTTATTAAGTTTTAAATAAGTGAAAAGTAAAATAATTTAATATAAGATAAAATTAAATGATTAAAGATAATAAATAAAGGAGTTAAAAATATGTCATAGGAGGGAGGAGGGGGTGGAATAAAAAGAAAAAAAAAAATAAAAAAGGAGAGAGAAAGTAGGGAAAAAAAATAGAAAACAAAATGATAGACCGAAAAAATGTTAGACCAAATGTAGTCCTTAAAAGGACCTATTACTTTATATAATAGTGTAGATATCAAGAATTACTATTAAGTTGATAGAAGTTGTCTCTAGTTTTTCTGCTTTTTCACCACTTAATTTAATTAGAAGTCGTCTAATCAAACACTCGAGATAACTTTTTTTGTAACCAAAAGCACCAAAGTGCTCTTTTTAAGCAATCCCTAACAACCTCAATGTGTTATTTCCCCTTACATTTTGTATTGTCAACGAAAAATACTAATCTAATTGAAAATAACATAAAAGCTCAATCTTGAAAAGTTATTATTACTCCTCATATCAAGAATATATGTCTGCAATTGATTATCAAGAACAACCAAATCAGTGGGGGAAAAATCACATGGGTAAAACTTGGTAAATTGAATTAAGTATCCCTTATCAAATGCTGAAAATGAGTTAGGAGGAGCCAAGAATGCTAGACAAGCAAACAATTTAGTAATTGTCTCATACAACTAACCATTAAACTGCTGAAGTTGCATATCCACAACAATAAAAAGCAAATCAATACGATTATGATGAAAATTTGTAATCTCATGAGCTCTACATCTTGATCTTCTTTTTAGATAGAAACATAAAATCCATATTCAAAATGTCTATATCATATAAAGGTACTTCATTTGACAAAGATTCCCACCTATTATCTCTCAAATCTTGTAATTGTTGTTTGGATATCTCAACCAACTTCATCGCGTTAATAATATCTTGATCATTTTTTGCGATGCTTGTGATTCATTTAGGATTCCCAATATAGTTTTCATCATATGCAAAATGATCACAACATCAAATGTTTGACCATTAGTTTCAGCTCTTTGATCTGGACTAAAGCCATCTTCTTTGACTACCTCAAGTAGTGGTTAGAGTAAGATAATTTACCTAATAAAAAATATAATATTAAAATTATGATTAAAACTTAATTCAAATAAAATTATAAGTTTATGATAATTTCATCATTACTCTACGTTTATGCACTTAATCGAATGGACTTATCCTATATATATATATTTATGTTTTAATGTCCTTTTGAGAATTTTAATGTGGTGTTTGTTGGTTTAGGAAAATGAAGGCTTGGAGTGGAAGAGTGCAGCAAGGTGTGTGTTCTTGCGCAAAAAGTATGCGAACCAACGCAACAATAGAGTACAAATGAAGAGCAAAGTCTACGATCCTACACAAGAAAATCAGGGAACGTGCACAACACGTGAATTGAAATTTTTAGAATCCTACTCTGAATAAGACTTTAGTTTAAATTAGATTTTTTTTAAGTAAGTGTTTTGAGTGGAGAAAAAATGCAATAGACGTTTTCTAATGCTATTTTACATTATCTCTAGTTTCTTTCTAGTTTTTTTTAGCATAGAATTAGGTTTTCTCCTCCAAGCCTCCATTGCAGAACACAAGAAAACAAAGGAAGCGAATATTCGGCGTCACCCTCTACGAAGAACCCCTGATTGAGGGACTCGTACTAATGTATAAATTTTGGGAATCCATATCCCCACTACCCATTTTCCAACAACCCAACAAAAACGTAAAAAGGGAATTGAGATATAGTAAGGAAGAAAGGGGAGTTACCTAGGGTTTGGGGAGAAGAAAAGACTTAGAAGCTTCAAATGGGCTTAGCAAGCTCTGCTCGGGTGCTCAACTAGAGGAAAAAAAAAAAAAAAAAAAAAAAAAAAAAGAAATGGTAAGACCTAGTGTTAACTCTGAGCCCATATTTATAGGTGAGTAAAAATATTGCCTCGGGAACGTCGAACATCACCGAAGTTCGAGCATGCTTGATGAACTCCAATGGTCTAATTTTGAATTTTACTGCCCATTGTTCTCCTTGAAAGCCCGCCAAAATGACGACAAGCTTTCCTACTTCCCAATGCGATACTGCACTTGCACATTGAGAAGTGGGGGGACCATGACGTAGGTTACTTTGGGTCCGTCTACCTGGATCATTCAATGAATATCACGTGTACAATACTCTTCCTCAACTAGGCATTCTCTTGAGGTGGGGTGCGAAGACGTGGTCATCCTTGTTGAGTAGAACATACATGCCAGTACTATTGCTATTGTCCGTTTTGAAATGTGTTAGTGGTCCCCTACAATGTAGTGTGCTCATGCACACTGTTACCTAAGAATAACGACCCTGACATCCTAGTATGATGGGGCACTAAATCCTAGGTGCACCTAGACCCTCTAGGCCAGCTCTAATTTGCTATCAAATGAAGACTATCCCTCACCTATAAATACTCCACGGAAATCCTCCAAAAATGTAACTATTCATAACTTACCAAAACTTTGCTTGAACATAGCCTCATTTTCATACTCCTTGCTGATTTAAGTATTAGAGGATTTTCTTCGGAGATGCTTTCGGCTAAACTAGTGTGTGTTCCATCTCAACAGGTCCAGGAGCCTACCAACATATAGTTGAATCCGAGTTTGCCACAACAAGTAGGTCGCCCAACCAAGACTTGACCTCATCAATTTTGTAAGTCAAAAGTGTAACCATGTTTATATTGTTGACTAACGAAAATGCTAGCACTATAAGTATCAATTATTTCATCTATCTTTTGTGGTTTGAAATACTTGAAAAGAATAAGGGGGCAAGTGAATATGTCGAATATTGTGGAGATGCTATAGTTGATGCATTGGAAATCGAACAAAATGTAAATCGTTATATGAAGACAACTTTTTTATGAACAATGAAACGATATGCCACAATTATTGAGTATGACCGCATGATTTCATGTCTGTGTGTGAGACAAAGAAGTCTTCTTCAAAGAAATGCAAGTGCACTGATGCATCTGATACGTTGTTTGTGGATATGATGGGGCCATTTTGTGAGCAAACTAATGTTGGACTCTGGGATGTCGCTAAATGGTTGGGACATGACTTTGATGCATCAAATAAGAGTATATTGTGAATGATATTTGAGGGGGTTCACCATGTTTGAATATGAAGTAGAAGATCTCTATTACAAGGCTTGTGTTCCACAATTAAAAGGACATGCTTGTTGTTTAGCCTTTCAAATGAAGCTGGGAAACAGATGATTGAAACAATTTTTTTGGTCAGTTATGAGAATTCGTAATATGAAAAGATTTGTTTTATATGTAATTGTATGGCAAAAAGGTTTATTCTATATGTGATTGTATGGCATTTTGGTAATTTTATTTATTTATTATTATTATTTTGACTAAAAAGGGATTGGTGAACCTAGTTTTTGGCTAAATTCGAGATTTGATGTCTGTTGGTCCCAGCGGGGATCGAACCCTAAGCTACAGGATCTCTTGTATAAATAAATCCTTCTAATATTCATTCTCCTTAAAGTATGGAAGGAATAATCAATATTGGATATTTTCATACAAATTTAAACATATTTTATGGATCAAGAAATAACAAGCAACTTGAAAGGCTTCAAGTTTGCTAAAAATGGAGAGTGTAGTTTTGAATAAGCAATCTTTTGTATAATACAACTATTATTTGGTTTCCTATAAATTATTGGATTTAATTAGCCTAAAACTTCATTAGTTAACTCATTTATCACGTTATTTTACCTAAAGAGAACATCAAACAACCCGAGTTTGGTCTTGATTCTCGTTTAAATAATGTTAGTTAGGTCTTAAAGTGTTGGTTCACGTCATTTTGCAAATCTATAATGCACAAATTGGGTTTAACTCTTATTTATTTTCATCCTTTTAGGCTTGAATTACTTTTAATTGACGAATTTATCCTTAAACTCCATTCATTAACTCATTTATCACACAATATTACCATTAGAAAAACGTTAAATAAGGCGAGATTGGTCTTAATTCACCATTTTAAACTTTGTGTCACTTTGCAGTTTGCAACCTATTGAATTTTATGATAAAAAATGCTAGCTGGATTGGTAGTGCATAAGTGGCACATATTATCATTAAGGGTAATTTCGTCTTTTCAAGTAAAAAAATTATACTTTGCTACTCGAACTATGCTGGTGCTTTCACTTTGCAACCTCGACTTTTTTTTTTCTCTCACACACAACACATGCACAAGAGTAATAAAGAGAAACAAAGAGATTAACACATCACTTTTACATTGCAAATAATCCTTAACCAATATTTCTTTGTAGTAATCAGTGTATTTATGTTTACTTTCATTCTTACTATTTGTGATCATTGTTTTTGAATAGTAATTAGATTTATGTAGTGAATCATCAAAATATTTTTTTGTATGATTTAAAATTGAGTACAAACACATATGTTATTTATATATATATAAATTATGTAATGACAACTTGTACACTTTCTTCCTTTATATATATTGATATTCATTAGTTACTTGTAAGATATGAATTCATATGTTATGATTATCTATTCAATTTTGTCATAATCTTAAGGAATAAATTAACTTTTTCATTGGTAGCACAAGTTTGCATCAAATACCCCTCTATACTATACAAATATCAACTACCCCCTAAATCTAAAAAAAAATTGTATGAAGACGGACATAGTGTTGAGTAAAAGATTTTCACTTTTCATTCTATTTGAGAAACTGTTAAGCCTTATAAACCTCTCTAGAATAAAATGCATTTGTTTTTTATTCGAAAATCTTATTCAGTTCAATGTTTTTAAATAAAATAACTTTTAAATAAATAAATAATTTAAGTACTTGGTCATTTACCATTTTATTTCACTAAAAATTTCGTAATTTCATCAAAACAAGTAATGGGATTATGTTTCTTTTAATTTAGAGTTTACTTTCATGAATGAATAGCTAGATATTGAAAAAATTTTATTAGTTCATATATTTGAACCATGCTTACATGCCGTCATAATAGAATTACTTATAGTTTTAAACGATGATAACTAATTGATCATATTTTAGGTTTGTAGTTTATACAACTTAGTTCTAAATGACAATTTTCTTTAGGTATTTTATTGTCGTTCTATATTGAAATTTCATCGGTTAACCATTTAAAAATTAAATCAAATAGGCCGTTTACAAATTTTCTAATATCCAACTATTGATTTATGAAAATAAACTCAAAAATGAGTTAAAGAAACTTATGACTTATCTTAAGACAATTAAGAATTTTCACGAAGAAAAAAAGGGTCCATAAGTTACTTATATATAATTATCTTAATTAATTTAGGTAAATTCTATTTTATTTAATAGAATTTGAGCTAAATAAAATTGTAAAGTGAGAGAGGGAAAAAAAAGTCGAGATTGAAAAGTTTATGCACATTGCTGGGGTGGCAAAGTGTACTTTTTCCACTTAAAAAGAAGAAATCATCCTTAATAATAACTTGTACCACTCATGTGTTGCTTGTCATGCCCTAGCTGATTCAAGCACCCAACGCACATGAAGTAAACAAGACGGGTGTGAAGAGGTCTGAATTACTTTAGACTATTCAAGAATGCACTTTCATATAGAATAGTATAGAATTCTTTAGAAAATTCTGTCTTGAGCATTCCTTTGTATATATCTTGTAGAAGAGTGTATAAGTTAAATGTTAGTTGTTAGATCGAATTGATCTCCACCATCTATTGGAAGAGGTTGCAATTATAAATAGGGTAGGACCTCATTTGTAACCATCACATATGTTTGAGTGAATATACGAAGTATTCCAAACATTTCTCTTTGTTCTCTTGTGTGTGTGCTTTCTTTCTAATTTCTTCACATACTAACTTTGAGGGAGGTTTACTTAGCTGGTTTCATAAGGGGGTGAATGAGGGGCTAATTGCTGCACGGTCTGCCTGAGAGGTCAAGTTTGCGACATGCGGCTCCGACTAGGATTTTTGACCAAAAATCCAATAAGGATGCAAAGCGTAAAATTACGCAAATTAAGTGGCACCTGGTAACACTGAAAAGTTGAGGTTGCAAACTAAAAAACAAGTATAGTTTGGGTGATAAAGAATAATTAATTTGGACATTTAATTTGCTTTCTTTTTTGTTTTATAAAGAATAATTAATGTGGACATTTAATTTGTTTTCTTTTTTGTTTTATAATTAGGAATTGTGAACCTAGTTTTTCTCTAAATAGAAAGGAGGTTTGATGTTTATGTTGGTCCTGAAGAGGCTTAAACCCGCAACGTTCGGCTCATAAGACCAACGCTCTAACCAACTAAGCTACGGGACCTTGTATGTGAGTACATCTTTCTAATACATAGAATCTAACAACTAGTTCCAATATCATGCTATTAAAAGTGGTCCTGAATTATGCTATGAGCGTGTTTTTTTGTCCTAGATTTCTTATATGAATTATGCTATGAGCGTGTTTTTTTGTCCTAGATTTCTTTTATATGTATATAGAAATTTACTCTTAACTCTTTTTGGTGGGGTTAAAATAGTTGAGCTTGTCGTGGTATTCATTGGAAATCCTGGACATGAGTACATTTCCCAAAGTGTAAAGGCATTTTGGGTTTTCATAAGCTGCAACAGTTTAACCTTGCACTTCTTTGTAAGCAAGGTTGGGGAATTCTTAGTAATCTTAATTCATTGGTAGCTCGTATCGTGAAAGCATGATATTTCCCACAAAGTTCTTTCTCAGAAGCAAGCATATAATGAAATCCTAGCTATAGTTGGTGAATCATTTTAGTAGCAAAGGAGTTAATTGTTAAAGTTTACCATTGGCGAATTGGAATAAGGCAAGCTGTTCGGATTTCGGAATACCCTGGTTATTAGTCCCATGTAATCAATAAATCACTTCTACAAAACCAGATAATTATGATTCATTGCTACTGGCTAATCTTATACAATATGATGCTATGATGTGGGAT
>CM047876.1:11470205-11488030 GCA_026212405.1 Petrea volubilis | reverse complement strand
ATATAATTAACAAAATAATTTTGAACTATAGCATAAATCCACATTATGAAAAGTATTCCTTTCTTTTTTTTTTACTAATCTTTGGCTTTTCGTTTTTTGTTATTAAAAGTATTAGTGATTGAACAAGTAATATTAATTATAAAAAACATTTAATAAACTAATAGCAAAAACAAAAATTACTAGAAAAATTTATTTAGATAATTTATATTAAGAATTTCACATAATTTATATTAGTTAAGTACAACAAAAACTAATTCTTCAACAAAAAATTAAAGTGGTCCAGTGGTTTGATACTTTAATTTCAACCAAGAGGTTAAGAGTTCGAACCAAATCAGATTCAAAAAAATAAAAAAAATTTCTTCTATGGCTAACAACCTGGTCGTGGCTAATTTAGCCATGGTCAGACAGTGGCCAAGCCGTGGCTAGCCCGTGGCTAATAGCCACGGCCAGACCGTGGCTAAACCACTTTGGCCTTATTATCCTAGTTATTTTACACTTAAATATTATAAATTATCAATAACAATTATACGTTGTTGAATTATTAATAAAAACTAATATAAGTTATGACAATTGATCAATTATAAACTTTCAAAACCAGATAATTAACTCTTATATATAAAACAATTGACAATAAACGATGAATGGACTGATTAGGAGTATACTTATATACTTATATATGTAGTACAATCCAACATATATTGTGATATTATAATAAAATGGTAAAATAAATCTAAAGAAATAATTATGAAAGTTAAGTTGTATATTAACTCAATAGAACATTACAATATCATCAAATAATTGAAACGATCATTCGTCATGGAATTGATATTGAAATAAATATTGAATATATCAATCATCTATATATCAGTGTTATATATCTAATATATGTTATATATGTACATATATATCTGATATATATACATCTAATTATATATAAATACACATGTATATAAGTATATCTAATCTTATATGTATGTAAATATCGAATCATTTATTTTATATATATATATATATCAATATATATATGTAACATACATATATTAGTTAAGTATCGCAAAAACTAATTATTAAATAAAAAGTTAAAGTGGTGTAGTGGTTTAATGCTCTAATTTCAATTAAGAAGTCAAGAGTTCAAACCATACTTAATGCCAAACAAAAAAAAAAAACTTGGCCACGAATTTTAGCCACGGCCTAATCCGTGGCTAAAAATTGGCGGCAAATTTCGCGCCAATTTTAGCCACCAAAAATAGCCACGGCCAAGTTTTTTTCTTTTTTTTTTTTTTAAATCCTTGGCTAATCCGTGGTGGCTATTAGCTGTTTTCTAGTAGTGAACGTTTTATAATCTCCATAGGAGATACACTTGTTAATCGAACCTTGAACCTATATTCTTTATGTGAATTAGTTCTAAAATTACAAGTTGATTATGGCTTACTATCTCACCCCTATTATATATTCACAGTATTGATATGTCTTTGGGATATCTTTTACAACTAATATCAATGTTTGATGTAAAGGAAAGAAACAACAATTATATCTTTAACTTTCTTTTAAAAATAACTTCAATAGCAATTGTTGTCTTGTGTTTTATAATAATTTTCTTTCGCTTTTACGGCACTCGTGAAAGTTGCCTCAATTAACATCTCTTTATATTTTCTCCCTCCGTTCTTTATATCCTTCTTGAGAAGTTTTAATATAAGAAATTCCAAATTATTTGCCCCCTATTGAAAGCTTGAATCTTTTAAGATTCACGCCAATCCGAATTTTCTTTATTTGGCACTTCAACCGACAAAGATATTATTCACACTTTTACTCATTCTCGGTCTTTTATTCCACTCTTTCTTCATACTTCAAACATGAAAATCTATCAAAGCAAGTCCTAAGGATTGATGAGTTATCCTTGATCTCTAGTAAAATTCTTCTTGTAGATTCCTAAGTGATATCTAAAATGAAAATGTTGACAAATATTTTCAAATCCTACTACATTTATGTCTCACTTCTTCCACTTGCCGATCTTCTGTTCCTATTAAATACAAAATTTGTTTTAGTTTTTCCGTATACATCTTAGATCTGATTTATATCCATCCAGACTATCACCACGCTTGCTAATATTTGAGAGAAAAACTTGAACCTATAACCAGAGAATTCTTTATAGGATTACTTTGAACGAAGCAAGGCAATAATGGAATATGGGTAGTTTTGGATAGACTTATGAAAATCTTCCACTTGATGGTGTGATTTAGAATGATAGCAAATTATAAACAAAACATAGTTGGATTTCATGGTGTCTCGGTTAGTATAGTCTTGAATAGAAACCCGCGGATTGCCCTAAATTGGGCAAGAATTACAAAATGTTTTAACCACTAGATTAAAAGTTAGTATTTCTTTTCAACCTCAAACTAGTGGACAAATAGAAAGAATCATACAAACCCTTGAAGATATACTTTGATTTTGAAGGAAGTTAAGATCGACACCTCTCATTAGCCAAAATTTGCCTATCACAATAACTATTAACCTATAGTTGGCATGACACTTCCAAAAAGCACTTTAGGCATAAGGAAATAGATCCACCACATTTTGGAATGAAGTGGCCAAAGTAAAAGCCCAAAGTTAGTACGGAAAATCACCAAAGTCACCAAAGTAGCTCGAAAGTAAATGATAGAAACACAAAGTCGCTAAAAGAGTTACTCGGATAAGGGACAAAAAAGATATGAAAGTCAAATTAGGAAAAGAATCTTAAGATTTGGAAAACAAATGAAACGCTTAATCCAAGATATGACGGTTCTTTTGAATATTGGGAAGAATAGGAAAAGTAGTGGTGTATGTTGGCAATACCTTCAACGTACTAGAAGTACATAATGTCTTCCACGTATCTATGCTCAGGAAATATCATCTGGATCCCTCACGTACACTAAACCATGACACCCTAGATATTGACCCATATTTAACCTATGTGATGATCCTATTGAAATTATCAAATTTAAGGAATGCACTTTGAGAAAACAAGACAATCCCATTAGTGCGAGTGTTATGGAAACATCATGGAATTGAAGAAACCACTTGGGAACAATTGGAAGAAATACAAGAGAAGTACCCACAGTTATTTAAGTAAGCGTAAGACACAATTTCGAGGACGAAATTTCTAAGGAGGGGAGGATGTAACGACCCGGTAAACCACATTCTTTTATTCTTGGCAATTATGAAATATTATTACTCGTTTATGAGGGTTTCTTTTATTGGAATAAATGTGCATTACATTGCATGCATTTTATAAATATATAACTTATTATTATCGAAATTTAAACTTATGAATTCTCCTTAAATTTTTCGAAAACTTCCCCTAAACTTAAAACATTGGTGTTATTTATTATTAGTATTATTATTTCCAAATCAGAAATTTAATTTATATTTCTTCCTATTTCGAAAAATAATAGGAATAATTATTTCAAATCTAGAAACTATCATTAATTAATTAAAATAATTGTTGAAAATAAGTTTATGTATTTATATATATAAAATCCGTGCAAAATGTATAAAATAATTAATAATATGTTTTCCATTAGTTTAATTACCTACATTATGTCATTTTCATGGAAAATGTGGTAGAAAGGAGACTACTTGTAACTTTGATCACTTTAGTATCTGTAATTACGCAAATGTGTATTAATCCTTGCCACTCAAATTATAATTGTATATTTTGCTATCTCTCCTACAATTATATATATATATATATATAAAGCTAATTTCTAGGAAAATAATTTTTCCTAAAATATTAAGTTCCTAATAATTTTCTTCTTTATAAAACATTTAGAAATTTTACCTTCTCTGCAAAATTATATTTTTTCAAAATGTATTTTATTCTTTAATAATTAATAATTCATATCCTAGACTATACTTCTTGGAAAAATATATTTCTCAAATTAGAATTTAATTTTCTTTAATTTTTGAATTTGCTCTAATAAATCATGAAATTTCCCAATAAAATTATTAAAATCCCAAATAAAAGCATAAATTTCGAATTTATAAATCCATAATATATTTCCTGAATTTCTTGGCCTGATTTTTCATATTTGAATGATTTAGAAATGTAATTTTCGGATTTTTTAATTAAATAAAAATACAAATTCTAGATTTTATTATATTTTATGATATTTTTGCAAGAAAATCTTCACCTAATGCACCATTCATAATATTTTTGCATGGTTCCACATTACATAGCTTATGATTCATGTAGTAGCATTATAGCAAAGCCTAAATTAGTCTTCTGCCTAAGGGTAAGGTGGAAGAATGCATTTATACATTAGCTTAGGTGTAAAAATAGCAATATGGAATAAATTGACCTAATAATAAAATAATTCACTTCTTCCTCTTATTTCTATAAACAAGTACCAAAATTCCACCCCTTTTCCCCTAAAAACGTCCATTTAACACAACACTCACACACACCCTCACCTCATTTCTTCCAAAAACCACTAAATTTCCTGCCCCATTTCCCTTCATTTCACTACCCCTACACTTCCAAAAGAAAAAAAGGTAGAAATCTTACTTTAATTACTAAGTAGAGAGTTTTTATGTTTCTTGAAGTAGGATAATCTACTAAAGGGATGCTTCCAATCCTCTGTACCCAAGCTATATAAATGAATCAAGCTTGAATGGCCTTGATGTGAGAGCTTTTGCCAAACATGCTCCATGTTCATTTAGAAGCTATTTGATTTTAGCATGGATTTATTCTTGATATGTGTGTTCTAAGTACGCAAGTGTGTTTGGGAGAAGAACTTAACTTAGTGTTGGTTATTGCTTTCAATAGTATGCTAGTTAAGTTTGCTACTCCTTCACTGCCTACCATGAAGTCATGAAAGTAGTTTCACTACTTTGTGTATTATTAGTTATAATTATGTGCTAGAAGATGATCTTGCAAGTATTATTTGATTTTATGAAATATTATATGATCGTTAGGTGCTTAGATGTTCATGAAAATCTACTATATTAAAAGTTTAGGTTAATATAGTATATTTGATATTATGTTCATCTTATTTGGAAAATAATATGTTTCTATGAAAAGTGTTATTGACAAAATATATGATTTTCATGCAAATACATGCCTAAGTTACAAAATATATTTACAGTTGTGTTCCCTATAGATATATATATATAATATATCTATATATGGGTCAAATAACCTTTTCCTGGTTGTACACACACACAACACATATATAGATATCAAATAAACCTTTTCATGGGTGTACACACACACACACACACACATATATAGATATATATATATATATATCATATATGCATAGTAAGAAGATATGTATATAAGTAGTATATTTATATATTTGTGTAAATATACTATCAGTACATACATACATATATATATCTAATAATCATGATAGGAAGTTGATAATATAGAGTAGATAAATAGTTATATATATAAATATTATACTTACTTATATGTATGTTGTAGTATATAAACATATTTCTCGTTAGATTTTGTTTAAAGTATACATGTATATATATGTGTTACACTTATACTTAGTTATATATATATAAGCTCTACGTATGTATGTATTTAGTTATTATAATATTTGCATTTTAATTACTTTGAATTTACTACATAAGTGGATATGTTATACTTGGAACCTACATATATAAAATATATTTATATATTTATGTTTAATTATATTTTAACAAGATATTATTTATGTATCAGATATATATATATATGTATGTGTGCCGTGGACATATATGTGTACGTACTATTTTGTTTTGCTTTATTTTTAGTTTAAATTTCGTATTTGATATAAGTATATATCTATATTAAATAGTTTATGATTATTATTTTTCTATTACTTTTATTTCTTAGTGATGATATTCTTTTCTAAGATGTTTTGGGTGAGTTCCACATAGTAAGTTCCGCCGAAATGGTTTGGGTGAGTTCCGCCATCACATACCAATGGGGTAGCCGGCTGTAAGAGTTCTCACTCCCTCCATATCCTAATCTCCCCTTGGGTAGACGAAGTGATCTATTCATGAGAGAGGGTGTTAGAAAAATTTGGTGTAACACTCGCGGTACGACCATTGGAGGATAAGGCAGACGGAAAAAATGTGCTGGTTGTAAATTTTGGCCTGAGTAGTCATAAGGGTCATGTTTAGGTGACGAGAAAGGTTTGAGATGAAAAACCATGTGTTCATGTGCAAAGCAAAACTATGTGCCTACGTGCAAATCACACACACGACTACCTTATGTGATTAAGTAACGTTTCTACTCACTATATGTTGACTATGTTTATATGATATGTTTTAGATGAACCTGAGGCTAACTTTAATGTGGTCAAGGAGGAGGAAACATTTCGAGGCCTTCTATTAGGACGAGAGCTATTACTTTCAGCTGCGTACTGGTTTGTTTGCCGATTCGGCCACATGTAATTTGTAAATGCTTGTTCGTATCTGGAATTTTGTACTTGATGTACATCACGATATTATGTTTTCCAAACTATGCTTGCTATTTAAGTTATTTTCTATTATATACTTTATATGTAAATCATAATAAATAAGGAATACTGGGGTCGTTATAGTTTATCATCTGTGTTTGCCTAGTGGGCTATTTATCGAAGAAAGATAGAAACTTGATTTGGCCCAAAGAGGTGATCTGTGAGCCTGCAAATCCTATAGGAGGGTCCTTATTCGTTTGAGATCCACCCTTCCCATGCCCATCGTCTTAAGTGTGGAGTAGAAGAGGACATTGGCAAAGCTCCCATTGTCAACATGGGTCTTGGTGATGCCGAAATTAGCAATATCAATTGTGATCACCATGGGATAATGTGGTTGCTCTACTAATCCCTTAGGGCTCTCAACAAGTACTCAATCTTATTGGGGAACTCAATGGCATTTTTCCCTATTACATTTATTTACTACACCTACTAGCATCTTCCAGAGCATATCTATTGTATCCAAGTTTTTGCCCCACTTTCTTCCTCAAAGACTTGGTTATTGTATGAATTATGTCTCGACTGGGTTGATTATCATTCATTGATCTCTTGTCTACCCTCTTTGAAGTGGCCTTCCCTTTTTTGGACTAATGCATTCTGGGGGAGCGAGATCGCTCTCGATGAACAAGTGAATCCTGAGTCTTAGGACTCCAATTTTTTAACAAATTGCTTGAACTTTCCTACTTAAATGAGCTCATAAATTTCATCTACAAGTTGAAACAATCCTCGGTGTTTGTGTCTATACTACTTATGATCGGCGCAGTACTTTCTGCTCCTCTTGGCCCTTTTTCTCTAGGGATCCTCTTAAGCATTAGGAATGCGATATTTCCTAGTAATGCATAGATTTTTTGTAGGAGTCTTAGCAAGGATTGCCTAATCCTTGAACTTTCTTTGGTGGGGGGGGGGGGGGGCTCTCTTTTCTCTTTGTTCTTCCCTTCCTCTATCGGAAGGGCTTGGGGCTACCTTTTGGTTTGGCCTTTAGGGCGTGCTTTACCAAATTTAGCTCTTAGGCCTGTATATACTTGGAAACAAGGTTCTAGATTCAGATATAGTTTGTAGTGCTTATTGATGATGTCCTCAGCACAAGTTTCATTCTTTAAGGCTTGATATAGTACATGCCTTACAAACTCAATGCTAGTATCCTCAACTTTGCTTGATTTTATAAGGTGAGTTTGCGAAAGTTTGGTAGAGGCCTTGTAGTAAAATGATTGAGGTATATCTTAGTCAAGTCATATAATGGGATGGTTTTGTGGCTCAAGCTTCTTCAACCAAGACAGTGCTACCCCTTGGAGGGTAGTTAAAAATCGATGGGCCCACATATTCAGGTTGTTCATGACTACCCCAACATTTTCATAGTGATGCTATGTTCATTGGGATTTGAGAAATATTATAGTTAGGTAAATTGGTAGGAGTTCGCTCCTCAGGGGCGAGCAACGACTCTGCTATTTTTGGGATGAACGAAGATCTCTCTAACATAGGATGTAAGAGGGTAAGAAGTGGGGTATCTCACCCCTTACCTCTTATTAGACCTTTTCTCACTCTTCTCACCTAGACAAGTGGTCAATTTTAGTATAGAGCTGGCTCATCTGGTGCTGGATCTAGGAAAGGTCATCCGCCCTAGTTCTTGCCAACTATGCTAATGATGGCTGGCAGTCCTGGACCTAACTGGTTGATTGTGCTAGTTATGGAACCAGTGTCCATGCAGGTTAGGTTTGTGGTTTTCGGACTTGGACACTGCTTTCTGGTAAGTCTAGTGGTGGCTCTCCTGGGTGTGTGAACTTAGGTGGGATGAGACTTGATGCTTGTCTCGTTGTACGGCTGCAATGGCATTTATTTCATTCAAAGATTGTGAAATGTCCCCCTCAGAGTAGATGCACCAAGGTTTGGCCACCGTACGCCCTTAGCAACTGATGTATTTTGCTAACCAAAAGTTATGATTTCCTTTACCATGGGTGTATCTTGCTTAGTCGTGAGTGGCACCTATGAGATGGCCAAACCTTGTGAGCGGCTAGAGGCAAGGGAAATTCATGACCCTTTTCTTTTTTCTAACACATTCATTGCCTCTTCTTCTGCCCCTCATTGGGAAACCCTTGCTGGGTCACGGATGGAGCAAACTTGAGAGGCATTTGTTTTTCTAGTGTTCACCATGGTAGCACCTTCAATAGACAACCGTTTCTCTAGTGCCAAAAATGATGCGGTGCTGATTTGTTCTAAGAACGTGTTGAAGCTTATTGCTCTGAGATAATTACTGGTGGTCCACCGATTAAAAGGGGATGAACACACGTAAAATATGACGACCCCGAAATCCCTTTATTATTATTAGCCTTATTGTTATTATTATGATTATTATTATTATTATTAGCATTAGTGGTTACATAAATGCGTACATTATTAATTACCAAAACGTATAAGGTACTTTACAAACATAAGGGTACATCTAATAAAGGAGGTATCGACTTGGTAGTTCCACTATCTCTACATAGCAAAAAGCAACAAAAAACCACAAAATATAGGTACGCAGTAGTGGAAATCCTACATCTTCTTCCTAGTAAAATGCTTCAAAAGGTTCCTCCTCTTCATCATCATAAAGGCTAGCTTCGGAAGCATCTAAAGCATTATATAACACGAAATCACATACGTTGAGTAGAAATATTTCTTTATACACATAAGGTGCTTGGGTGTCAAGTGCACATTAGTTACACATAGCACACACATAGTTTCACACTTTCTACCTTTTGTCACTTGATAGTGACCTTATAACTAACCGGGCCGAAATAACAACCAACACATTTCTCCCACCAGCCTTATCCTCCAATGGTCGTATCCCGGGCATATGCCTAGTATTGTACTACGACCCTCTCTCTTGAGTAGATCCCTCCGTCTACCTAAAGGGGGATTAGGGGATGGAAGGGTTGTGAACTCTTCCGGCTACTCAATAGTATGTCCGAGCAGAACACCCCCCAAACCATTCCAGCACATATGGGCCCATTCACACAATTGCAAATTATTCACATAAGCACATAATCTTGGGAAGTTATATTATAGTTTAGTAAAGTAAGCTCCACACTTATAAATGAAAGCTTTATGTTTGCTTATTAAGCATACTTACTTAGAAATATTAAATATGTAAATAGCTAGTAGCAAAATATGTAAATAGACAAAATATAAATATAAATATATAAATATAACTGGTATAAATATATAAATCTAAGATTAAAATATAACTATAGAAATATTCGTTTTTAAATTAGAATCTACTAGATTTATTATTTATTTCACATTCCTAAAATAATTTTATGTAAAAATAAATATAAAACCAAAAATAGATATGTAGAAAATCGAAAATATGTATAATTTAATTATCTCTTCTACAACTATATAATATACATATATAATTTTCCAAACATTATTAAGTTTTCCAATTATTTTCTTTTATTGTAAGAATTTAGAAAATTACTTTGCTCTAAAAATTATATTTTTCAAAAATGTATTTTTATTCTTATTTCAAAAATGCTATAATTAAATATTATAGATTATTATTTCTTGAATACATATTTATTCTTTGAAACTAGCATCTAAATCTCCATAATTTTCAAATTAAATTTTCTCAAATAAATCATAAATTCCAAATTCAATTATAAATTTCGAATTTTATAAACACAATAATGTATTTATCGCATTTTTTCTGAATTTATAGGTATATTTTCGGATTTTAATTAAATGATAATTATAAAGTCTAGATTTTTAGTATATTTTATAATTGTTTCGCAAGAATATCGCCTCTAATACATATATATACTTGGTGATATATACATATATTAGATTTACTTATTCAACATTTCTGAACTAATTATATTATTTTATGTGTGTGTATATATATATATATATTTACTTCTCTTGGACACATACACGTACATATATATATATATATCTATATATATTATTCACATACACACACACACACATACATTATATATATATATACTCTTGTATACTAATGATAGATATATATATATATATATAGCTACCTATAAACACACACACACATGTCCATTTATATATATAAAAATAAATATATTTACCTTTACAGACACACACGTATACATATAATAGTGGTAAATTATATCTATATATACGCACACACATCCATATATATACTAGTGGTAAAGTATAAATCTACATCTACACACAAACACATCCATATCTCAACTAGTGGTGATTTTTATACCTACATATACACAGACACACATCCACATATATATACTAGTGGTGATTTACGTCTCTACATATACACCTACATACCCACATACATATATATATATACAAGGTAGTTAATATAGTAATGTGTCTATATAAATATTCATATAAAACGTATGGTTTATATATTTATTTTCTTATAATATTAGTTATTTCTTCTCTTTCTCCTCTATAAATAGACCACAACCCCAACCCCATTTTCATCCCAAAATCCCGCCTAAAAACACGCCCCCACTTTCACTCTACTTTCACACACAAAACACTTCCTATTTATAGCATATCTTCCACACACACACACACACATATATATATATATACAAACCCTTCTATTTTCATCCATATATACCTATTAGCCTTCCATATATCCCTTTATTTCCCTCAACATTCTTGGAAAGGTAGAAACCTTGCTTAATCCCATAAGTAGAGGTGTTATTTATGTTCACCTTGAATAAAAGTTCTTGCTTAGGCTTGCTAAAAGTTCTTGCTAAAAGCATGCTTCCCTACTCTTGAGCAAAAGTGATTGCCAAGCTTGCTTCCCTACTCTT
Source organism: Petrea volubilis (assembly GCA_026212405.1). NCBI lineage: Eukaryota > Viridiplantae > Streptophyta > Magnoliopsida > Lamiales > Verbenaceae > Petrea > Petrea volubilis. The sequence continues at coordinate 11,476,740 of CM047876.1, read as the reverse complement.
GGTTTAGTGGCTAATTTATTTTATTAAGTGCTTCCCTCAAGTGTTATTTCATGATTAACTTAGATATAGTTATTATAATACATGTACTTTCAAGAATACTTGCTCGTAGAGGCTAAGTAGTATTTTCATGCTAGAAGGGTAATTATAATAGGAGTGGATCTAGTTTATGCTTAATATGTGATTATTGCTTTTATTATGTGATCAACATGCACTTTTGTGAACTTATTATGTGATTATGTGATTATATGCTTGGTATGTATATTATTTCATGGGTTAAGCTACATGAAATTATGTGGATAGTTTAAAGAGGATTTTTCTTGAGATATAATGATTTCAAAGTGGTTCCATGAAGATATATGGATAATCCTCACCCTGCCGAACATATCATCCCAAGGATCATTAAGAATACTCCTAAGGCACGGGCATGTTTAGGAGAAAAATCCCTTGAAGAGGTGAAAGTCCTTCGAGGGAAAGTAGACCCTCTTGTAAAACCTAGAAGAAATAGAACACTACCGGGGGATAGTGTCGCATCATAAGTTTTTATATATGAATTGTGTGGCATTGTAATTTTTATAAACGAAATAGATATAATATCGATTATTATATATATACATATGTATGTAAAATCATACATATGTATAACCAATTTTTAACCCTAAAATATATTTGTATTTTGAAAATATGCATATATAGATATAAAATTATGGGAATTATTTTATTTGTTACATGTGTTAGGACACATGTTCATATTATATGTTAAAAGAGATTTAGGGCACATGTTATTTTACACAAGGCATTCTTGTAAGTTGTAGATATGTTATCAAGACACCTCAAAGGCCACTTTTTCTCATGATATTTAAGATAAGGTGATCTCCAAGATATAGAAAATACATGTAGGGACACTTGTTTTCATCATCAAAATCTTAGGATACTTCATCTTTATCCAAGGGCTATAATCTTGCACTTAGCCCTTATGTAAAGATCTATGGCCATGATTTAGCTAAAAACACACATTTTGATTTGTACACTTAGATGCTCTAAGAATTTGCAACAATACTTGCCTTGAGATTTAACAATAAAATAATTGTTGTGTCTTGAACCCACTTCTATAAATATAGGGTCTTCCCCACATTTTGGAACCACAACACACACGGTCCTATACATATGTGTGTGTGTGTGTGTGTGTAATAAAAAGAAGAGAGAGACAACATACACGGTTTAGGTATAAGAATGTGGTTATCAAGTTCATGTAGTCAATCTAATCCAATATCTTGGTGAGACAGCTAGATAAGGTAAGAGCCTTACTCATCTTTATAAGTCATAGTTTATATTTAGATTCATGTGCATTATGTTTCTAAGCATGTTAAATTGAGAGTTATTATGTGATTATGTGACTAAATGCACTTGAGCCACACACACATGCACCTTATGCTGCTAGGTAGAGCCTCCTACTCAACTGTCATGATGATGCCTCTTACGTGCAATTAAATCAGAGTTGCACGGAAGAAGTATAGTGGGCCCTAATCGTTATAGAAAGATCCTAGTGGAGAAGAGTGACTTGTTTACAAGTTGAGTAAAGGATTTGAGAAGCTATATTGTAATATTTTCCTTGTAGCAAGATGAGACTTGCCACAATTGTTATTGTACCAATATCTATTTTAACTCATTTATGTTTGTGTATAAGTTTTTATCGAACCTGAACCACGAGGCATCACAGACAGTGTCCTCTACACCCATCTAGGTTAAGTCCAAGGGAAACAGCCTCAAAGGGGGGCCTACCTGACCCCTCAAATATCAGTTGCTGTAGTTTGTCTCAAAGTGCCCTGGGGAAAAAGGAACCTCCGAGGGACATAGCTTGTATCGAGGGCAAAAAGTAAGTAATCCCTTAGGCGCCAAAAGGCAGTAAGGTTCACCAACCCTAAAGAGGACCCCTACTGACCCTTGATATACTAGGATAACTATGGCCATCAACCACGTTCTAAAATGCTGCAGTTGTTAAGTTAGTCCTAAGAGCCATGAATGCTCTCCTTTGAAGGATATATATTGGACATTTTATGCATGGGGTGAGCATTAAATTTAAAATTTAAGCCCCATTAACTAAAAAGTATGGCCAACTTCTCTAAGAGGTGGGCTGGAGGAACAAAGGGCATGTCTTGACATGTCCTAATACACTTTAGTTATCAATCAAGGGACCAACCCCCATCAAATAGGCCAAATCATGGCAATCTCATATAAATAGGCCTGCTCTCTCTCCACTTCAAAAAGGTATCACATACTGCAACTCATATTTGCGCTACTGGTCATCCTCTTCGATATCATCAATCAAGCCAAAAAATCTGACTTAAACATCAAAGAGCCTACGCTGGGGCAAAACCAGCTAGATCCACATGTGTTAAATATCTATTATCATAAAATATACATGCATATCATTATAGATCTTTGCGAATATATTTAGATGAAGTCATTTAAATTTAAATAATTTAAAATTGAAATACATTTTCTGGCATTGCATATCGAAATTCTATCTTATATGTTTCAAATGGCATGCCCAAATCGTTGGGGCACCAACAATTGTCCCAAGGCAAAAAGCTTTAACCCACTGTCAACAAAATCAGCAACGCATCAAGGACAATCTCGCATTTTTTATCATTCTCTTTTGGGTAAAAGGTGTGTTAATTAAGTTAGTAAATGAAGTTTCAAACTACATCCCTTACAAAAAAGAAAAAACTAAATCCATTAATTTAGAGTAATTAAAGCATGTAACAATGAAAATGAATACGAGTTAAACCAAATTTGAGCGCTATAGACTTGAAAGATAAAGAAAATGATGACTTTAAAACATAATTAACGTTGTTTAAATGTGAATTAATACCTTGTTGGGCTCTACATTGAAAACCTTGTGTTGTTAGGTATTTGAGCATCTTAAAAAAACTTCGAGAGTTATCATTATGCCCTGTAAATTATGTATAATAGAAAACCAAAGAATAGTTTTATTATACAAAAAATTGGTTATCCCAACTATACTCTCCATTTTTTCATAGTCAAAGTCTTTCAAATCGCTTGCAATTTTTTGTACCATAAAATATGCTTAAATTTGCATGAAAATGTCAAAACTAATTCTTCCGTCCAAGCTCTTAACAACATGATATTGGAACAAGTTGTTACTTTTTAAGTGAGAATTAGAAAGATTTATATATATATGAGGTCCTGTAACTCAGTTGGCTAGAGTGTTAGTCTTATGGGCCGAAGGTCATGGGTTCAAGCCCCACCGAGACCAACAAGCACCAAACCTCTAGTAAGAGTAAAACTAGGTTCACTACTCCCTAACTACAGAACGAAAGGAAAAGGATTAAATGTTGTGACTTGTGATAAATGAATAAATTTTTAGGCAAAATTCATCATTTCAGTATGATTAAAGCCAAAAATTATTAAAAAAAAACACGAGTTAAACCAAATTTGAAACAACCACATGAAGACCTAATTTACTACATTTAAATCAGAATTAAGATCAAAGTCACCTCATTTGATGTTTTCTTATAATAATCAAGTGTGATAAATGAGTTAATGAATAAAGTTTGCATTTGCAAAGCAATGAAAACAACCATTTCTAGACCTAATTAATGTTGTTTAAAGGTAGATTAGGGACAATCTTGTGATTTTTTTTGTTCTCTATCAGTAAAAGAGTGTGATAAATGAGTTAATGAATGGAGTTTCAAGCTAAATCCATTAGTTTAGACTAATCGAAGCCTGGAATGATTAAAAGAAATACGAGATAAACAAAATTTGAGCATTATAGACATGTGAAATGATGAAAATTACAACTTTAGGATGTAATTAACGTTGTTTGAATGTGGATAAAGACCATGTCATTGGCCTAGTGTTACGTAATGCAACATCACCCTTTTGGGCTCTTCATTGAAAAAAGTGATGAATAAACCACAAAAATACACTACTTCACCAATTTCGGTATGTTTTTGCTCTATTTTGATTAATATTATATTTTCATGCAATATTTTTTATTAGCATTATTTCATTTTCTCCATCAATTCTAACACTATTGCATGTTTCAATGAGGTGCGCAATATGTTGTCTTGGAACTCCATTGCCATCAAATTATAGAAACCTTGGAGGCTAGTAACCTTTATACATTTTTAGTTGTTCGATCCTTTATGTATAGGGCTTCTTATATGACTTGAAAGTTTGCATTCTACCTTCAAACTTCCCAGTGATCGCTTCATCAACAAGATTCTTCAAGTTACTCATTGAAACAAAACCTTTTGAAGATAAAATGATTTTTATGCTTGTATTTCAATTGGTTGCATACAAAATTCCTTCTCCTTCAACTTCATTTTAAGTCAGAATACTTTGATAAACTTTATTTGGTTGTCGAGCGCTTGGACATGCTTCAGTAGATTAACAACAACAACAACAATGAATGATGTGATTTACTCCTCCAATGAAGTTGTTTGGATCACTATAACTATTGCGATTTTCATACTTTTCTTGGAGACTCCTCCACTAAAGTTGGATTGAACAACTCCTTCTCCTTGGATTTTTGTTCTTACTTTGCCCCCAAATTCGATGGGGAAATGATTTGCAATATGAAGGCACCATCTTTTCTTGACCCCTTATGCTCGAATTTTGGAGTGGTGGCTTTATAGCTTTACATGAGAAATTAAATATTTCCAGAATTGGAGTCACTATCCTTCATCTCCATTTGGAACTTTGAACTTAACTTGAAAGAAAGAGATGAGAAGTAGAGATATCCCAATGGGTATACCAGAATTTGCAACATGAATTCCATTCCTATCAAATTAAAGACAGAGAAAATAATACAAATGGTAGGTACAATTTCTATCTTTGATCCTCTCATTCTTCTTTTAAATTTTGGATATTTGGATATTCAAGCACTTTAGGGCAAATTTGGTAGTTTGATTTCCTTGTGATTTGATTTGATCTTTCAATAACATCAATCTCTGGATTTAGTACCTTCTTACAAATTAAACGTTGGGACTTTGATGGGCACCATGAAGAATGCCTTGGATCTTTCCTTGGACACCGTGGGCGTCGATTCGACTTTGACTTGGGAAAAATGCCAATTCATGTGCTTAACACCATGGTTGCGGATTAAATGTCTAGATTTGATTATCTCCACAAAGAACGCCTAGATTGTCGCCTTGATCACCACAAATTTAACTTGGGAAAATGTCAGTTCATCGGTTTAGCACCTTAATTGTGGGAACTTCACCTTAGTCACCTCAAATCTCCTTGAGAGAATTTCAAGATTTCCTCCAACTTATCTTACTTTTGGAAGACTCTTGTGCTTTGATCTGTTTCTCTTGTTCTATCTTTGGTTTGTAGTGAGGAACCTACATATACGTGTAGGAGATGAATTCTTGCAATATTCACTTGACAGGTAATGCGATTTGAATTGCAAAAAATATTCTAGCAATTTGTTGCCTTGATCACAAAATACAACTTGAATTGCCAAAAACATCAATATCTGGCGTCCCTATTTGCAAGATGTGACTTTTACTACCAAATATTTGAACATGGTGATTTTTTATTTAATCACAATTTAAATATTTTTTAAATTAATTTTCGAAAATTCACGCTAGGCTGCAGTATAGTAATTTCTTGTTGAAGCACAAGCTTGCTAGAATCTATCACGAGTTCTCTGTTCAATTTGTGCTAGCGCACGTAGATCTTCATGCTTAATTATGGATTTCCTCATTGATGTATGTGTTTTCCTCCTTGTGTTGGAACTTGAATTCATTGTGCTTCGGCATACCACATTTTACATCATTTTGGATCACTTTTCATATAGTTTTATCAATCAACCAAATGAACCATTAACCACTACACAACGATGCGTTATAACCAAAAATACAACATAAATCTATCAAATTATGCAAGAAAACTATAATTCACATGAATGAATTGTATAAAATCAAACTACCTTGGTTATAATCTCAATTTGGAATAGAAAACTATGACGTGTAACGCTTATCGTAACACTTTGTTAATCCTCTTTAGTTATGAACTCTTTTTTATGAATTCCAACTACAAATGACATATATTCAAAAGTCACAAGTAACATCCATTTAAAACAAGTTCACCCATAAGACATTATCACATTGGAAATGTAAAGATGCACTCCCAACAACAACAACAATAATAATAATCATAATAATATCTAAAGTATCAAGAGAAAGTGTTGAGTCAATCACCGATGTAATTATCTTAGATACCGAATTTCAAATCTGTGAAGAAAAAAAATGTGCAATTTTTCCTTTTTCTCCTCGGGTAAAATGGATAATCTAATTCCGTTACTAGATAAACTTGGATGTTGGCATGCTTAACTTATTTGATACAAACAAATTACAAGCAAATGGATAATCTAATCCATTTTGTTTTCTTTACTAATGTTTTAGGTTGTATGTTTTGATGCATTCTATATGTAGATACTAGGTGATAAAGAAAACACGTTTTTTTTTTTGGGCATTGGTTCGATGAAAAAATAGCAATTGCGAAA
>CM047876.1:11319453-11469705 GCA_026212405.1 Petrea volubilis | reverse complement strand
ATTTTGGTCTTTTCACTTCTGCAACCCCAAATTTCGGTTTTGCTGAGAAATAAACAATAAAAATACTTAATAAATAAGATTTTTCAGATTTTATAGACTTTTGTTTGATTTTAGTTGATTTTATTCTATATTTTATCAAAATATCTCTACTAATACACTCTTGAAACCTAGCCTCATACACATATATAAATATATATTAGTGGTGATATACATAGCTACATATACACACACACATACCCACATACATATACATGGTGGTTAGTAAAGTGAGGTGTATGTATATACAACCATGTATAAATGTATGGAGGATATATGTAATTTAAATGAATATAATATGTAGATATTTGCCTCTAATACTTGGAAGATCAATACACAAGACCTTATACACCCACAATCCTCATTTTTCAGCCCCATTTAGCCCCAAAATCGTGCTCTCCCTTGCTCACATCCTCACTCTCTCATTTTCTCTCAAAACACTATCATTTTCTCTCAAAACACTATACTACTTGGAAGAACACAAGGTAGGAACATTCTTTATACCTTAAGTAGAGGATTTTAGTTATTTTTGCCATTATCATGCTATTTTAAAGCTTTATGGTTAATTTGTCATAATATAACTCTTGTTGGGAGGAAGTTGAAGAGTGGTTAGAGTTGTGAGCATGATCTTGAAGATATTATGCGATTAATATGCTTTATTTGAAGTAATATGTGATTATTATGCTTTATTGTAAGTATTATGTGATTAATATGCTTTATGTGAAGTAATATGTGATTATTATGCTCTATGCTTTATTGAAAGTATTATGTGAGTTTATGCTTTATTTGAAGTGTTGTGAATCCTTTATGCCTTAGTTGAGGTATTAGGAGAATATCTTATGTTGTTCTTGAAAGTCTTAGTAAAGAAAGCTCCACATATCTATTATTTGATAAATAGAACTTTTATTTTACTTTACACCATAGATTTATGCCTACTTTAGTACTTCACATATATATAAACATATACATCTATGTACGTATATATATATATATATTTAAAGTGTTATCATATATTCATTTAACTAAGTTCATATCTTTATATATACTTTATATATATAGTTGTCTATACTTCATATCTATATTCATTTAACTTTTATATGTATATGTAGATAATTCTTATCATATCTATATATATAGTTGTCTATACTTTATATAGGTATATATATGTAGTATTCATATATTTATATATCTTATATTTTAATCTATATATTTATATATATTTATACTAGTTATATTTTAATCTATATATTTATATATTTATACTAGTTATATTTTAATCTTTATATTTATATATTCATACTAGTTATATTTATATATTCATATTTATATTTTATCTATTTACATATTTTTGCTACTAGCTATTTACATATTTAACATTTCTAAGTAAATATGCTTAATAAGCAAATATAAAACTTTCATTTATAAGTGTGGAGCTTACTTTACTAAACTATAATATAAACTTCCAAAGATTATGTGCATGTGTGAACAAATTGCAATTCTGTGAATGGGCCCATATCTGCTGGAATGGTCTGGGGGGTGTTCCACCGGAACATACTATTGAGTAGCCGGGAGAGTTCACACCCCTTCCATCTCCTAATCCCCCCTTGGGTAGATGGAGGGATCTACTCAAAAGAGAGGGTCGTAGGACAATACTAGGCGTATGCCCGAGATATGACCATTGGAGGATAAGACTAGCGGGAGAAATGTGCTGGTTGTTATTTCGGCCCGGGTAGTTATAAGGGTCACTGTCAGGTGACAAAAGGTAGAAAGTGTGAAACTATATGTGTGCTATGTGTAACTAATGTGCACTTGACACCCGAGCACCTTATGTGCATAAAGAAATGTTTCTACTCAACGTATGTTGATTCGGTGTTACATAATGATTTAGATGCTTCTGAAGCTAGCCTTTACGACGATGAGGAGGAGGAACCTTTTGAAGCGTTTTACTAGGAAGAAAGATGTAGGATGTCCGCTGCGTAGTGTAGTTGGTGGTTTTTTGCTTTTGCTATGTAGATATAGTAGAACTAGCAACTCGATACTCTCCTTCTGGTTGTACCTTTATGTTATGTAATGTACCTTGTACGTTTTGTAATTAACAATGCACGCATGTATATAACCACTAATGATAATAATAATCATAATAATAACAATAATACTAATAATAATAATATAATAATAATAAAGGGTTTCGGGGTCGTCATAGAACTAGTCGTCTTTTTGGAGGAGCCACTTTGGTTGCCTTTGACTTTTGCTCGCTCAAGGCCAAGTGTTTGTGTTTTTTAGTTGCAAGGAAATAAAATCTTAATGATGAAAACTTGAAGACAAGAAGCAAAACTTGACAAATACCTTGCTAGTAGGATCAAACTCAATTTTGTCAGAATTAGACACGATCATTTTGTCCACTTTTCCATTGTAGAATAGATGAACAGAGTGTGAGCAGCAACTTGGACAAGCTACATAGGAGGAGCAAAAGCTAACAATTAGGCCAAGATTGGTACACCGGCTAAAAGCTCGGTTGAAGTAGCCACACCAAGGATGTCTTCTTTTGGGCTGAGCTTGAGTAAAACGTAATAAAAAAGGTCATTAGTAAGGCTATCAAAATAAGGACAAGAATCACACAAAGCTAAGGGGGAGGTGAGGTAAAATAATCCAAGTTACGAATTTAGGTAAAGGAAGAGCAGATAAGCATAGGGGTTTACAAAAATTGGTAAGCCTATTGGTATTAAACTAGTTATCTCCTTCAATTCCAAGAGCATCAAAGTTATATAGCCCATTAGTGAAGTGGAAAGTGTTGTCCACCTTACTCTAAAAAGGTAAGATGGCTTGAAAAGGCCAAGATCTAGGTGGTACAAATGCTTCGTGGCTCAAGTAGGACCGTAAATCCCAGCGAGCTTCCCAGTATCATCATAAACTACATCAACCCTTTTGCACCACACTACGAAATTGTGGTGGAGATTGCATAGAGGTGACTATGGCTAGTTGCGAAGTGTGCTCCTAAAAGAATTGGCATCAAGAAAAGGCAGGTGATCCTCATTTTGAGCTAAGTCGCGCATGTTATTTTGAGTAATTTTGCTATCGAGAACGGGGCCAAGTGAGAAAGAACCCTCTCAGGGATAGCTACCATTGTAGTGGGTAGAGAGCTAAGGTTTGGGGAAATAGGAGACATGAGAGAAATTAGTGGCATCCGAAGTGTGGCAGAGAGGAGGTAAAAGTTCATGTGTATAAAACAAGTGACTGATGGGATAGATACAGAGAGGGAGAGATTAACACTAGCAATAAGAGGATAAGTATTAATGAAAGTCGAGAAAGTAGGGGAAGTGAAGAATTGGAACTGAAATGTAGTCTAAGAGGAAAGAGGAAGCTATTGTAAAATGACGCTTTTCGAGAAACCCAAGGGACGTCATCAGCCGAAATGATATATTGCCCACTATATTTATGTATATATGTATGAATATACATTTATAATATAAATGTGTATGAAAAAAATATATATAAATATATTTTTTATCTGTTCGATAAGGTTGTTACCAAGCCTCAACCAATTTTTGCATTTGATTAAGGCTTACAGAGGGCATTGTTTGGGCCCAAAAAGAATTTATATTTTCTTGTATTTTTTAGGAGTTAGCTAAATTTTTAGCTATGTCAAAAGTATAATAAGGATGTATAATATTCCGATATGAAGGAAGTTCGGCCCGCATGGAGGCACAGGCCAAGGCTAAAATTATTAAATATTTATGGCAAAATCGGCCAAAATAAAATAAATGTAGAATAAATTAATAGAAAGCCATTATTTTTATGGGTTGTTAAGGAGGCTTAACAAGATGGTTGAAAATGGGTATTGGTATAACTAAATGTGCCAAAAACATTGGTCATGTGATGCTGAAAATTCAAAATGCAAATGACATGGCACAATTGCTATACTGAGAAATAGACACACAACCCATTCAAATGTTTAAGTCTGAATAAAGTTATCTAACTCCAAATAAAGTGGGAAGTCAGTTGCAACTTCAAGCTAGAAAAGGGAGTCGGAGTATTTGAATAACTCAATTGCTATGCTCATTTACCATAAGAAACCATTGAAAATAAGGTGAAATTGGTCATAATTCACCTATTTTCATATCATAAGAAGCATTAAATGAGATGGGGTTGGCCATTATTTACCTAAAAACAAAGTTCATTCAGATCTTAAAGCAGATTGTTTTGCCATTTTCGAAGTTTTCAATGTTGACATTGAATCTTTTTCCTTTTGTGTAATGGTTAGGGAGTGGTGAATAACCAAGTCTTCCATTGACATTGCTTTGCAAATCTATAATGCACGAATTAGGTTTAACTTGCATTTATTTTCATTATTTTAGACAATAATTATCTTGAATTGATGGATTTAGCTTGGAACATCAATTGTTATCTCATTTATAACACTCGACTATCATAAGAAAAGATTAAACAAGGCAACTTTGATTTTAATTATAGTTTAAAAGAAGTTAATTAAGTCTTAATGTGGTTGTTTTCGTCATTTTGCAAGTCTCTAATGATGCCCAAATTTTGTTTAACTCGTGATTGTTTTCATAATTTTAGCCTGTAAATATATTTATTGAATCATTTATCATACTCTTTTACAATAAGAAACCCTTGAAAACAAAGTAAAATTGGTGATAACTCACCTATTTTTATACCTTAAGAAAGTGTTAAACAAGATGGGATTGGCCATAATTCACCTAAAAACAAAGTTAATAAGATATTAAAGCTGATCATTTCGTCATTTTCCTTGTTCCTAATGTTGATATTTAATCTTTTTTCTTCCATTTTGATAGTTGGGGAAGTGGTGAATAACCAAGTGCTCCTCTGATTTGCTGGTCCCAGAGGGCCTCTAACCCAAGACCTTCGGCTCATAAGACCAACAATCTAACCAACTGAGCTACAGGACCTCATGTGTATGTAAATATTCATAATTCTTAGGTAAAAGGTAACAACTTGTTCCAACATCACACTATTTCAAGCTTAGAAAGAAGAATAAATAGTAGATATTTTCATGTGAATTTAAATGTATTTTAGGATGCAAAAAATGACAAGCAATTTGAAGGACTTCAATTGTGGAAAAAACATTGAGTATTGTGACGCCCCGAAACCTCTAGCTAGTTATGAAAACATCTATTATATAACCAACTCACAAAAATATGTTGTTTTATAAAGTAATAAAACCAAACATGCGTACTAATATTCAAAGGGGAGGTTTACATAATTCATTTATTGCATATACACAATTTATATACAAACTTAACTACCAAGTTTCTAATACAACACATACAACTAGCTAAACACCTCGAAGCGTCCTCCTACGTCTTCCTCATTCCTATCTTTCTATGTCTCAAATCCAACTAAAATATAATAGAAAGCAATGTCAACATATATACATGTTGAGTAGAAATTCGCATAAAACATGAGGTGTTCGTGTGAAATTGCATATTGTCATAAAAGCACATAAACCATATAGATTTCAGCTCTGCTAAATCCACACAAATTTCAGACCACAAGAGCATCACATTCCAACACATTGTTACCGATTTCCACCTCGATGGGCGGCTACCTTATCTCATCGTGCCGCAATTCAATTCCAACCGATACTCCCATCCCAACCAAAACACACCGGTGGTCATGTCCCGAGCATATGCCAAAATCCTACGACCCACAACCAATACATGGAACACTCCGTCCATGCAAGATAGTAATAGGACATGGATAGCGAGAACTGCTTTAAGATCGGCAAGCGTATTGCCGCCCGGCCGAACTCTATCCCCATCCATATTGAAAACATATCGGGCCCTTATACACACAATTCCAACACATTTGAATCACAATTTCAACACAATACAAACTGTTTCAACTGGTTATTGCCCAATTTTCAGCATTAAGTATCAAAATTTCCAATTTTGCACAATCAACATTTACGACTACGAACAGAAATTTATAGCCTTCAAACTACTAACATTCCAGCTTAAAACCTACTGGAAATCCACACATATATTCCCAAGATTGTAAAATAGACTTTTAGTTGATCAAATTTCAAATTTCCAATTTACAAGACCTGGAATTTTCAGACTGCGACTGCGAAACAGTTTTAGCGCGCAACTTCTGAAATTTCCAGCTTTCGCAACCAAAAATTCCAGCTTTGAAAAACCTGTAAATCTAGATTATTATACACTTAATTTAAATTTTATAAACCAGGATTTCAGTTGGGAATTTTTGAATTTTCCAGCCTTGCAAAAATCGAAATTTTCAGCTTCGAAAACAAGATTTTCAGCATGAATAGTAATTTCAGCATATGCACAACTTGAATTTTCAGCTTGGAAAACTTAAAATTCTAGCTTCTAGCATGTATATAAGAGTCTAACAAGGTATAAAACATGATAACATAGAATTCAAGCATCACTTTAGCATAATTGCAACAATTTCCAGCATGCTTATTCAAGAATTTAACCTAACATGCTAGCTCATAGAAGCATCATATGCACATATATAGCTAATACATCTTGTAATCCCTTAGACCAGATGGAAACCAACTTGTGGTGACCTTCTAGGTCTAATAAGGGAGATAAAATGCTAATATTTTGGTAAAAACCTAACTCTAGTTCATGCCATAGGCAAATTTCTACTTTGATATGTCTTTCTTCCTTTGTAGGGTTTGAAGAAGTGAAAGTGTTTGAAGTTGTGAGAGTGTTTGAAGGGCTGAAGGATAGTAGGGAAATTGAAAGAAAACAAGAAGAAATGAAGAGAGTAGGGGCCGGTTTTCTGTATGTGTGTGTGGTGATTTTTTTGTGTTTTCCTAAGTAATATTACATATATGCTAATAGGAAGAGAGAGAATTAAAATATCATTAAGTCCGTTTCCATTATTACCCTAATTGGCCAAGTATAAGGTCTAAATAGCTTAATTGTAGCTCTACATCAACAAGAGTCAAGCATGTATTCATACATTTAGAAGGAATATTACAAGTGTATTAATACATTGTATCTAGCAAACTTGGAGGATAAGACTTAATACAAACCAAGTATTTAATATTTAGTATTTTTATCTCCCAAAATTTCCCAAAACCCGTCCACCCCCGTCCTTTTAAATCTGAAAATGTAGGTTATTTCTTGTATTGTACAGAATTATTCATATTAGGGAAAGAAAATAATATCTAGGGGTAGAAAATTCAATTTACTCATTTCTTAGGATTTTTCTAAAGAGTCATAAAAGTTACAAGAAAAATCTTCTAAGTCTAAATATATACATATATATAAACCGTGTGTATATATATATATATATATATGCATCCATGTATTTTCTTGAATTTTATGATTTGTATGGTGATTAACTAAAACAAGAATGAATCCTAAACTTGTACACTTGCACTTAAAACTATCATGTATCACAAAGTATGAACATAATGGAAACTCATACATAGAAACATGTAAATTGTACACATTTAGGTATATCCACATATATACATATATAATCGAAGTGAGAATTCGGGTCCTTGCAAGTATAGTTTGGAATAAGCAATCATTCGTATAGTACAACTATTATTTGGTTTTCTATTAGTATACAATTCACAAGGCGTAATGATAACTATGAAATTCATTTAAGATGCTCACATACCTAACAACACAAGGAAGAAATCAAATAATACTAATAAAAAGATATTGAATGAAAATATAATACTAGCCAAAACAGAGAAAAAGCATACCAAAATTGATGAAATATTGTATTTTTGTTGTTTATTCACCTTTTTTTCAATGAAGGGCCCAACAGGGTGACATTGCACTGCTTAACATTAGGACAATGACATGCTCTTAATTAACATTTAAAACAATGATTATCAGGTCTGAGAGTAGTTGTTTTCATAATTGTGCAAGTCTATAATGCTCAAATTTGTTTTAATTCCTAGTTATTTTCATCATTTCAGGATTTAATTACTCTAAATTAATTTATTTAGTCTGAAAATTCATCCATTAACACATTTATCACACTTTTTATCAAAAGAGAACGACAAATAATGCGAGATTGTCCTTACATAGGTCTTAAAATAGATGTTTCATTGCTTTGCTAACCTGTAATGCACGAATAGGGTTTAACTTGTATTTCTTCTCACCATTTTGGCCTATAATTACTCCGAATTGATGGATTTAGCAAGGAACAACATACTCGATTGTCATAAGAAACATAAAACAAGAATCGATTTTCCTTAATTCATGTTTAAACAAAGCTAATTTGGTCTCCACTAGTTTTCCTTAATTCATGTTTAAACAAAGCTAATTTGGTCACCACTGGTTTTCCTTAATTCATGTTTAAACAAAGCTAATTTTGTGACATCCCAATTTTATACATTGAAATTATATATCTAGATCTATAATGACCTAGTACTTCCTAGTATTTTCAACAATTACAACTTATTACTTTATTTAAAAGCCTTATGTATAAGTATTTATATTTCAAAATATACCTATGTATACATGCAATTTCGAATTTATATGTATATATTATATAAAAGGTCATGTTTTATCATATATATACATATAATTATCCAAAAATGTCATTTTCTCTTACCTCATGTCATTTTCCCCTATTAATGTTCTTAAATGCTAAGATCTTGATAAGATTCTTGATAAACATAACAAATTGGATAACTACAAAAATATCTTATCTTATCCTATCTTATCCTATCTTATCTTATCCTTATCTTATCTTTTCCTTATCTTATCTTATCCTATCTTATCTTATCCTATCTTATCTTATCTTATCCTTATCTTATCCTATCTTACCATATCTTATCTTATCTTATCTTATCTTATCTTATCTTATCTTTTCCTATTTTATCATATCCTATCTTATCATGTCTTATCTTATCTTATCTTATCTTCTATGCATTTATTATAAATTGACCTTATAATATAAAAATCCTATTTCTTGCCCTAAACTCTATAAAAAGGGGCTATTGTGTTTATTTTCCCACACACACACAAAAATCCCGTCTAAACCAACCACACCCACACTCACTCCACTCTGAACACACAAAACACTCTCTTTTTAGAGCATATCTTTTACACACATATATGTATCAATAAACTCTTCTTTTTTCATACATATATACCAATTAGCCTTCTATATATCTCCCCATTTCCTCAAACACGCTTAAAAAGGAGGTGCCAAGTTGATCTAATCAATCCAAGTCTATAAACTTGATAAACTCCTTAGGTGAGTGTTTTTTACCTTCCTTGCTGGGGCATTGAACTATATGTTATAAATATTATTCGTATGGCCTATCCTGTCTGATTTATGTTATCTAAATCTTTTAGAATTATATCTACAAAGTATTTTTTTAGAATTATAAGTTAAGTTATACCCGAAAAGTATTGTATCTGCTTCAAAAATGATTTATTGACACCCTTGGGATATCATGTTTTAATTATATTTTATGTATCCCTGGTGTTTGAAACAAGCTATTGTTTTATTGAAAATCGATTGGAAAAAATTGGTACTCAGCAAAACCATTAAGTGAGCCCTACTCGTGTAGGATGATCCTAGCGAGGGGGGTGTCACAGGTGGTATCAAAGCTCAGGCAAACTACCTGGGATTCTCAGACTAGGATGTAGGTACTACGCGTTAATGATGCCTTTGGTACTGAAATTTTGGTGAATTATGGGTGGGGCGGCCGACCAACAAGTGATTCATTATAATTATAGTCTAAAGATCTAGGACTATGTAAGAAGCACCATATAAGCACTTTAGGGAATGATTAACTGGGATAGTTGGACAACTAGTACCACAGAGTGTTTTGGGTGTATACACAACTAAGGTCGGGACAAACGTATAGTTTTCTCTTTTGTTTTGGTTAGACTAGACCATTATGGGTATATGTGCGCCTTAAGTGATATCCTTGAATATGTTGTACAAGCACGGTGTATTTGTGACATATATAGTTTGCGCGACTTGTTATGTTCCTTGGCCAATGCTTTTCGTATGTCCTCCCTATTACGTATTCCTCTTTAGATTCGAAAGATCTCTAAAAATTCATTTTTGCTTGGAACAACTTTTATAATCTCCATAGGAGATATACTTGTTAATCAAACTCTTGCAACCTATATTCTCTATATGATTCATTTCTAAAACTATAAGTTTGATTATTACCTATTATTTCTACCTCTATATATATTCACAATATCGATAGTACTTCAGGATATCTTTTACAACCCACCTCCATCATTTGATATAAACAAAAGAAAAAGCAAATTTTGTCTTTGACTTTCTTTTGAAACGATAACTTCAATAGCAACTACTGCCTGTTGTTTTTATCCTTGAAAGTTTCCTCCAATGACACCCCTATTATCTCCTTCTTGAGATGTTTGTAATATAGGGAATTTCCAAATTATTTTGCTTCTTATTGAAAGCTCGAATCTATTCAACCTTTTACTCACTTATTTGTATCAGTGATGATCCAGTAAAAGGCTTTTATTCCATTCTCACATTTAAACTCCAAACCTAAGAATATTTCGAAGCTAGTCTTGAGCATTGGTGAGTTATCTTTGATCTTTAGTAAAATTCCTCCTGTATTTCCTAAATGATATTTGATATGAAAATGTTGACAAATATTTTGCAAATCCTACTAAATTTGTAGCTCACTTCTTCCACTTATCGATCCTATGTTTATTAATTTTGTTTTCAGCTTTGACATTATATTTTAGATTTGATTTTGTATCCATTTGGATTATTACAACCCTTACTAATACTTTAAGTGTGTCTATTGGATCTCGTGTTTGAGTAAGTTAAGTTTTGGGATCTAAACCTTATAGTGTGTGCATATCTTTGGGAATAGAATGATTACTAGGACCTAATGTTGAAAAGGGGTGCTAAGATTTTGGAAGGTAGAAGTTTATGCTTTACTTTTTATGAATAAGATGTAGTGTATAACCTAGCATTACCCCTTTCCCTATATACGCTTCATCAATATGTAAGAATTAGCACCCGAATTCCTCATGTGTATTGGGTTGTGGAGCCCTCGAGATTTTGAGAAACAAGAGTATTTTGTAAGCAAAAATTTTATGGGAGTATCTTGGCTTTAACGAGACCACATGAAAGGTCAGGTATTAATTTTGAGGACGAAATTCTTTTGAGGGGGGGAGAGTTGGGACATACCAAATTTATACACTGAAATTATATATATAGATCTATAATGACCCGGTACTTCCTAGTATTTTCAACAATTACAACTTATTACTTTATTTAAAAGCCTTATGTATAAGTATTTATATTTCAAAATATACCTATGTATACATGCAATTTCGAATTTATATGTATATATTATATAAAAGGTCATGTTTTATCATATATATACATATACTTATCCAAAAATGTCATTTTCTCTTACCTCATGTCATTTTCTCCTAGTAAATGTTCTTAAATGCTAAGATCTTGATAAGATTCTTGATAAACAAAACAAATTGGATAAGTATAAAAATATCTTATCTTATCCTTATCTTATCCTTGTCTTATACTATCTTATCTTATCCTTATCTTATCTTATCTTATCCTATCTTATCCTATCTTATCTTATCCTTATCTTATCGTATCTTATCCTATCTTATCCTATCCTATCTTATCCTATCCTATCTTATCCTATCCTATCTTATCTTATCCTATCTTATCCTATCTTATCTTCGATGCATTATTATAAATTGACCTTATAATATAAAAATCCTATTTCTTGCCCTAAACTTTATAAAAAGGGGCTATTGTCTTCATTTTTCCACACACACACACAAAAATCCTGCCTATACCACCCACACCCACACTCACTCCACTCTCAACACACAAAACACTCTCTTTTTAGAGCATATCTTCCACACACACATATGTATCAATAAACTCTTCTTTGTTCATACATATATACCAATTAGCCTTCTATGTATCTCCCTATTTCCTCAAACACGCTTAAAAAGGAGGGTACCAAGTCGATCTAGTCAATCCAAGTCTATAAACTTGATAAACTCCTTAGGTGGCTCCCTTTTACCTTTCTTGTTGGGGTATTGAACTATATGTTACAAATATTATTCGTATGGCCTACCCTGTCTGATTTATGTTGTCCAAATCTTTTAGAATTATATCTACAAAGTATTTTTTTTGGAATTATAAGTTAAGTTATACTCGAAAAGTATTGTATCTATTTCAAAAATGATTTATTGACACCCTTGGGAAATCATGTTTTAATTATATTTTATGTATCTCTAGTGTTGGAAATAAGCTATTGTTTTATTAAAAGTTTGTGAGCCATTCTGTCTTGATATGATCTATTTATACCCTTGGGGATGCCCTTGGGAAGTTTGGGCCCAGGTACATGTGAGCGGGCTATGTCGGGCGGAATGGACCTTCGATAGAACCTTCTTACGTGGTACCATTCCGTTGGACCTGATTCTTACATACAGTTGGAGGCTAATTGTAGTAGGGATTGGCTCGGTGTATTGCATGGGCACGTGGTATACCTACCGCTTTCCTGTTTACCGTTGTCAAGGTCGCTCCTTGACACAAAGGGGAGACATAAGGATTTTATGATATGTTTATCTGTTTTGGGTAGTAATAAGGTTGGAGATTATGTTCATGGCTCACCATCCATCTTGTTCAAGTTTGTGTATACACACCTTTTTATAATTCATTATTTTGTTAGTTTATGACTCTTATTTTCAGCTTATATATCTATATGTATATTTCCCGCCTCACTAAGTCATTTGAACTTACCATCCCAAGTTCTTTCTATTCATTGCCTCAGTTTCAAGAAAATAGGTTGAGGGGACTCGGTTAAGGCGAGTGGAGCGTTACCAATCATTAGCACGTAGTTGTTTATCATGTATAGCATTCTAACTTATTTGAAAGAAAATGGAAAATGACTAGTTAAAATGTTGTACTTGGATAGTTGTATCTTTTAGTTCTATGTAAGCTAATTACGTTTTTGTTTTACCTCGATTTTATTATTGGACAATATTGAATATGTTGCAAGTATTGTGTATCGATGGGAATAATTGGTACTCAGCAAAACCATTAAGTGAGCCCTACTGGTATAGGATGATCCTAGCGAGGGGGGTGTCACAAATTTGGTCTCCATCTGGTGTTTTTGTCCTTTTACAAGTCTCTAATGATGCTTAAATTTTGTTTAACATGTGCTTACTTTCATAGTTTTAGACTTTAGCCATTTTAAGTTGATAGATTTTGCCTGAATATTTATTCATCAACTCATTTATTAGACTCTTATAACATAAGAAATCATTAAAAACGTGGTAGCATTGCTCGTAATTCTCTGGTTTAACTCGTGTTTACTTTCATACTACTAGGCTTTAGTCATTCTGAGCTGAAGAATTTTACCTGAATATTTATTCATCAACTCATTTGTCATGCTCTTATACCATAAGAAAAACCCAAATACAAGGTAACATTGGTCATAATTCAGCTTTTTTTTGGTTACCAAAATAAAGCGTTAAACAAGATAAGATTGGCGTTAATTCACCTATAACAAAGGTTAATAAGATCTTAAAAGGCAATTATTTTTGACATTTTACAAGTTCTGTAATGTTGACATTTAATCTTTTTCTTCTGATTTCATCGATAGGGAATGGTGAACCTAATTTCATTGGTAGGGAGTATGTTGGTCCTGGTGAGGCTTGAACCCGCGACCCTCGGCTCATAAGACCAATGCTCTAACCAACTGAGCTACAGGACCTCATACATAAGTAAGTATTTCTAATGCTTACTAAAAAGTTAACGACCTATTCCAACATCATGCTATTCAAAGCATATAAGGTAGAATCAATATTACATATTTTCATGCGAATTTAAACATATTTAATGGTAAAAAAAACTCGAGCGATTTGAAGGACTTTGAATTAATTCATGTTTAAACAACATTAGTTACGTCTTAAAGTATTCGTTTTCATCATTTGTCAAGTCTATAATACTCAAATTTGTTTTACTAGTGCTTATTTTCATCAATTCAAGCATTAATTACTCTAAAAGAACTGATTTTGTCTTAAACTTCATTCATTAACTCATTTATCACACACTTTTTCCAAACGAGAATAACAGAACAACTAGAAATTGTCCTTAATTTATTTTTGAACATTAATTAGGTCTTAAAATGGTTGTTTTCATCACTTTGCAAATCTATAATGCACTAATTTGGTGTAATTCATGTTTATTTTCATTATTTGAGGATGTAACTACTTCGAATGTATGGATTCAGCCATGATCTTCATTCATTAACCCATTTATCATAAGAAAACAAGAAACAAGATGAGATTCATCTTAATTCAAGTTCAACTGAAGCCAATTAGGTCTTCATATGAATGTTTTTGTCATTTTGAAAGTCTCTAATGATGCACAAAAACAAATTGGTTTAACTCGAGCTCACTTCTATATTTGAGGCTTTAGTCATTTTGAGTTGACAGATTTTGCTTGAAAAATTATCCAACTAATTTATCACATTCTTTTAGCATACAAACCGTTAAAAATGAGGTCACATCGGTCATAATTCACCTTGTTTTTTAGCATTAGAACGTGTTAAAGGAGATGAGATTGGTCAAAATTCACCAACAAACTTAATCAAGTCATATAGCAGTTGTTTCAGTCATTTTACAGGTTTCAGTTTTATGTAACTACTTCGAATTGATGGATTCAGCCACGAACTTCATTCATTAACACATTTATCATAACAAAACAAGAAACAAGATAGATTCGTCTTAATTTAGATTCAACTAAAGCCAATTAGGTCTTCATATGGTTGTTTTTGTCATTTTGATGATGCAAAAAAAGAAAAAAAATGGTTTAACTTGAGTTCACTTTCATATTTGAGGCTTTAGTCATTCTGAGTTGATGAATTTTGCCTGAAAAATTATCCAACTAATTTATCACATTCTTCTAGCATAGAAACCGTTAAAAATGAGGTAACATTGGTCATAATTCACCTTGTTTTTTAGCATAACAACGTGTTAAAGCAGACGAGATTGGTCTTAATTCACCAACAAACAAAGTTAATCGAATCGTACAATGATTGTTTCCGTTTTATTGTTAGGGAGTGGTGAACCTATTTTTTTCATTAACTAGAGGTTTAGTATTGGTTGCTTTTGGTGGGGCTCTATTTCCGTTTTATTGTTAGGGCCGTTTTATTGTTAGGGAGTGGTGAACCTATTTTTTTCATTAACTAGTGGTTTAGTATTGGTTGCTTTTGGTGGGGCTCTGTTTCCGTTTTATTGTTAGAGAGTGGTGAACCTATTTTTTCATTAACTAGAGGTTTAGCATTGGTTGCTTTTGGTGGGGCTCGAACCCGCATCCTTCGACTTATAAGACCAACACTCTAACCAACTGAGACATAGGACCTCATGCGTATGTAAAGCTTTCTAATGCTAACTTAAAACATAACAACTGGTTCCAGCATAATGTTTTTTTATGATACAATAGTCTCGGGACACCCTATAGATGTCAACTGAAAAACACCCCCGCACACACTCACTCAAAAGGAAAAGGGGTAGAGGACAAGAGGGTTTGAACTCAAGACCTCCATAGTACCCAAATCGAACCCCCACCACTTGGTTCTAAGCCCAGTGGCTGTTCCATCATCATGTTGTTTAAAGTTAGGAATGATGAATCAATATTCAAGATTTTTGTGTGAATTATATTTTATGGTACAAAAAGTTGAAACAGATATGAAGGACTTCGGCTATGAAAAAAATGAAAAGTATAGTTTGGAATAAGTAATGTTTTGTACAATACAACAATTATTTGGTTTTGACTAACATATAATTTACAGGGCATATTGATAACGACCAAATTTTTTTTTAAGATGTTCACATACCTAACAACACGAGGAGACAATGAAATAATACTAATAAAAAAAATATTGCATGAAAACATAATAGTAGCCAAATTAGAGCAAAAACATAACAAAATTAATGAAATAGCATATTTGTGGCTTATTCACCACTTTTTCAATGTAGAGCTCAACAGGGTGAAGTTGCATTGCTTAATGCTAGGAAAATGACATGGTCTTAACTCACGTTTAAAAACATTAACTACATCTTAAAGTTGTTGCTTTCTTCATTTTCCAAGTCTATAATGGTCAAATTTGGTTTAATTTGTTTATTTTGTTGTTCAGGCTTGATTGCTTTAAATTAATTTCTTTAGTATGAAACATTATTCATTCACTCATTTATCACATCGTTTTACCAAAGAGAATGACAAACAACATGAGATTATCCTCAATTACCATTTAAGTAACATAAATTAGGTTTTAAAATGATTGTTTTCCTTATTTTGCTAATCTATAATGCACAATTTGGGTTTAACTTGTGTCTATTTCCATCATTTTAGGTTGTAATTACTACGAATTGATAGATTTAGTTGAGAACTTCATT
Source organism: Petrea volubilis (assembly GCA_026212405.1). Lineage (NCBI taxonomy): Eukaryota > Viridiplantae > Streptophyta > Magnoliopsida > Lamiales > Verbenaceae > Petrea > Petrea volubilis. The sequence continues at coordinate 11,453,239 of CM047876.1, read as the reverse complement.
CATTAACTCATTTATCACACTTGATTATCACAAGAAAACGTGAAATGGGCAATATTAGTCGTAATTCATGTTTAAACGAAGCTAATTTTGTCTTCAGTGGCTGTTTTTTATTTTGGAATTCTCTAGCAATGCTCAAATTTGGTTTAACTCATGTTTACTTCCAAAATTTTAGGATTTAGTCATTCTGAGTTGATGGATTTTGCCTGAAAATTTATTCAACTAATTCATCACACTCTTTTAGCATAAGAAACCATTGAAAATGAGGTAACAATGGTCATAATTCACCTTCTCTTTTACCATAAGAAAGCATTAAACGAGACGAATTTGGTCTTAGTTCACCTACAACAAGGTTAACCAAGTCGTATAGTGGTTGTTTTCATAATTTTGCAGGTTTTTGTTTTATGATTACAAAGTTAGGGAGTGGTGAACATAGCTTTTCACTAATTGGAGATTTGGTGTTTGTTGGGCCTAGCAGAGCTCAAACCTAGACCTCCGGCTCATATGACAAGTGCTCTAGCCAAGTAAGCAACGAGACCAAATATGCACGTAAATCTTTTCGATACTCACTTAAAAGGAAACTTGTTTCAACATCATGCTATTTAAAGCTTGGAAAGAAGAATAACTTCAACTACAAAAAAAAAAATGCAGCGTATAGTTTGGATTAAGAAATCTTTTGTATAATACCAAAATTATTTGTTTTTTATTAACATATAATTCACAAGGCATAATGATAACTATCAAGTTTCTTAAGATACTTGCATACCTAACAACACAAGGACAAAATGAAATAATACTAATGAAAAAATAATGCATGAAAATATAGTACTAGCTAGAATAGAGAAAAAAACATACCAAAATTAATGAAATAGGGTATTTTTGTGGTTTATTAACCACTTTTTCAATGTAGAGCTCAATAGGATTAAGTTGCATTGCTGAACACTAGGACAATGGATTGGTCTTAATTCACATTTACAAAACATTAATTACGTCTTAATGCCATTATTTTCTTCATTTTCCAAGTCTGTAATGGTCAAATTTGGTTTAATGTGTTCATTTTCATCACTTCAGGCTTTGATTACTCTAAATTAATTTATTTAGTATGAAACTTCATTCATTAACTCATTTGTTACATTCTTTTACCAAAAGAGAGTGCCAAACAACGTGAGATTGTCCTTAATTCATGTTTAAACAATATTAATTGAGTTTTAAAATGGTTGTTTTCAGCGCTATGAAAATCTATAATGTGACGACCTGGTAATCCTTAATATTTAAATAATTGATATAACATCTTATGTTCTTGAAAATAGTCATTTTTTTTAAACATTTTGTTTCATATTTTAGTTAGGATTTTGGATCAATTTATAATTTGAACGGTAAAGTGCCAATTTTTGAAATTCGATTACCACTCTTGGAAAAATTCATCTATTAAATAATTAAAAGTTTTCAAAATAATATAACTAAGTATTCTAGACTTTTATACATGGACAAGATCAATTTTGAATGAATTACATGATTTTCCAAATTTTAGAGGAATTTGACATTCGAACACAATTTTCGAACTTTATATGTCCTAAATTGCAATTTTCGAAAACTTCACTAAAACATTTTTAATTTCTGGGAAGTATACATATAATTTTTGATTTATAAATATTAAATTTCATAATATTGGAATTTTTCTGAATTAATTGTGAATTTTCGGATTTTATGCCCTAAAACCCTAATTTTGTGTCCTAAAACCCTAATTTTAGGTTTTTAACAATAAAATAAATGCAAATTAGAATTTTATCTAAAATAAGTAGATAATTTCAGATCTTATACAATTATGAAAATAAAACAAAATCAGATTTTGGTTGATTTTCTTTAGTATTTTATTAAAATATCCTACACTAATACAAAAATGAATTTCTTCTAGAAATGATACACTTGTGTGGTCTTCTATCATCTAGATTCATGACTCATGGATTAGGGTTACACCAAGGCTAGAAATAGAGGAGGGAGGTGGAACATTTCATTTAATTTGGCATTTAATTCTAAGCCTAGTTGGGAGATTTGCATTAAATGGAAAGATTTGCATTTATTAAACCTGGGTCCCCAAGTCTTGCCTTCTACCCTCATTCTCCACTATAAATAGGACCTCCCACACACTTTCCCACCCCCAAAAATGTCCTCACACATACACACACTATACTCTCTCAAGTTTCTTCCACAAACAACATCCTTTCACTCTTCTTTATACCCCTTTCAAGTATAAACTAAGGTAGAAACCTACTTTGATTTCATAAGTGTTTTTCTTTCCTTCTTTTTGAGTAGGATCTTCCTACTAGGCAAGCTTCCATACTCTTGTGCCCAAGCTATGTAAAATACACAAGCTTGAATGGCCTTGAGTGATAGCTTTTGCCAACATGGCCTCCAATTGTGGGCTTAGAGATATTTGTTTCATGTTTATATGCTTTATTTGCTATATTCATGGTGAAATGATTGTCTTGTTATTGTGCTCATTAATTGTGATTAGTTCTTAGGATTCTCTCTTGATTTAGTCTTTGATATGTATTTTGTGTTTGTGATGTGCTTAGGAAGGTTTATTAGATACTTTATGGTTAACTTGTTAGCTAGCATATCTACGCAAATATATTGCGAAAATATATATTAGATCACAAATATTACCATCTTTATGTATATGAAGTAGTTGTTTTTAAGTATGTTAAACTAAATTTCTTGCAAAAATGGTCTTTTGTGAAGAAAACATATTGATCTTAAAAAGTGTTTAAAAGTAAGTTCGTAGTTACATAAGTATACTAATTTTCTTATTAAACATATCAAACTTATACACATACTTGTTTTTTAAAAAATGAGATTTGTTATACATATACCAATTTTTTCATAAACTTCTATGATTATGTGATTATGTGATATTATGTGAATAGGGCCCAAATGTGCTGGAGTGGTTTGGGTGTGTTCCGCCGGGACATACTATTGAGTAGCCGATTTTAAGAGTTCACACTCCCTCCATCTCCTAATACCCCCTTGGGTAGACGGAGTGTTCTACTCAAGAGAGAGGGTCGTAGGAAATATTCGGCGTATGCCCGGGATACGACCACCGGAGGATAAGGCAGGCGGGAGAAATGTGCTGGTTGTATATTCGGCATGGATAGTCATAAGGGTCACTGTTAGGTGACGAAAGGTAGAAAAGTGCAAACTATGTGCTAAATATGTGCTTTATGTGCAACTAACACCCGAGCACCTTATGTAATTGAAGTATGTGTTTCTACTCAACCGTTGCATTGACTCCTCCTTTCCAATACTTTTTAGACAGAAATGAGATAGCGGATCAGAGTGGCGCAGCGGAAGCATTTGGAAGCTTTTTACATGATATAGTTACTTTTCTATTCTTTTGAAAATTGTAACTTTTGTATTTTGTACAAATTATATGTGAAAATAATTATTTATACAACTATGAAAATATTACCGTTGCGCGTTTCAGTCCAACATATTTTAATAAATAAAATGGTATTTTTCCGGGTCGTGACATATAATGCATGAATTGGGTTTAACTCATGTTTAGTTTCATCATCTGAGGCTTGTAATTACTCCAAATTGATGAATTAGCTAGGAATTTCATTCATTAACTATTTTATAGTACTCGATTATCATAACAAAATATGTAACAAGGCGAGGTTTGTCTTAATTCAAGTTTAAACAAAGTTGATTAAGGCTGCATGTGGTTGTTTTTGTCATTCTCAAGTCTCTAACGATGCTCAAATTTTGTTTAACTCATATTTACTTTTATAATTTTAGGCTTTAGTCATTCCGAGTTGATGGATTTTGCCTTAAAATTTATTCATCAACTCATTTATCACACTTTGTTTCCATAAGAAACCGTTTAAAACGAGGTAACATTGGTCATAATTCACCATGTTTTTTTAGCATAACAAAGGGCTAAATGAAATGAGATTAGCAGTAATTGACCTACAAACAAGGTTATTCATGTCTTTAAATGGTTGTTTTCATCATTTCGTAAATTAGCCATCCGAGTTATGGATTTGGTTGAAAATTTATTCATGAACTCATTTATCACACTCTTTTTCCATAAGAAACCGTTGAAAATGAGCTCACATTGGTCATAATTCACATTTTTTTTCTTTTTTTTTTATTTTTACTATAAGAAAGCATCAGATGAGACGAAATTGGCCTTAATTCATCTACAAACCAAGTTAATCAAGTCTTAAAGGCGGTTGTTTCTACCATTTTGCAAGTTTAAACCATTGACATTATATCCTTTTTCCTTTTGTTTTATAGTTAGTGAGTGGTGAACCCAATTTTTCTCTAATTAGAACTTTGGTGTTTGCTGGTCCCGACAGGGTTGGAACCCCCGACCTTCAGCTCATAGGACCAACGCTCTAGCCAATCGAGCTACGGGACATCATATCTAAGTAGAACTTTCTAATGCTTACTTATAAGGTAAGAACTTGTTCCAGCATCATATTATTTAAAGCTTGGAAGAAAGAATCAATATTAGATATTTTCATGCGAATTTAAACGCATTTTGTGGTAAAAAAAATTATGAGCGATTTGCAGGACTTCAACTATGCAAAAAAGGAAGAGTATAGTTCGGAATTTGCATTATTTTGTCTAATAATCCTATTATTTGATTTTCTATTAATAAGAAGCTCACACACCTAACGACACAAGGAGAAAATGAAATAATATTAATGAAAAGATATTGCACGAAAATACAATACTATCCAAAATAGAGCAAAAACATACCAAAATCGGTGAAATAGTGTGTTTTTGGGGTTTATTCACCATCATTTCAATGAAGGGCCAAACAAGGTGATGTTGCACTACTTAACCCTAGGACAATGACATCGTCTTAATTCATGCCTAAACATTGTCTTAATTCATGCTCAAATTTAGTTTAATTCATGTTTATTTTCTTCATTTTAGGGTTTCATTACTCTAAATTAAATTGTTTTGTCTGGAACTTCATTCAATAATCATTATCACACTCTTATATCAAAAGAAAATGGCAAACGACACGAGATTGTCGTTAATTCATGTTTAAATAACATTAATTTGGTCTTAAAATGCTTGTTTTCATTGCTTTGCAAATCTATAATGCACAAACTGGGTTTAACTTGAATTTATTTTCATCATTAAGGATGTAATTACTCCAAATTGATGGATTTAGCCAGGAACTTTTCATTAACTCATTTATCACACTTGATTATAGTAAGAAAAGGTGCAACTATGCAAGATTTGTCTTAATTTAGGTTTAAACAAAGCTAATTAGGTATTTATGTGGTTGTTTTTGTCATTTTCAAAGTCTCTAACGATGTTTCAACTTGGTTTCACCCAGGTTTACTTTCATAATTGTATGCTTTAGTGATTTTGAATTGATGGATTTTACCAGAAAATTTATTCATCAACTCATTTATCACACTATTATTTGCTTGAAAATTTAATCATCGACTCATTTATAACAATCTTATAGGTAAGATTGGTTATCATTAACCCTTTTTTTTACCATAAGAAAGCGAAAAATGAGATGAGATCAGCGTTCATTCACATACAACCAAGGTTAATCAAGTCTTAAAGCGATTGTTTTCGTTAGTTTGCAAGTTCATAATGTTGACATTTAATCATTTTTCGTCCATTTTATAGTAATGGAGTGGTGAACCTCGTTTTTCCCTACTACAGGTTTGGGTTGTTTATTCATCCTGGTGGGGCTCAAACCTACTACCTTTGACTCATAAGACCAACACTCTAACCAGCTGAGCTATGGGACATCATATCCATGTATAACTTTCTAACGCTTACTTAAAAGGTAACAACTTTATAAACAAATTTCTCATGAAAAACCTATTAGGTCCCAAGTAAAACTCATTGGAAAATGTTGCCGGAACACCAAGAAACGTCACCACCCACAGCCAAGTCACGTCGGTATTGTCACTACTAAATTTCCTACCAATGAAACGGTGCAATACCACCACCATGTGAGTCCGCCTATCAAGACGATTACAATGGTATATAAATTCGCCCAATTTGGTCAAGAAATGAAGTTCTAGCCTTGTGTGTGTTTTGTTGTGTAAGCATGTGTAGAGAGTGTGTGTATTATAGGTTTGAAGAACAAGAAAGAGAGGATGTCACAATTATACCACACTTCTTTCTGAAATTGCAACTTGGCCCCAAAAAATTTGAACTACCTCATATTAACTCCCAGGGTTTCAAGTTGTTTCCATTTGAGCCCCAAATTGTATTAATTCAATCCTATAAGTTAATTTTTTTCAGATACACCCCAGACATTCGAAATTCAAAACAATTAATTATTTCATTCCTTTCAATTGGGTCCCAATATTCTCAAAATGTAACAAAAATATCATTATCGAGTTTGTTCTCTAATCATATAATAAATATAATAAGGCAAATTTGGGGGTAATCATACAAACTACCCCTTAAAACAATCTATTCCTCATATTCTCATCTGAAACAAATACGATTCATGATAACACTATTGTGTATTATCCTTTGAACCATAATGATCATGGGAGCCTCATTTGCTTATACTTTATAAGTAATCTCAAATCCCACTTTGATCCATCTTTTATGATTCAACTAATTTACTTTATCGCACTCTCCTTTTCACGAGTATCAGAATTCCCAATATATATTCTTAGATATTAGAGAACCCCTCCGAATGCAATTTTAGATATACTTTTAAAATTATAGTATCAAAAACTATAACTTTGAGCATAAACTAGAGCTCAATTACCTTTCAAATTAGGAACCGGAACATGAACAAAACATTATTGGGTAATGTCACAAGTCCTAGCTATTTAACAAAGGTGCTAAATGGCAAGTCGTTTGATATAACTATAAAGGCATTCCAATACTTTTACTAAAAAGAATATGTGATGTTTCCATAACAAAGGCAATCCACAAATAATGAAGTTCTCAAGGCGAAAAAGAATATTTAAAACTAACAAGTCAATGCACCAACATGAATCATTTAACTTAGATATCTACGCTATAGGAAAATTCAATGCTTTTAGAAGGATGAGACATGAAAAGCTAATGGTTGGACCGAAATAACCAGAGTAAAAATATAAACACTTATGTTGAAGAGGAGAAGCTTGACTTTTTCCATCTTTTGTTGAAGAGATATTAGAACTTTCACGTAGGGATGGTATTGAAGAGATTCCAAAGCGTAACGTTGAATAAGTCTCAAAGGAGCTAAAAGCAACAATTTAAGCCTCAAAGGACATTCAATATAATAAAATAAACCTCAAATGAGCCAAAAGCAACATCGTGATACATAAGACAAAGCTAGAAATAATTCCTATACTTTTAAGAAAGCAATATGAATAGAAAATGAATAATTGGAAGAACTAAGACATACATGTGCCAAAAGCAACACTGTGATGCATAAGACAAAGCTAGAAATAATTTCTACACTTTCAAGAAAGCAATATGAATAGATAACGAATAATTGGAAGAAGTAAGCCATACATGTAGCAGAGTTCCAAAGCTCTTATTAATAATTTGTATCGAAGATCATATGGAAATATATAGTAGAGATTCCATTGGAGACCAAAAATAACTCACTAGACATCAAAACTTGTATAGGTCTAGAACAAAATAGCATAGAACATGGTCTAATGGATTATCACACTATCATCCATTTAAGTGAGGATGTGTAAAAACTAAATATGGTCTCTGTTAAAGTATCAAATCAAAACAACACAAATTTAAATGAAAAATGTTTAAGTGAAGAATAAGATATCAAGGTAAACCTACAAATCCATTAACCCAAATAACAAAAGAGAGCCTTCAACTTCATACAAATGAATCACTAGTAACTATGCAATTTTCTCTTGCAACAATATTTATATCACAACAAACTCATTATCTGACTTCTTTATACTTTGACGTCTATATCCCAATAACTTGATATTTACTAATATCCCAATATTCTAAATCTGTAGCAAAAATATCCTTATCAAGTTTGTTCTCCAATCTTATAGCAAATACAATACGGCAAATACTAGGGGTGTTACAATTAACTTATTTATCACACTCGATTATCAAGTTTGAAGGACCTTGAGTATAAAAAGATTTGGAGAGTGTAGTTTGGAATTAGGAATCTTTTGTACAATACCACTACTATTTGTTTATTTATTAACATATAATTCATAGGCATAACTATCAAATTTTTTTAAGATACTCACATAGCTAACCACACTAGGAAATAATAAAACGCTAACAATATTATATTTCATCAAATATAATACAAGCCAAAATAATACAAAAACATGCCCAAATTGGTGAAATAGTGTACTTTTAAACTAGTGTGTTAAGATTAAGTCTCTTTTAATTCCATAATGATAAACGAGGAGAATTCCCTTGATTATAGAAGGGTGAGAATCCCAGTAATAATAAGTTTATATCATGACATCGTGAGACTTTGAGTAAAAAGGTTAAGTTTCGAGTAATGTCGCGCCCATACCCAAGCTACCTCATTTGCCTCTTTCATTATATAACTTCATAGAAGAAAAAGAACCAACAACCACAAACAAACCATAATGCATTTATTTCAAAAAAAATACCATAATATGATTTCCTCCATACAGGAAATGGCACATAACACCACCCAAAGTCCCCCACCTACACCTCAAATTTGCCAGGAAGACCTTGTTGCTATCGCACTACAACCCCCACCAACAAACTACAGAAGTTAGCAGAATTTGACAACCTAACTAAAACAGCCGAGATATCTGTCATAGAATACACTAGTAGCTTCAATTCCCCTTGGAAAACACATACCCATAATGATGGCATATGGATCCTTAAAAATATTTAAGTTCCTAAGAGAACTAAAGAGTCACATCCAGTTGGCCCAAGCAATCCAGATAAGTAGTTTCAATAATCTCCTTAGAGCAGTCACACGAGCAGAGGTGGATATAAGCATAAAGAAAACAAAATGAAACGTCTACGATCAGAGATTAGCTTGCCTTGAGGAAATGAGAAGAGACAATTCATCAAGCTTTTGCACCCAAGGGTGAATATAGACGTCCCTATACTGAGTCCTTTTAGAATGTGCAAAATCTGCCGTAGGAGACCATTAAGGGTCAATGGAGAACGAATGTGTGTTTTTGTTGTGGTTGACCAGGGCACTAGATGGCCACTTGCCCTCAAGCGGATCCCAAAACCAAAAGAGGTTTTACACCAAAACCCCTCAATGACAACAATTGAAACGACAAACCAAAGGGGAAGGCACGAATATCTTTTATGACCGAGATGAAACCGATAAACATGGAGGACATGGTAACAGGTTTGGTTATGATTATCTAATTACTTGTTTTTGTTTCATTTAACTATGGTGCCCCATACTCATTTGTAGATAAAAGATTCACTAAGAAACTAAGTAAATACACAAAGACTTTGGCAGAACCTTATAAGGTTGCTTCACCCATAGATAAGACCATAGTCTCCAACTTAGTGTATGAAACTATCTCGTAACCTCAGGAGATCAAAAACTTCCATGCTAGTTTGATCCAACTCAACATGAAAGACTTTGATGCCATTCTTAGATGGATTAGCTGGCAAGTCATTTTGCCACATCGAGTTTTTGGGCAAATGAGTAAACTTCCTACCACCAAAGGGGGGAAGTTACTCATTTTAGAACAATGCAAAGTGCCCACTAAAATAAAGAAACCAACTATTATCTGTATCTCAAGCTAGAAGGGCTATTCACAAAGGATGTGAGGTTTATTTAGCAATTGTTAATGAAATGGAAAAGGTCACTAAACTAGTACATTTGATTTATTTGAGTAGGCATTATTTCAATGGGTAATCATCTAATAAATCATTTTGAGAATACTTTCTTGTTTGTAAAACTTATAGGGTATGGAAAATAACGCTTCTTCAACACCAGCTACAGGATCAGGCTCATTGCCATCAATGGCGCAATCTAGTCAAAATCCTCATCAGAGGAATGATATAGCATGGAAGCAGTACTATGAGGTACCGTCGAGTGGGAAGAGTCAGACCATTAAGTGCATCTATTGCAACCAAGCGATGTCCAACAACAAGCCCACGACGCCTAGGTCAATAGGTGAAGTATAATGCATGAACTTGTCCGCTTACAATTACCGTGAAAATACATTCCTTCCATTATCTAATCTCCCCGATTGAGGTTTAGGACATGGGATTTATCAAAAATCCTTTTAACCTCAATACTATATTCTTATTTATAATTAGCCTTTTCGACAATCGATCTAAAAAACTAATCAACGGATCATAATTTTAGTCCTTGAAACTAATATTATGTTCTAAATTTATGTTATTTACAATGATGCACTGAAAAAAAAACGGTCTTATTATCCCGTTGATTATGAATGCATTGACAAAGTGGACTTTGGGCCATTGAAGAAGATCCCAATGGAGAACTTGATTATGATAAGTTGGATAAAATGCTTGAGGAAGAGAAATCTAATGAAATCTCACCGCCACCTCAAGGTTGTATATTGAATTATTTAGTCTTGAATTCTATATATGTAATATTTCATTTATTTATTCCTTTGAATTGTTTGTCTAAGTGATGAAGAAGACATTGATATAAATAATGATAATGTGGATCTTGCAAAGTTTGCTGCTAAAACTTCGGGTTCTGGCGAAGTCAATCGTCTTTTAAGACAACGAAGGAATCAAGTCATTGATGAAGATGATGATTGAATATTCTTGTGATCTTGAATGGCTTTTGAAGGATAATTTCATTTATTAGCAATTTGTGATTTAAAGATACTTGTAAACATCATGGTAGAGTTTGTTGTTTCGTTTGATTAATATTTTCTAAATTTAGTTGGATATGTGGTATGAAATGGGTTTTTTTTAGTAGGAATTTATAAGAATTATAAAAAGTTAGAAAAGTTTTTTAATATTTTTTACATTTTAATAGCACTATTTTTATAATTTTTTTCATTAATATGTACAACACCATATTTATATATATAATTCAATATATTTTATAATTAATTATGACGTCATACGGGTCAAACCGGTAACCAGTAAGATAGTCGATTCTATGGCCAGTCCAGTTTTAGACCATTGATGAAGGCTCTTGATGGCCATTCAATACTCTTTTCCAACACTTTTAAAATATGTTGAAATTCAAAATCGAAATATGAATGTTTATTCTCCAAAAAGATGGGTATTTACAATTACATCCCACAGAATTCCTAATTCTTTTAATATTCACATCAACTAGCATACGAACTTTTGACCAGCACATAAGAAATGAGGAGCTCCGTGACTAGGCTACTTAGGTAATTCTAGTTGCCTTTTGGTTTCACTTGGTACTAAAATCGCGGCGTATAACATCCTCCCCCCTTATAGAAAGTTTCATCTCTAAAACTTGTAATCCTCATCATTATGGATTAGGTTTGGGTAGCATTAGTGTGTAGTCTCTTCTAATTCCCATGTGGCTTTTTGTTGTAATTTGTTAAACCATTGGACCAACACATAGGGAATTGTCCTGTTCCTCAAGACCTTCTCTTTTTGACCCAAAATCCTTATCAATACCTCTTTGTACTTTGTGTCCTCTTTTATTATTAAGGATTTCGGGTCTAAGATGTGGCTAGTGTTAGGTACGTACTGCCAAAGTCGGGATACGTTGAAGACATCGTGAATTTAGGATAGCTCAGGGATAGGGCCAGCCAAGATGCTACTTCTCCTGCTCAGTCTAGTATCTCATGATAAGGTTCAACCAATCGTGGGTTGCATTTACCTCCTTTCACAAATCAGAGTACCTCTTTCGTCAAGGATACCTTCACCTAAGGTTTCTCCTCTATTTGAAATGTTAGTGGCCTTAGTTTGTCATCAACCTATTATTTTGCCTGTCTTGAGCTACATTAAGAGTCTCTCTAACTAAAGCCACTTTCTCGATGGTCAACTATACTAGTTTGGGCCCTGCGATCTGTTTCTCTCGTACCTTGTCCCATTAAAGGGGCGATCTACACTTCCTCTTGTGGTAACTAATGTTGTAGGAGAATTCGATCAAGGTCAGATATTCTCTGTAGTTCCCTCTGAATTCTAAGACACACGACCTCAACATGACTTCTAGCATCTATATTATACGGTCGATCTATCCATCCGTTTAGGGGTGGTAGGCGACACTAAGTTCCATCTTAGTTCCTATCGCCTATTGGAAACTTGCGCAGAATCAAGATGTCAATTAAAGGTCTCTATCTAAGACTATGTTGACCAATACTCCATGCAACCTAACTATCTCCTTCAAGTATAGCTAGGCTAACTTAGCTAGAGAGTACGTGGTTATAATGGGTAAGAAGTGTGCCAATTTTGTCAGTCAGTCTACTACTACCCTTATGAAGTCACCTCCTTGCTTCATCCTAGGTAACATAACTACAAAATCTATCGTGATGTTCTCCCATTTCCAATTAGGGATTTTGAGGTAACCCTCCTTGCCATTGGTGTTCTGCCTTAACCTGCTAGCAGACCATACACGTAGCCATAAACTCCACTATGTCTTTCTTCATTCCAGGCCACCAAAAGTGGTGCTTCAAGTCTTGATACATTTTAGTGCTTCTAGGGTGTATTTAGAACTTTGAGTTGTGGGCCTCGGAAAGGACTTCTCAAGTCTTCCTGCATAGGGACACACAATCTATGTATTCAAAATACTTTTTAAGAAATAGAATGTTTTAAATTAAACCTGAACCGTTCATCGAATCAAAAAATCAACTGGGTTAAGGGTCATTGCTCCAACCGTCGGGTCAACTGCGGTCGAACCGATAACGTCATAATTATGTCATGAATAATATTTAATATCCAAACAAATATCAAAATTAATAAATTATAAAAAAAACTCATTTATTTTTCCTATTTAAAATTAATATTTAAAACCAAAAATTCAAATAATATTATGGACAACAATAAAATGATAAATTAACGATCAGCCAAGTTTATAAGAGAAAGTAAGAAACACACTCCATTCAAAATTAACATAATCAAAAGCTTACTCAAGGAATTTTAATTGTCCTAGATCAAGCATATCTAACCTTCTTAATTAAAGTTTTAGATCATAAAGATGAAAGATAAAATGATATCCATAGCTCATACAAGCTACAACACGATTAAATTCAAAAATTCGACGCCTAATTTATACTATGAAATGACCTGGCCGATTTTAGTGATCCAGTACTGGTTCAATTGGTTAACCGATTGAACCATCAAGGTCTACCGATTCTCTCCAAATGCACCGATTTTGAGGAGCTTCCAGCTTTGAGGGTCTAATCAGGACATTTTCCTAACTGGGTAGCGGTCCGATCGGTCAAACCGGCAGGTTCAAGCCAGGTTTTAAAACATTGAGTATTACAATTGTACAATAACAATTTTTTTCTTGAAACATATAAATAATATCATTAGATTTACACATTATAAATAATATATTAATTGGAGTGTAATATAAACATATCAATTTGAAGTACTTTCTTAGAAATATGCAATATAGCAATAGCATAATAACAATTTTTTTCACGAAACATTGAAAGAATGTCTTTAAATTTGCAAACTATGAAGAATATATTAATTGGCGAGAAATCTAAAAATGTCTATTTCAAGTAATTATTTAGAGTTGTGCAATATTAGGATTGCACAATAAAAAAATGTTTTTCTAAAATATAGAAATGATATCCTTAAATTGACAAATTATGAAAAGGGTAAATCATACAATTGATCTTTAAAGTTTGCGCTTAGAATTACTTTAATCTCTAATTTTCAAATCACAATGTTTTAGTCATTCAAAATTTAATTACTTTTCACTTTAGTCCTTAACTCAACTTTTTCAAGGGTAAATTTTTGTCAATCTAAAGTATAGATTGCACTTTAATCCTAAAAAATTATACCCATTGCATTTTTGTCCTTCAAAGCTTATTTTTTCACATTGATCCCCCTAAACTTACAACTCTGGCACTATAAACTCCATCTAGTATGAAAACATCAGTCACTACCTATAAAGAGACCAAATTTGAACCTTAGCATATTTGAAAAAAACAAACAAACAGAACAGAACAATACTTCATGGCTACTGTATGTGTTTATGTGGAAATATTTTAAAAGTGCTCCTTGATCAATTCAAATTTTGGCATAAGGTTTTCTTGAATGTGAAAGATATTTGATAAGGTGTGATTTTATACTTTCATGGACTCTTAAGGTTTTTCTATGTAAATTGTGATTATATATATACATATATTTGGTTCTTCTATTAGAAAACATTATATACATTTATCTACACTTACGACATTGTTAATTTTTGCTATTTGAAAATCCTAGTTTAAAAAATCCTTAAAAGCCTAATAATAACTTGCCAACAAAAGTATTAAATCACAACATACTTCATATTTTTCATGACCAAAAAAGTATGAAAAAAGCTATTTGAGGTACTTATTCCAAAATATGGTGCACTCATATCACAAGATAAAGAACTCGAATTGCACACAAAATACAATTGAACAAAATATGACATTTTTCCCAATGTAATTGAACAAATTGGGCATTTCCCTCGTTGTAATTAAATAAATTGGACATTTAACCCCATTTAATTGAACAAGTTGGACATTGCCCAATGTAATTGAACAAATTAGACGTTTTTCCACTCCAGTTGAACAAATAAGACGGTTCCTCTAATTTATTCAGATGAATTGGACATTTCTCCTAATGTAATTGAACAAATTGGACATTTTTCCCACTTCAATGAATAAACTAGATATTTTCCCCAATTTCATTTAACAAATTGAACATTTTTCCTTCGTCAATTAAACAAACTAAACATTTTTTGCTAATTTAAGAGATTTTGAATCAACTTCAAGATCTACAACAGTGACGATCCGAAACTTCTAGCTAATTATGAAAATATCCCATTTATAATTTTTTACACAAACATGTCACTTTCTAAAACAATAGTAAAACCAACTCATACTTTTATCGAAAACCCAAAAGTACACGTAAGTTGATTATTACATACACGATCGTGACTACAAAATAACCTCAATCATATAACATGCATAACTAGCTAAATGCTTCGAACTGCCTTCCTATGTCTTCTTCGCTAGCAACTCCGT
Organism: Petrea volubilis; assembly: GCA_026212405.1. Lineage (NCBI taxonomy): Eukaryota > Viridiplantae > Streptophyta > Magnoliopsida > Lamiales > Verbenaceae > Petrea > Petrea volubilis. The sequence continues at coordinate 11,438,108 of CM047876.1, read as the reverse complement.
TCGCCTCAAGATCGGCTAAAACATTACATGAAACATGTCAACAACGTGTTGAGTAGAAACTTTGCATATAACATAAGGTGCTCGTGTGAGATTCGTGCACATTATCATAGAAATTTACAAACATAAAATCACATAATTTCACGTTGGATTTCTTCCACCTCGACGGGCGGCTACCTTATCACTTCATGCCGATATTTTCCAACCAAACACTCCAATTCCCAACCAATCACTCCAGTGGTCATATCCCGGGCATATGCCGATTTTCCTACGACCTACTTCAGTACATAGACACTCCGTCCATGCAAGGAGGGATTAGGCAACGATAGAGGGTCGAGAACTAATTTAAGACCGGCAAGCCCGACGCCGCCCGGCCGAACTCGACCACATCCACCCCTATTCACATTGGGGCCCAACATGCACACATAAACTTCATGTATAACACATAGTTTTACAAAATTTCAGTATGCTTTCACACTGATCTTACATAAATGAACACATATTTCAACCTTGATGAACTGAAAATTCGCAGTCTGCAAATATTTGCGATGAGCAGAAAATTTCAGTTTGCAAGTATGGAATTTCTAGCCTAAAACCTGCTGGGATTTCACAAATATGTTTCTAATATTGTAAAATAAAGTTTTGGTTGATAAAATTTCGAGTTTCCAGCTCACAAGACTTGGAATTCTCAGACTGCGATGCAAAATGCTCAAGTGCGCGCCTACTGAAATTTCCAGCCCTCGAAGCCGAACTTTACAGGTTTGAAAAAACTGTTTTTCCAGCTTATTGTCCACTGGAATTACAACATATAAAACAGGTTTTAAGTTTGGAAAAATCGGATTTTTCAGTTGTGCAAAAATAAGAATTTTCAGCCTTGTAACAAAATTTTCAGCACTGTGAATAGTGTTTCCAGCAAGTGTTGAACTAAAATTTCATCTTGACAAACACGAAATTTCAGCTTCTAACACATGATTGAAGTAATAAAAAGTATCAAACATCATAATACATAACTTAAGCATCATTTGGACCTATTGCAAGCAAAATTTCAGCATGGTTTCAAGACATTCAAGGGCAAGATGCACATAATGTCACTATAAGCATATACCCAAATTTTCTTGTATTCCCTAAGACCCAAGATGGAAACCAACTTGTGGTTACCTCTTAAGGTCTAATGGGGAAGATATGAAGCTAATACTTTCATAAAAACCTAGGCTAACTCATGCCATAGGCAAGATTTCTACCTTCTAGTAGTAGTGGTTGTTCTTGTAGTTTTAAGGGGGTGCAAAGTGTGAGGATGGAAATAGGCTGAAATTTGTGGTTATTTGGACAAAATGAAGGTAAAAGAGTGTGTGAGTGTGTGTGATCGTGCAGCTTGGTGTATGTGAGTGGGTGGGGTTTGTTTTGTCTAGTATAATTACTTACTTATAGTTATTATGTAGAGGGAAGATTATAATATACTTGGGTCTTAATCTCATGATTATTTTCTTTACAACTCAAGACCCAAGTGTGAGTCTAGTGTCTTAAGTGTGAGTCTATGTTATTCTTGACCACACATGTATGCATTCATCTAGAAATGTTTGTCCAAGTGTATGTACAAGTGTATGTGTAGAAGAATTGAGAATAAGACTAGTATATACTAAGTAATTAAAATATATATGTATATATTCAGCAAAATTTCGTCCACCCCTCTTTATTTTTCTGAAACTTGTAGGTTTTTTTCTTATTTTATGTATAATTAGGCATAATAGGGAAGAAAAATGTCTAGGGGTCGAAAATGCAATTTATCCATTCTTTAGGGGTTTTTCCGAAAATCTTCTAAATATTATTACACAAACTGAACATATATATCTATATGTGTATACCTTTATTTTCATGAATTATATAGTTTATATGATAGTTAACTAGGACAAGAAATAGTCCTAACTTCCACATTTTTCGAAAAAACGAACATGAAACACAGGGTATTAACATTATGAAAACATATACCCATAAATATAACATAAACGCATGTAAATATAAAATAGTCACATATAAATATATCTATACATAATGAGAGTGAGAATACGGGTCCTTACAACAACACTATCCGAATTTGTGTCCATAGGATCACAATACTATCTCAGCTTCTCATACGAGTGTCTATCCACCCTATAGATGCTTTGCATAGCAACTTGCTTCCCCTTCCATGCCTAATGATATAGCAACTCAACACCATATTCTCCATGGATGTCTTTCAACAAGTTACACAATCAATAGCAAGAGTCTACTCTTAACTTATCCTTAATAATTTTAGCAACCCAATATGCATCAGTGTCAGGGTGGCCCTTAGACCAAAGGTTATCTTCTCCACAGCTGTACTATGGATTAAATTTTCTAATGGCGAAAGCTCCATCCAATTGATGTCATGATGCATATATCCTCTATGGTCGTCCACGAATATTGTAAACAACTATAATTCTTATATAGAAACAAACTACTAACGGCAATAGGATGGTTCTTAATATTTATCCTACAATCATTGGCATCTTGAAATGTTTGACTCTCCCCATGAATGCAATGACTCCAAGCATCTAAAAAGTTCATTTATAAATTCACATTCAACATAGATTGACCTAATTATGCAAAATTATCCTCCACTACACTCTTTATTTCCACAAACGACCATCGAATATACAATCAATGCAATGGAAAACATATATCCAACAAACTCGAACAAAGTTGCAAAATCAAATTCATTTTTACAGAATTTTGATGAAAATATGAAGTATGTTATAGTGACATTGCAGAACATAGATAACAATATGAAGTAGACACTAATGAAAACCTTACTAGTAAGAGAATAAACAACTATAAACTGAACAATCTTACCACAAAGAACAAAGACTAATCACAAAAATAAAGAGTGACTAAAGATATATACCCAAAACACGAACTCATTCCGCAATCAACTTTGGGATGACGATGTTGGGTTTTTTCTCTAAATTTGTTGGTCTCACATATTAATTTATTGTACATTGCTATCTCATTAAAAGGAGCCCAATTATGTGATCCATTTAAGAAATAAATTTAATGGGCTTATAGAAATATTATATTAAGTATGGGTCTTTTATGTGTAGAAACCCAGTCACACTTTAATTATGTTTGATGGGCCCATAATTAAAGTGTGACGTATTAGGTATATTAGGGTATGGTCCCTAAGCCAGAAACAAATGACGTCTTTCTTTCTGCCCCATCTAAGAGAGAGAATACAGAAAATTACGCCGTCTTTCTTGGCTTAGAAGACCACTAACCCTAGATCCACTTCTCTTCCGCATCTATCATGGATTGAGGTTAGTTATTTAGATTCAAAACATTATTTGGTTGTTTACTAAAGATCATGTGATTAATCAATTCATATGATTCGTATTTTTGTTTTATATTATGGATTATTAGGTTTGAATCCATATCTTGCGAAAAGTTTTCAACAAGTGGTATCAGAGCAGGATTAGTAAATAATCAAATATGTTTTATTTTGATTTATTCGGTTGTGATTTGATGTTTTGAGCATGCTTTAGTTAAATCTACAATATATATATTTATGTTGGATATATATTGTAGATGTATGTTCATATATGTAAATCTTATTTGATTTCATGTTATTATGTGGTTTCATTTATGTATTCATCAAGAATAAAAGAAATCGATCCATAAAGTTTTTTTTCGGATGATTTCTTGATGATTCTAAAATTTGGATTGCTGTCTAAAGTAAAAAAAAAGGGGGGGAAGCTGGCGACTGGAGAAAGAAAAAAAAAAGGCAATAAACCCAATTGTATGCAAATAATGGGGCTCGAACACGAGACCATGCGCAAGTGCCGCGCGCTCCAGACCGTTAGGCTGTTGCTCACGTACTTTATCATGGTTTTGGTCTTTAGACTAGTAAGCAAAAACTATGAAAAGCAGGAAAATAAGTATTCTGTTGCAATCAGACGGAGTCGAACTCAGGTATGTCCGGTGGCATTATGGCATCCCTGCCACCGAACTGCTTCGCCAGCTGAGAACCTACGGCTGCTTCATTTGTTTAAATAATAAGTATTCATTAAAAAAAAAACTAATCCTTATGTGACCAGTAAGATTCGAACGCGAGACTATGAGGAACGGCGGCGCATTTCAGACAGTAGCCCTCTTTGATATTTTTGTTGCGCATTTTTATATTTGTTTTCAATCTCTGGATCTGTAAGAGAAAATGGCAGCCATGTGGATTGAATTTAGGTTTATTATGTGGTAATATGGTATTTATGCCTTGGCTATTGCCAAGATCTATAATGGTATGTTGTTTTTATTTTGTATTAAATTCAACATATGTATGTTTTATTTTGGGAACAAATCAAAATTGAACCCTTGAACTAGAACGGCATATCGGCTGGAAACCCGGACGGCCAGACGAAAAGAGTCATCTTTGATGACTCGTGTCCTGGTATAACAACGCCACGTACAATTCGAGTTCAAAATTATTGTATATAGTTTGCTCATTACTTGACCATATTGCTATTACAATATAGTTTGTGTATTTAGCTTTATGTATAAAGTTTTCTTTTAAGTAGTGCATTTGAGATTTAGTTATTGTGCCTATTTTGAAATTGTATAGATTGAACTAATATGTTGCCAAAGCAACCTCTATTAGGTAAAATTTATCACTTTTGAAAATATAGGCATGTTTCATATATGCAAAATAATCGGCCCAAAAGAAGATTATTTTGGCCAGATGGTTAATAGTTATGAATATGTTGTTCATACTCTTTTATCTATGTGAAATAATCGGCCCAAAGGAATATTATTTTGGCCAGATATGATATTCATAAATATGTAAGTTGTCCTATTAGCTTCATCTATGCGAGATAATCGGCCCAAAGGAAGATTATTTTGGCCAGATGGTTGATTCATGAATATTTGATTTTTGTGTTATTTTGTCTATGCGAGATAATCGGCCTAAAGGAAGACTATTTCGGCAAGACAAAGGATAGTCATAAATATTAAAATTATCTTGGTTAACATGCTAATAATTTGTCGGTCCAAAGAAAGGCATATTGGTAGGCCGTTTTTCAATTATGAAATATTTATGAATTATGTGATACCAGTACAAGTTGTTATTTTTGTCCAAAGACTAAATAACAATTTCGTGTTGAGTATCTTAGGAAACTATCAATATTCATGAATTATGGACAAAAGCACCACTTACAAGTTGTTATTTATGTGAAAAGACTAAATGACAATGTTGTGCTAGGTATCTTGAGATGGGCTCACTTGCATGTAATGTATTTGATATATTTGTTATTCACACTTGTACATGCTTTATACGGTTGATTTACTTTGAGCATATTTAATTTCTTTATAGAGTCCTTAATATTTGCCATCATGAATAACATCCCATGTGCTTAATAGCACAAATCCTGAGAAATAGAAAAATGCACTTTATGATGTGCTTGGTTGCATAGACTTGACTATATATTAGGATTTGATAGTCCTGCGAATCTAATCATTAGTATTAGTACTATTGATAGAAAGTCGCATACAAGAAGTAGGATCAATCAAATTATATTAGTCTAATAGTCATGCAACATTTAAATTCCCAATATCCATAAGGGGTCATATTTTGAGAAAGAAAATGCCAAAGTTTCCAAAAGCAAAAATAGAAAACCGATTCATTCCAGCGAAAGGGTCGAAATGGGCATTACCTTTAAGAAGCTCATTTCAATGCATTGTAAATGCAAAAGGAAACATAAAGAAGTACATCAAAGGATAGTCCAATCTTGTAATAAATATGAAGGTCCTTAAAGTTTGAATGTCCAAAGACATTCTTGTGGATCTAGTTTTAATCAAGAAAATGGATGAAGTATTAATTTGGCAATAATTTCTCAAGAAACTACCACCATTAAGAAATGAACACGGACTTAATTTAAAGAAACTGTAAGACTTGTGATATTCCAACATAAAGTGCAAAACAAACATAATTCAGTAATTATTTGTTACTTTTGCAAGAAAGTTGATCACATAAAGAAATATTGTCCCAAATAGGTCAATGCGTATGCGAACAATATTGACTTCTCAATTTTGTTTGCTTTATTAATTTGACTTTAGTGCTTCATACTTCAGGATTAATTATGGTGTATAGTGCCAATTGGTGTTGAAAGATACATCTATATGAAAAATGGCAACAAGGCTTTGCTGAAGGCTATTGGTGTCCATAATATTCTCCCGAATACTAGTTTGTATTTGAATTTAGAGAAAAAAATTTGATTACGCCATCAATGAGATGGAATTTAGTTCCTATTTCCTATATGGACAAATCCAGACCCACTTGTCCTTTTGAAAATAAGATTTTCAGTATTTCTCTAAATTTAAATATTAACGAAACCTGTATTCTAGTTTGTTATATTGTGAATATTAGATATCAACAACTTTAACAGAAATGAAAAGACATTTCTTTTAAAATAACTTTGATATTAAAGTCAAATTGGATAATAAGAATTCATTTGTGTGATAATAGAAGCAATTAGGTAATTTCTCTGAATAGAGAATAAATATGCTTATGTCAAAGGGAATTCTTGTTTTTTTTCTTATTTAAGGAAAATAAGTGCAAAAGCAAGTAAAGAATCTTTAGAGTTGATGCATATAGGTTTTTTGTAGACCATTCCCTATGGTATCATGGAATGGATAACAACCGATATCAACTTCATTGATGATTACTTCTATGTGATTATTTGTATTTGATTATTGAGTAGTTGTAATCTTCGAAAATAACTTTTAGATGGGACACTAAAGTCTGCAGTTAATACAATAAGGTGAGTTACAAGCAAAATAGTAACGAAAATCCCATACAGGTTATGGATGGAACAAGAAGTCTAGTATTAGACACTTGCATGTCCAGGGATGTCCAGCTGAAGCTAGGCCTTACAGGCCTAAGTAAGAATAAACTGGACTAAAGAACAATAGTTACTATTTTGTAGGATACTCAAAATCGAGGGACTTTAAATTCTATAATCCCTCACATATGTCCTTTTGAAAGAGGAAATGCCATGTAAATAGAAGTTGTTGGTTATAGTGGGAGATGTCAAAATAGGAAAGTTGTTTTGAAGATGAATGTGTTAGCATTCCCACTATGGTTACAGCTGAAAGGGATTGGATAGTTTATCCTAATACTCTTCAGCTTGTAAGTTAGGATATTACGTAAAATACAACTATATTTGAAATGCCCACTAATCAAGTAGGGAATCATCATCTATTGAAGTTGATGAACCCCAACAACCTCAAATCTAAAGTGCCAATAAGGAGATCCACCAGATGAAGGAGAAAAATGATTTCAGATGACTATATCATCTATCTCCATGAACACAAATTTGATATGAGATTGCAAGATGGTCCTACATCTTTTAGTTAAATCAAATTGTATTTGAATTCTGATGCATGGATCAAGGCCATAAATGAGGAGATAAAATCCATGAGGGGCAATGGTATTTGGAATCTTGTCAGTTACCATAAGGGATAAAATTCATTGGTTATGAATATAATTTCAAAATCAAACGGAATTCAAATGGTAACATTAAAAGATACAAAATATGCCAATGGATTTACTCATAAGGAAGGCATTGATTTTTAAAGAGGCTTTCTCGTCAGTTTAGACAAAAGACTCTATTAAAATTGGTGTGGCACTTGTGGCTCATTATGATCTAGAGCTGCATCAAATGGACATAAAGATAATGTTTCTGAATGGAGGCATTAAAGAAACAATATGCATGGTGCAACCGGAGGACTTTGAGTCCAAAGACTCAAAGCACCTAATGTAAATTGAAAAAGTCCATGAACTATCCGAGTAGGCATTCCACTTGTGATACCGAAAATCTAATAGGGTGATGACCTCTTTTAGTTCAAGAAAAACATCTTTAATTAGTGCATATATCTCAAGATTAGTGGGAGCAAATTTTCTCTCCTGGTGTTGTATGTAGATAATAATCTACTCGCAAGTAACAATATAAGCCTATTGCATAAAGATATATTTAAACGCAAAAGGCCCATATTGATAAGGTGCTTAGCTATTTTGGTAAGCAAAATTGTGCACCAGGGGACACCCCTATAGCAAAGGGTGACAAAATTTTTACTCCAATTTCATATATGCATGAGTATGTAGGCATTAGAATTTAGCATACGTAGTAGGAATGTTAGGCAAATATTTTAGTAACCCAAAATTGAATCATTAAAATGATGGCTTATGAAGTATCTACAAAGAATAATAAATAATGCCCGCTTATTGAAAATAAAACTACTTAAAGATTGTGTGGTATTTCAATTCAGTCGTTTGTTGGATGCTTGGATAGCAAGAGATCCACATTACATTATGTATTCATGATAGTTGGAGGAGCTATTTCGAAAAAGTGTTAAGACACTAATAGCTTTTCAACTATGAAAGTCGAATGCATAATTTGCCATAAGACATCCAATCAAGGAATATAGCTTGTATTTATCACTAGATTGAAAATGATCAATGGTGTTGACATTATAAAGGTTCATTTTTGATAATAAGGTCTCCAAGCTATATTCGAAGAATAACTAGATTTTGGAAAAGTCTGATATATAGACATTAATTTTCTAGTTGTGAATAAATAAGTTCAAAGTATTCGAGTGTCAATAGAGCATATCAATACAAACTCAATAGTTTAAAGCTCAATAAGGAATCACCACTTAAAGTGCTACGTGGTCGTGAAGCTTAATGGGTATCATAAGGATCTATGGTACGCCATGTTAGTAGGAGTTTGCTATTTGATTTTATGCTCTTTGTACACATTTTTTATGGTTATGTTCTGTACAGACTAAGGTTTCATAATTAATTGAATATTCCGAAATAAGGATATTAACTTTCCACTACGGTTTTGCATAAAGATTAGAAAGTGTTGAGGGACTCTTTGAGTTATAAGATAGGACCAGTTGGAAATAGACATGATTGAGATCACGTTATATGTAATTTCCATGCTACACATCCATACTTGATCTATGTCATTAATTTTGCTAGTATTGTGACCATTGTTCGGTTTAGTTACGGGTTATGTGACGAAAGCCGCTTTGATCCTATATTAGTACAATTGATGGACCAGATTGTTTTGGGATATTTCTAGGTTGAGATGGCATAAAGTTTGCGCGCACTAAGGTTTCAGCTTTGCACAATTTTCGGAAACATATGTGGACCAAGTGGGAGATTGTTGGGTTTTTTCTCTAAATTTGTTGGTCTCACATATTAATTTATTGTACATTACTATCTCATTAAAAGGAGCCCAATTATGTGATCCATTTAAGAAATAAACTTAATGGGCTTATAGAAATATTATATTAAGTATGGGTTTTTTATGTGTAGAAACCCAGTCACACTTTAATTATGTTTGATGGGCCCATAATTAAAGTGTGACGTATTAGGTATATTAGGGTATGGTCCCTAAACCAGAAAAGAATGACGTCTTTCTTTCTGCCCCATCTCAGAGAGAGAATACAGAAAATTACGCCATCTTTCTTGGCTTAGAAGACCACTAACCCTAGATCCACTTCTCTTCCGTATCTATCATGAATTGAGGTTAGTTATTTATATTCAAAACATTATTTGGTTGTTTACTAAAGATCCTGTGATTAATCGATTTATATAATTTGTATTTTTATTTTATATTATGAATTATTCGATTTGAATTCATATCTTGCGAAAAGTATTCAACAGACGAACGATTAACTAACGTGGGCCTTCATGCTTGTATGCAAGTAAATCATGTTGAACACGTCGTCATCATTAGTCAAACTCAGAAATTCTCTGATTTGGGGCGACATATTGCAGAATATATGACTCAGAGCTGATGTAAACCCGTTTTCTACAAACTTTAATTAACAAGTCCGTACGGCTCGCACCCTTTTTAATTGAGAAAATATAGAGTTGTCTATATAGTTATAATAAAAAGATTAACTTTTATCAATAAAGTGGGGGGTATGTTTCTGTTAAATTACTAAACTAGGGAGTAATTTCTAAAACAAACTTACAAATGAATATCTTTGACTAAAAAGAATGTAGGATGTGGACCGAACTAAAGTGAAAGTACTTGGAGGGATAAAAACACTAACTTTTATTTGGTTCTTGAATTTTGGTAAGAAAAATAGAATAAATTTTTTTTTTTTCGCTTCAAATGATAATCTTATCCTTTTTATTTTTCTCCCACTTTTTCTCATTAAAATCCTTATTCCAAACATAACATAAATCTCCCATAAATCTAATGCAAATAGGTCATGGATCAGATGGGCTTGTTCAGCTTGTATATATGTAGGATTGACACAAATTAAGTAGGCCCATTTTAATAAAAAGAAAAAAAAATGAAAATCAATCAATCAATAAATAAAACAGAACCAAACACTGCCTTGCGGATTGCTTCCCAAATTCAATCGAGCTCTAGAAGTGACAACCCGGGAAATTTGAATCAGAACGAAAATATGGCGCCATTTCAATACTTCATGCGAAGCCATAAACAACACTGGCTTCTAAATCCGTGTCTGAAAGAGTGAAAGAGATGTCAAGATCTTCACAATTAGAGCTTCATGTCACCGACTCTCAGGTTTCGCTTCCTTCAGGTTTGTATGAGTCTAATATCTTAACATTTCGTTTCGCTTTCTGGTGTGTTCAGAATGTGTTTGATGAAATGTCCGAAAGAAGGCTTTCCACCACTTTTTTTCCTCTATATGTTTTGATAGGTTGATTCAAGTTCTTAACATCTCTGTCTTCTATTCTTTTGTTTTTTTATTTTTTTATTTTTTACAGAGCCTCCTGATATCGGAAACTGGTTCTCAAGCTACATATACGAGTCCCCGGATTTGAATACATTGGATGGTTTCCAAAATTGTGGTGGGTCTGGAGAAACATGTCTTGAGAAGGAAAAGAAGGGGAAATATAGTGAAAATCCACCCGAAGACAAGTTGGATGATGGTTTGATTGCTGTAGTGAAGGAATCACCAGATGGGATTGTCATGTGTAATGAATCTGATTACAGCATATCTGCTAAGATGGTAATTAATTCTTCTGTCTGTTTGATTTTCTGAATTTGGTTGAGTTGAATTTTATCAAAGTTTTAGTTTTCTCATCCGATTTATTCTATTATCCCACTCAATCAGGCGGACGTAATCAAACATAAAACAAGCGTAAGATATTGGAATTAGCTTCAAATACAAAGTGAATAGCTGGTTTCTGTTGATTTTGATGAGGAATTGTGTGTGTGAGTGAGATAGAAGCGGTCCATGGAGGCAATAGATGAGTATGGTGAAGGAGTTGAAGCCAGAAGAAAAAGGAACAGAACAAATAGATGCAGGAATATAGGGAGGCAAAAAAATAAAAGAGAAAAGGAAGTGAAAGAAAATAAGATATTTAAATATTTTGAACGATTCATATAATGTGATAAATTACTCAAATTTTTTAACTTGGCATGGCAGTTTGTCAAAAACTCTATGTAAAAAATACAACTTATACTTCTTGTTCCATACCTTATGCATTGTAGTTAACTTTTGTTACAGGTTACGGAATTGTCAGAGTCCCTCTCGTTTTCTTCAGGTATGCAGGGGTCTGGGCATTTATAGTCCATCAAATTTTTTAATGCGGTAAAAAAAAATTTATATCCTTTTCATGAAACCGAAGATTGATTAGGATGTCTGTTCTAAAATTCCAACTTCTTTCGTTTTGGTCTTTCTTTTCTAGCAAAAATAAAAAAGTTCAATTGGCCAAAATCACACCTACACCCCTTGAAGTTTGGTACCAATACATGTAGAACTCCTAAGGTTTGCATAATTATAGAAACCACCCTTCAATTTTTTAGGGGTTCTAACTGTAAGATGAAAGTTGACGGAAGCAGTGGTCTTTGAAACTATGCAAATCTAAAGGTGGTCTAATTTACGACAAAAGTTGAAGTTAGAGATGATTTGTATAACTATGCAATTTTCAGGATGTCTAAGTAGGTGTAATTATCCCCCCAAAACATTCTCTTTTGACAAATGCTTACATCTTCCTTCATTGGTACCATCAGAGCCTCCTGACATTAAGAACTGGTTCTCAAGCTATTTGTACGAGTCACCACTGTTGGATACTACACATGATTTTACTATGTTTGATTACAAGAGTGAAGATGGTGAGTTATGTAATGCCCAGAAGAGCTGCAGGCAAGATAACAAGAATGTAATGGATGATATAATTGATGTTGGGAAAAGTACAGAGTTGTCCAGTCAAAGCAGGATCTCAAACGTGTTTGTCAAATGCACCAACTTGGTAAAAGATACAAAACTGGACCATCAATCAGAACAGAAGGCATGTATCTTTCTTCAATTTTTCCCTCTGTGTGTGTGCGTGTTTGTCTGAGCGGCAAGTATTATCAAGTTATTTTTTTGTGTTACATGGCTGTTCGGCAATAGTCATGTTCATAATATAGGGAAAGAGAATGTTCTATGGTATTGTTTGAAGTCCTTTAATATGTGCTTGAAGCTTTACTACCAAGTGCATTTTGGGCATATAAGTTATTTGCTGGTTGTTCATAGGATAAATTTGAGTGCTTTCAATCTGTTTGGCTCTGGACATCATTGTAATCCTCTTTTATCAGTATGTTCCAATTTAAAGGCGGTTCGTCTTGATTTTGACTTCGTAACATAAATGAGAATCTAAAGTTATCAGTTTTTTTTTATATCGACTGACTTTGTGATGTCAACTTAATCTCACTCCCTACATGCATTTCAATATGATTTTTTAATTTAGAGATAATTTTAATAAAAAATATGGGTTACTTACACTGACCTTCCTCTGGAATACCCAAATCACCTTCTCCCTGCTCTATCTTTTATAATTGACCTCCCCTTCAAGTTTCACCTTTTAACAAACTCCCCATTTTCTTTAGCATTTTTAACGAAGAATACTACTGAAACATCCCTAAACACCAAAACGCAAGATCATCTTTCAAAAATTTGGTATTTTATTACATTTTTAATCATTGTTACTCAAGCGTGATTGGGTTATTTTACACTTTTGTTTTGGGTTTTGTAACTATGCAAACTTAGAGGGCAGGCCATTGTAGTTATGAAAAATTGTGGGGGGAATTGGTAATTTGATATTTTGAAAGGGTGTCACTGTAATTAACCCCAAAAATATTGCAACAAGCCCAGGGAACATTCATCCCCTTTTATGGAAAAATACATCAGAAAAAGTATAGACTCATTTGGAACTAGTCTCCGACACTGCTAGAGATGAACCCATGCTTAAATAGGAAGATCGAAGCATTATTTGTCTACATGGTATTTATCTCATCATGGATCCAATTTGTGAACAGCAACTCAAGCTAATTATTGTTATTTGTCACTTGCAGGATAGCCATAATGTTGATCTAAATCCAACGCCATCTATGCCAAGTCAGTTGACTTCAGTTTCTAAACAGAGAACAGGAAAGAATAATCATGGTTTTGTGAACAAGTTTGAACTCACAAATACATATGCTGAAGATTACAATGCGAAGTCGGATTGCAGTTTGATCAACAGAACAAGTTCTACAACAATGAATATTGAGAACTATACAGGTAATCTGGATGAAAAATCTGCTCATTTTTTGACTGGAAAGAAGAATTGTGTTAAAGATAGCCTGGAAAAGGAAGATTCTTTGAGAAGGCATACTGAGAGAAGAAACTTTGGGAAAGAAAATGATGAAACTGAACTATTAGACGGTTTCATTTCTACGAGAAAGAGGAATACTCGAGAAAATACTGGGAATATAAAAAGGCACGCACGAGTTCAAGTTGAGTCCCTCAGAAACAGAGTAAAACTAAAACCTGAGTTAAATAATGAGAAGGCTGCTAACATAAGCAGGAAGGTTTTATCTGAAACAACTAACTTTCATTCCCCTAATATACTTGAAAGTATCGGAAAATGGCATTGCCCTCAGAAAAATAAACCAGATCTTGGTCCTCCTCTGAAGCAGCTTCGGTTAGAGCAATGGGTTCGTAGAGTATAAAGTTATAGTTTGTAAGTCCATATCTGGAGTGTTAAAAGTATTTTTAGTTTGATTTATATCTATGGTTAATTACGAAAAACCACTGGAGTTCAGGTTCGGTTTCACAAATTTCTGTGGTATGAAAAATTACAAACCCCCTTATGTTTGGTTTAATGTTACGGATAACCCATAAATGCAGATGGGCTTTGTAATATAAAACCAAACATTAGGTAGGTATTTAAGCCGTTGTATGTGGGAAGACGATGACTTTGTGAACTGCATAAAAGGAAGGACCTCTGATTGATTTATGTATGAATACTTCTGCACTAGTTACTTTGGACAGGTATTGAGAATAGATGTTAATGTTAATGTTTATCTTAGAAGTAATTGTGTAGCTTATTGGTCTTTAAATTAATGGTAACGATGCTAAAAGCAAATGAATCTAGAACAGTAGATCAGTTAATGTTATTAGTTCTCATGTATCAGCCTATCAGGCAAATTAAGTTCGTAACTTGTCAAATAATATATTAATCGACAAATTTATTATGTGATTCTATTAGTATTAAGTTTCTAGAATTCCGATCGTTATCTTCTTAACCATTCTAAAAATTACAATAATACATTTTAATTTCATTATATGGCTTGCTTAGTTTAAAACATTAAGAAAAAGGGCAGACAAATTTCGCAAAACCCGTTGAGGATTTTAAATGCTAAACACCCCCCCCCCCCGCCCCCCCCACCCCCCCATCTGATAAGAAAGTAGCCAAAGCCATCTCATGTTATGAAAAATCTGGCATTCCCGCTCTCTGTTAGTTTAAATTTAACGGCATTAGTTTATTTTTATATATCTATTATGCTCCTATTATAATGAGATGTCGGGTCTTAATTTGAATAACAAACGGACGACCTATATTAATTTTTAAATATAAAAATATAATATTTAAATAGAAATTATAAATCCAATTGTGTAATATATAAATTATATACACACACACCACACACGTGTGTGTATGTGTGTGCGCGCATATATATATATATATGTATAAATAGAGGGATATATACTATATACACATATATACATACACATATTTTACCCTAAATACCTAAAAATATATACATGCACACGACACTGGGTGAAGAGGTTTGGAGATGGGAATGGGGATGGGGATGCGGATGGGCCTGGCGACGAGGATGAGGAGGAAATTTAGTGAGGATGATTTGGCAACAAGGAGGGGGCATAATTAGCTTAGGGCTAGTGATGGGGATGGTGGAAGTTGTTGGAGATTTTTGAATCCAAAAGTGCGTTGGGTAAATGAAGTATAACGAAAATGAGAATGTAGAGTTTTTACTAAAAAATGAAGATCTGCGAAATGTAAAAACATGAACAAGATTTACTATAGAAATAGGAAGGTTTAACTAGAGGGTTTTAATTGTATATTTTTTATTTTTCTTGATACAAAACAAATGCTAGAGCACTCTATTTTTAGACACATTTTTACCTAACATTTATTCTCATTCCAAAACACTTCTCCATTTAACATTTACTCTCACTCTTTTTTTTTTTGGATTATGAAATTTACTCTCATTCAGGTTCCAAGTAAGTGGGTAATTTGAAAGGTTTCCTAAGATATGTGCAAAGTCATAATTCCAACGGTCACATTTACTATAGATTTTCCAACTACTTGTGTAATGCTCCGAAACTCTGTCATTTTACTTATTATATGCATTGATCATGTAAATAGTTACTTATATTAATTCTATCATTTTTGGGTCATCTTGATTTTTATATACACAAAATAGGTATAATAACTATGTTATAATAACCACAAAATGATTCCTATAATATTTATATACAAAAAATGAGATTATATAATATATCTATAAAAAAAACTGAAAAATATATTGATACACATAAAATTCAAATTATATGTGCAATATATATAATCGAAATTATATATATATATATATATATCTCACAAATAATAATAATAATAATAATAATAGTAGTAGTAGTAGTAGTAGTAGTAGTAGTAGTAGTAGTAGTAGGTTGTCCAATTGTTACATGTGTAAGGTACACTTGTTCATTTTACAAGATGTAGGAGAAATGTCATTTTCATGTCATGGGTCACTTGTTCTTATGATATTTAAGATGAGATACGATAACTTGATCTTTTAAAATTGCAGGGCACTTGTATTGATCATCTTGAAGTAAGGTAATATTTCTGGATATTAGGATAACACTTATGCATATTAGGGTGACACTTATGCATACTAGAGTAACACTTGTATACTTACTTGGATGATTTTATCATAACATTTTGCCACAACATTTGATCTTGAAAATGACTTAAAATTTTCTAATAAAATAATATTTATTTCTTAGACCAACTCCTATAAATAGGGGCCTTGCCCATGTTTGAAACCACAACACACACAACACACAAAACACACACGGTTTTTCACACACTACACACCGTACACTCACAAAAACACACTTCAACTTGTTTTTTAGAAACACACTCTACACACTATCAATATATAGTAAAGAGAAGAAATAGTTTATCTAAGGTAGGAGCTTTACTTAACTTCATAAGTAAAAGTTCTTACTTAATTTCATGAGTATTGTGCTTCTAAGCATGATAGATTGAGGATTAGAGTGGGTTATGATGCTACACATTCTTATGCATCTAAGTTTAGGTTTTCTATGTAGAGTTCATATTTAAAGCGTGTTTTTTTATACCATATTTGATATCTAACATATTTTTAGCTAAAGTTCACAATTTTAAGCATTTATGTGATGTTAAAACTATGTTATTAGCTAAATTCATGTTTCTAGTTTACATTTACCAAAGCATATTCTTTATATGTCAATATGTGTTACTTGAAAACTTGCTGCACATGAACGGGCCCAAATGTGTTTGAAGTGGATGGGGTTGAGTTCGGTTGGGCGGCAATGGGCTTGCCGGTCTTAAAGGTTCTCGTCATCCATGCTCCTAATCTGTCCTCACATGGACGGGGTGTTCCATGTGTGAAGTGGGTCGTAGAGTAAGGTATATACTCGAGTTATGACCAACGTGGTGAATAAGGTGGGAATTATGATATTGATATATGTATGGGACATATAAGGTGAGAAATTTGATCAAAATGTAAAAATATGACTTATGTGTTATATTGTATGAATTTTTGTGACTACATGCACTTATATCACACACGAACATCTTATGATACTAAGTAGACTTCCTACTCAACCGTCGTGTTGACATTCCTTATAAACAATTTTAGGCAAAGACGATACAGAACACCAAGAGGAAGGTATCGCGGGTCATTTCGAAGCTTTTATTTAGATAGGGACTTACTATCTCCACTAATATACTATCTTATGTTACCCTATGGTTATAGTATGTTGTATTAGTTTACTGTAAGGTTGTTATGCAGTTTTAATAAAAGAGGATTATTTTGGGTCATGATATCTTATGGTATCAGAGCATAAGATTATGATCCTTAGGAGTATGGATTTTAGTGCATGATTCAACTAACCTTTGAATTTGTTGTGTAGGAAATGGCGAATTCATGTGAGTTGTCCAGTCGTAGATCTCGTTATAAGGACCTTATTTATGATGATGGGTATTCACCCATTAGAGCACCCCTTTCAAGAGTTGATGTGTTACCACATGAAATAGCAGTGCTTAGGGAGGCAAACCAAAGGCTTTACAAAGAGTTGCACAACACCAAGCTTAGCTTAGAAGTCACTCAATCCAACCTTTGTCAAGTCTATGATCGATATCAAAGCTTGTTAGAGATATTATTTGTAAAGAGTAAAGATATCATGGGTACAATTGCAGAAAACCTAGATCCTGATCGCCGAGAAGAATTTACTCTTCCTATGATCGTGAATCCCGAGTTTGGGATCATGTACTCCCCTATCAACCTCGAATAAGGCCATAGCTAATGTCAGACAGTTTAGTAAGATGTATTTGATAACTGTATAGCACTCTTTTTGTTAGTAGGTGCTAACACTCACCCACCTTTTGATGTTTAGATGGATACCTTTTGACATAGAAGATTGATCTCTAAAAGTACTTATTTCGCTATTTCTATGTAATATAAGATAAGTATTTCTGTGTAGTATAAGGGTACATTTTATGTAGTATGTGTACGTTTTTTTTTATGCGATTATGTTATTAAGTAACTGTGACATCTCAATTTTATACATTGAAATTATATACATGGATCTATAATGACCTGGTACTTCCTCGTATTTTCAAAAATTACAACTTATTACTTTATTTAAAAGCCTTATGTATAAGTATTTATATTTCAAAATATACCTATGTATACATGCAATTTCGAATTTATATGTATATATTATATAAAAGGTCATGTTTTATCATATATATACATATACTTATCCAAAAATGTTATTTTCTCTTACCTCATGTCATTTTTTCCTAATAAATGTTCTTAAATGCTAAGATCTTGATAAGATTCTTGATAAACATAACAAATTGGATAACTACAAAAATATCTTATCTTATCCTATCTTATCTTATCCTTATCTTATCCTTATCTTGTCATATCTTATCTTATCTTATCCTATCCTATCCTATCTTATCTTATTCTATCTTATCCTATCTTATCTTATCTTAACCTATCCTATCTTATCCTATCTTTTTATATCATATCTTATCTTATCTTATCTTATCCTTATGTTATCCTATCTTATCTCCTATGCATTTATTAAAAATTGACCTTATAATATAAAAATCCTATTTCTTGCCCTAAACTCTATAAAAAAGGGCCATTGTCTTTATTTTCCCACACACACACAAAAATCCCGCATAAACCACCCACACCCACACTCACTCCACTCTCAACACACAAAACACTCTCTTTTTAGAGCATATCTTCTACACACATATATGTACAATAAACTCTTCTTTTTTCATACATATATACCGATTAGCTTTTTATATATCTCTCTATTTCCTCAAACACGTTTAAAAAGGAGGGTACCAAGTCGATCTAGTCAATCCAAGTCTATAAACTTGATAAACTCCTTGGGTGAGTACCTTTTACCTTCCTTGCTGGGGCATTGAACTATATGTTATAAATATTATTCGTATGGCCTACCCTATCTAATTCATGCTATCCGAATCTTTTCGCATTATATCTTACTCTCTATGTTTCGACAAAATATTTTTCCAAATTATAAGTCAAGTTATACCTGAAAACTATTTCATTTCTGATGTTGTCAGTTGTATTAGTTTCAAAAATGATTTATTGACACCCTTGGGATATCATGTTTTAATTATATTTTTATGTATCCCTGGTGTTGGAAACAAACTATTATTTTATTGAAAGTTTGTGAGCCATTCTGTCTTGATATGATCTATTGATACCCTTGGGGACGCCCTTGGGAAGTTTGGGCCCAAGTACATGTGAGCCGGGTATATCGGGCGGAACAGACCGTTGATAGAACCTTCTTACGTAATACCATTCTGTTGGATCTGATTCCATCATATAGTTGGAGGTTAATTGTAGTAGGGATTGGCTCGGTGTATTGCACGGGCACGTGTTACACCTACATTTTACCGTTGTCAAGGTCGCTCCTTGACACAAAGGGGAGGCATAAGGATTTTATGATATGTTTATCTGTTTTGGATAGTCATAAGGTTGGAGATTCCGCTCATGGCTCACCATCCGTCTTGTTCAAGTTTGTGTATGCACACCTTTTTATGATTCATTATTTTGTTAGTTTATGACTCTTATTTTCAGTTTATATATCTATATGTAAATTTCCCGCCTCACTAAGTCATTTCGACTTACCACCCCAAGTTCTTTCTTTTCATTGCCTCAGTTTCAGGAAATAGGTTGAGGGGACTCGGTTAAGGCGATTGGAGCGTTACCAATCATTAGCACATAGTTGTTTATCCTGTATAGCATTCTAGCTTATTTAAAAGAAAATGGAAAATGACTAGTTAAAGTGTTGTATTCGGACAGTTATACCTTTTAGTTCTATGTAAGCTAATTACATTTTTGTTTTACCTCGATTTTATTATTGGGCAGTACTGAATAAGTTGCAAGTATTGTATACCGATTGGAAAAATTGGTACTCAGCAAAATCATTAAGTGAGCCCTACTCATATAGGATGATCCTAGCAAAAGGGGTGTCACAGGTGGTACAGAGCTCAGGCTAACTAACTGGGATTCTCAGACTAGGATGTTGGTACTACGCGTTAGTGATGTCTTTGGTACTGAAATTTCGGTGAATCATTGGTGGGGCGGCCGACCAATAAGTGATTCATTATAATTATGGTCCAAAGATCTAGGACTATGTAAGAAGCACCATATAAGCACTTTAGGGAATGATTAACTGGGATAGTAGGACAACTAGTACCACAAAGTGTTTTGGGTGTATACGCAACTAAGGTCGGGACAATGTATAGTCTTCTCTTTTGTTTTGATTAGACTAGACCGTTATGGGTATATGTGTGCCTTAAGTGATATCCTTGAATATGTTGTACAAGCACGGTGTATTTGTGACATATATAGTTTTGCACGACTTGTTATGTTCCTTAGCCAATGCTTTTCATATGTCCTCCTTATTACTTATTTCTCTTTAGATTCAAAAGATCTCTAAAAATTCATTTTTGCTTGAAACAACTTTTATAATCTCCATAGGAGATATACTTGTTAATCAAACTCTTGAGACCTATATTCTCTATGTGATTCATTTCTAAAACTATAAGTTTGATTATTACCTATTATTTCTACCTCTATATATATTCACAATATCAATAGTACTTCGGAATATCTTTTACAATCCATATCCATCATTTGATATAAACAAAAGAAAAAGCAAATTTTGTCTTTGACTGTCTTTTGAAACGATGACTTGAATAGCAACTATTGTCTATTGTTTTTATAATCATTCTCTTTTACTTCTAAGGCCCTCTTGAAAGCTTCCTCAAATGACATCCCTATTATCTCCTTCTTGAGATGTTTGTAATATAGGGAATTTTCACTACAGAAAAAACGCCGGATTCCGGCGGAATTAAATCGGGGGAAATTTTCCCCCGGAATTTCCCCCGGTTTTTATTTAAAAAAATTTTAAAAAAAACCGGGGGAATTTTCCCCCGATTTTTTTTTGAATTTTTTAAATTAAAAACTGGGGGAAAATCCGGGGGAAAATTCCCCCGATTTTTTTTTTAATTTTTTTTAAATAAAAACCGGGGGAAATTCCAGGGAAAAATTTCCCCCGGTTTTTTTTTCAATTTTTTAAATTAAAAACTGGGGGAAAATCCGGGGGGAAATCCGGGGGAAAATTTCCCCCGATTTTTTTTTTGAATTTTTTAAATTAAAAAGCAGGGGAAAATCCGGGGGAAAATTCCCCCGATTTTTTTTTTAATTTTTTTTAATTAAAAATTTAATATTATTATATATTTAGGCAAGACAAAACACAAGCTTGGAAGTAGCTCAATGGCAAGGTATTAGACTTTTATCCAAGAGGTCCCAAGTTCAAGTCCATGCAAGAGCAAAATTTCTTTTTTTTTTAGAGAGAAAACCGGGGGAAAATCCGGGGGAAAATTCCCCCGTTTTTTTTTTTTTTAATTTTTTTAAATAAAAATCGGGGGAAATTCGGGGAAAAATTTCCCCCGGTTTTTTTTTATTTTTTTTATTTAAAAACGTAATTTACTAAATATTTAGGCAAAAATATACACAAATTTTAGGTTTTTTTTTTTTTTTTTTTTTTTAAAAAAACCGGCACGTGCCCGCCGTAGGGTTTTCTGCGGGGACCCCCCCCCCTTTATTAATAATCACAGAAAAGTTACAAGGGAAAGTTCACAAAATACATAAGAAGCCTAAGATATAATCCTATGCATCTAAGGGCCGTTAAATAAGGAGTACTACTCCCTTTACAAAAAAAGTACGTAAAATGAAAGCATAAATAAGGAGTACTACTCCCTTTACAACAAAAATACGTAAAGTGAAAGCATAAATAAGGAGTACTACTCCCTTTACAACAAAAATACGTAAAGTGAAAGCATAAATAAGGAGTACTACTCCCTCTACAAAAGATGAAAGAAAAATCGAAGCATAAATTAGGAGTACTACTCCCTTTACAAGAGGCATAGACACTCAAAAACAACCTCGAAAAATGCGAGGGAACAAACTCCAAGTAATGTAACCACCCGGAAAAGGCAGAAATTGGATTATAAAGACAAGAACAAGTGACATGGCCCAAACAAAAGTACAAAACACCAATCATGTCAAGATAATCCAATTTCGGCAGCCCAACTCCCATACACAAAAAGATCCCCTGATCTTTGAAAATTACAGCAACCTCCCTGTGCAGATAAAAAAACAGCCAAGTCACCCCAAACACTCTGTAGCTGTTGTGCCCAAGTGTAGTGTCAGCGCTAATAGGGATGCTGCAAATCGAAGACCCACAGTTATCGGTCTTTACACTGAGCGCACGAGCAACCACTAAGACACCAGAAATCAAACGGCAAATCACTGCCCCCCCGCTGCTGCACCAGAAACAGCAGTGGAACAGCCTGAAGACGCAGCAACAGCTCTGTTTGATCACAGTAGGCCAAGCAGGCATGTTCAGAAAATTACAGTTCCCCCCCTGGCAGGTAAGCAGAGTAAAAATACTTCCCCCAGCAATAAATACTTCCCCAGGATCCACAAAGTAACACCAAACAAACTCCCAAAAGCTACACACCATCAAATAGCACAATACGGAAATGATGAATCGGAGAAAAATGCTGAGAGGGAAACAAACACAAATGCAACAAGCCAAACCAAAATAAAAGGAGCAATCATTTAAATCTAAAATTAGGGAGACCCCACTTGTCCATCCTAAGCAGTCCCCGAACAGGTCCTTGAATTTGGGTGTCTTCCAAAATAGCAGAAGATAGAGTATCGCAAGCCAAGTTAGCCATAGAATCCGCCGGCTTGTTTCCCTCTCGGTAAATATGAGAAAAGCGAACATTGACTTTGGATATGAGTTCTTTGACCCCCATTAGAAGATGTATCAGCTTCCAGTTGGTGGTAGTGCTGGACTGAATGAGGTGTAGAAGATAAGATGCATCAATCTCCACCCAAACATTTTGGAAGCCACGCTCGAAACACAAGTGTAATCCTTGCTTGACAGCGTATAATTCAGCGTAAACATTAGATTGATGACCTAAAAAAGAGTAGAAGCAACTGATCACCTCCCCAAGACAATCACGAATGACACCTCCTGCACCCGCAACTCCCGGATTGCCTCTTGACGCACCATCCGTATTGAGCTTAACCCATCCAATGTCCGGTTTCAGCCATTATACAATGCGAGGCAGTCTCGACTGTTGAGTAGAAAGATCAAATTTGATACCCAGTTGAGCAGCCAACAGAATATCCCCTTTCCAATGTTTCGAAGTGAAAACGTTGCCTTTGTAAAGGATAAACAACGAATGAAGAACCCGCCAAACAATTCGTGTGGCAAGGAACCTCCTTTGTCGATGGACACAGTCATTTCTCTCCCCCCAAATGTGCCAAAAAATCAGAACAGGCACCACAAACCTGACATTTCCCTTAATGCTTGTTGTCGCTCGGTTTTTCCAGTGATTGAGCTGAGTGGCAACATTATGTGCGTCAATGGCGGGAATGTCAAAGATTTCTGTAAAGAATGTCCAAATATCCCGAGCTTTAGGACTTTGAAGAAAGAGGTGCTGAACATCCTCAATACTATCCCCACAACAGTAGCATCTAGAAACCATGATAATTCCCTTCTTTTGCAGTCTTGTGTGGACAGGGAGCCAGTTATTAAGGAGACGCCAAATAAAGACGGAAACAGTAGGTCTGATTTGTTTAGTCCAAGCATGCGATAAGAGCCCATGGTGTTCCCGACTAGCGCGAATGGCTTCAAATGCGGACTTCGTAGTAAATCTACCCATGGAAGAGGCTTTCCAAGTGAGGATATCGTCACGACCAAAGGAAATAGGGACTTGACCAATCTGGAGAACTAAGTGAGAGGGTAGGATAGACCGCAACTTGCTTTCATCCCACTTCCCGTCAGTCCAATATGCATTAACAGGTTCCAGCTTACAGACTGGCCTATTTAATAAGGTAGAAAGCGGAGCATCACCCATCCAACAGTCATACTAAAAAGAACACTCACCCCGGCCTAAAATCCAGAAGAAATGGGTCTCAGCCGCAGCACGAATGCTCACCAAACGCCTCCATACATTAGAATGTTTTGGGTGGGAAGGAGAATGAAGGGGGAAGAACCACTTGACATATTTCTCCCTCATGTATTTCGCCCACAGAGATGATTGCTTCCGAAACTGCCACCACATTTTCCATGAGAAGGCCTCAATAACTTCAGCCAACTTTCTAACATTTAATCCACCCTCTTCGTACGGAAAACAAACATTAGGCCAAGAGGTCCAATGGATCTTTTTTTGTTGGCCGTAGTCACCCCAAAAGAATTTATTAAGGAGCTTGTCAATCTTGCTTAGTATAGATAGAGGGGGCTGTAGCACTTGGAGGATGTACAGCGGAACAGAGTTAAGTACACTTTGAATAAGGAGAAGACGCCCACCATAGGAAAGAGCAGTTTTTTCCCAGCCGATAATATAATTTCTGATCTTATCCAATATATTAGCATAAAGAAAGGTTTTCTTATTTCCAACATACAATGGAGCCCCAAGATAACAGATTGGTAGCGAGGTCATAGGAAATCCGGTAACCAACTGGATGTACTGCTTTTGCACGTTGTTACAGTGTTTACTCACCACGCAACGGCTCTTGGAGCTGCTAATAAGCTGCCCCGAAACAGCTTCATATCTTCGCAACAAGTCCATCAATGCAACTATATTTTCATCCGAAGACTTAGCAAAAATAATTATGTCATCAGCATATGCCAAATGGGAAATAACCTGACGGGAAACCCCATCATATTTGAGAGAGGGGATACGCTGAAACAGGGAGTCCAAACTCCTTGACAGCCATTCGGCTGCAAGAATAAAGAGAGCCGGTGAAAGGGGATACCCTTGTCTTAGGCCACGGGAAGACTCAAAGAACCCAGTAATGGAACCATTCACAAGCACAGAAAAGAAACAGCTCTGCACACATCTTCGTATCATAGAGATCCATTTCTCGGAGAACCCCATGCTTTCCAGGACATGGAAGAGGAACGGCCATTGAAGCCTGTCGTATGCTTTGGCCATGTCAAGTTTAAGGATCAGCTTGTCCCCTTGACCTTTCACATTAAGCGAATGGACAAACTCTTGTGCTAACAGGATGTTATCTTGGATAGACCGTCCAGCAACAAAACCACTCTGAGCCTCGGATATCAAATCAGGCAAGACTTGGCTCAACCGTTTATAGATGAGTTTAGAAATGATCTTATTGGTCACATTACATAGACTAATCGGTCTATAATCAGCCCAAGAAGAGGCTGTATTGGTCTTTGGGATAAGCACTAAAGTGGTGGCTTTGAACCCTTTAGGCATTTGGGTCCCATTAAAGAAGTCCAGAACTGCCTCAAATATATCCTGCCCCACAATCCCAGCAAATTTGAAAGAAAAGCGAACTGTACCCATCGGGTCCCGCGGCGCTATCGGGACTGATATCAAATATCACTTCTTTCACCTCGTCGAAAGTCGGAGGGAGACAAAGGTTATCCGAGTCAGACTTCGAAATAAGTTCAGGAATACAAGCAAAGTCATCCGAAAGCAACTCATCCTCCCCCGAACTCAAAAGGTTTTGGAAGAAGGCCACAGCTGATTGTTTAATGTCGAGTGGACTCGTGAGAGCTTGATTTCCCTCCAAAATAGTGTGGATGGCTGTCCGTGCACGTTTCTTCTTAACCAATGAGTGAAAAAATTTAGTATTGCGTTCCCCTTCTGCTGCCCATTTGCAGGCGGCTTTTTGTTTCCAGTAGCTCTCTTGCATAGCTAAGGATTTAGATAGCTCTGCATTTGATCTGTTCAAGTTGATGAGGTTATGTTCTGAGGGGTCATGCTCGAAAAGGCGCTCGCAATTCTGGACAGCAGCCACTTTTTCAGCCAGAGCGTCAAAGATATTTCCAAAAACATGCTTATTCCACCATTTCAGTCGTTGTTTGAGTTGGCCAAGCTTGCGTTGAAGTTTCATCATCCCTGTTTCAATGATAGGCATATTCCAGTTATGCTGTACTTCTTCCAAAAAACCATGGTGGTGAGACCACATGTGTAGGAAGCGGAATGAGGATGGCCCTTTGAAAGCATTATTCTCCAGGTGGATCATCAAAGGAACGTGATCAGATTTGTGAAGGGATAGGTGACAAACACGTGTGGTCGTGAATAGGTCAGTCCACTCGTTAGAAAGCAGAACCCTATCCAGTCTCTTCCATTTCCTCTTCTTATCTGTCCAGGTATACTGACTCCCGATGCAGCCCGCATCTTGAAGCTCACAGTCTTGAGCAAAATCAGCAAATTCTTCAATACCCCCCATCCTCGGAGCAGCACAACCTTTCATCTCAGAAACAGACATCACTGTATTAAAGTCCCCGGCCACAAGCCAAGGGGAAGAGGTGCAAATATTTCTCAATCCGTCCCATAATTCACGCCTTTCCCGCCTCGAGCATTTGGCATAAACAAAAGAGCAAAGGAAAGGTTTAGCCACTGATGGATGGGAGGCTTCAATATGTATAAATTGATCATGATTCTCAAGTATAGTGATACGTGTGCAAGAATCAGAGAAGACCCAAATTTGATTAGCCACATTAGACACAACTTGCTCAAAACCAAATCTACGAGTCATGAAGCTAGCATCAAGATTAGTCATAGGCTCAATGATCACGAGAATATTTAACTTCTTTTTTTTCCTCAAACGATGTAAATATCTTTGGGAATTTGCATTGGCAATACCTCTAATATTCCACACCATCCCAGGTTCAAATCCAACTAATTACACAATTGTTTTTTTTAAAAACACTCTTTGGGGAAATATATATAATTTTAATATAAATGATGTTAATATTACTTCTACTATTTTGTTTCCTTAAAAATTGTGATTGTTCATTCAATATTTTTTTCCTTTAACAAATTAAATTTTTTATATACATATGTTTATATAGTATATTTTCATATAGTATGTAGAATATCTATATATATATATATATATATATTTATATATTATCAATACTATCTTTTAACTATTATTATTTATACTATCTATTAGTTATGTATAATATATTTATAGGTATACATATGTTTATATAGTATATATAATATATATGTTTGTATAGTATCAATACTATCTTTTTACTTTTATAGTTTTACTAGATTTTAATTATATATAATATATTTATAGTTTTATTAATTATATATAATATATTTATAGGTATACATATGCTTATATAGTATCAATACTATCTTTTAACTATTATTATTTATACTATCTATTAGTTATGTATAATATATTTATAGGTATACATATGTTTATATAGTATATATAATATATATGTTTGTATAGTATCAATACTATCTTTTAACTATTATTATTTATACTATCTTTTAATTATATATAATATATTTATAGTTTTACTAGATTTTAATTATATATAATATATTTATAGGTATACATATGTTTATATAGTATATATAATATATATGTTTGTATAGTATCAATACTATCGTTTAACTATTATTATTTATACTATCTATTAGTTATGTATAATATATTTATAGGTATACATATGTTTATATAGTATATATAATATATATGTGTGTATAGTATCAATACTATCTTTTAACTATTATTATTTATACTATCTTTTAATTATATATAATATATATATAGTTTTACTAGATTTTAATTATATATAATATATTTATAGGTATACATATGTTTATATAGTATCAATACTATATTTTATCAATGTTATCTTTTAACTATTAATTATTTATAATATATTTATAGGTATACATATACTTATATGGTACACATATATGTTTATATAGTATATATAATATATATTTTTATATAGTATCAATGTTATTTTTTAACTATTAATTATTTATAATATATTTATATATACGTATACATATGTTTATATGGTACACATATATGTTTCTATAGTATATATAATACATATGTTTATATATTATCAATGTTATCTTATAACTATTATTATTTATACTATCTTTTAATTATAATTAAAATAAGAATAATGAAACAAATATATAATATATATAACACAAAACAAAACTTATCATAACTTCAAGGGATAGCCTGGTGGTGGAGTGCTTGTCATTCAACCTCAAGGTCACGATTTCAAATCCCTGCAATTGCAAATATTTGAATATTTTGGAATACTATTCCAGCGGCGGGTCCGGAGCGGCGGCGGCGGGTCCGGGTGGCGGCGGGTCCGGAGCGGCGGAGGCGGTTCCGGGTGGTGGCGGAGGCGGGGCGGCGGCGGCGGCAGGTCCTGGCCGGCGGAGGCGTCGTGGCGGCAATCCGGGCCGGAGGAGGGCGGTGCGCGGCGATCCGGCGGAATATTCTGCCGGAATGCCGCCGGAAAATTCCGCTAGAATTTCTTACCGGGGGAAAAATCCGGCGGAAATCCGGCGGAATTCCGGATTCCGGGGGCCTTTTTTCCTGCGGAATGATTTTCCGCCGGAAAATGCCGTTTTTTCTATAGTGTTTCAAATTATTTTGCTTCTTATTGAAAGCTCGAATCTTCTAAGAATCACGCTAATTTGATTTTTTCTTTACTTCCAAGATGCTATTCAACCTTTTATACACTTATTTGTATCAGTTATGATCCACTAAAAGTTTTTTATTCCATTCTCACATTTAAACTCCAAACCTGAGAATATTTCGAAGCTAGTCTTGAGGATTGGTGAGTTATCTTTGATCTTTAGTAAAATTCCCCCTGTATTTCCTAAATGATATTTGATATGGAAATGTTGACAAATATTTTGCATATCCTACTACATTTATAGCTCACTTCTTCCACTTGTCGATCCTATGTTTATTAATTTTGTTTTCAGCTTTTACGATACATTTTAGATTTGATTTTGTATCCGTGTGGATTATTACAACCCTTACTAATACTTTAAGTGTATCTATTGGATCTCGTGTTTGAGTAAGTTATGTTTTGGGATCTAAACCTTATAGTGTGAGCATATCTTTGGGAATAGAATGATTACTAGGACTTAGTGTTGAAAAGGGATGCTAAGACTTTGGAAGGTAGAAGTTTATGCTTTACTTTTTACGAATAAGAGTAGTGTATAACCTAGCATTACCCCTTTCCTTGTATTCGCTCCATCAATACGTAAGAAGTAGCACCCGAATTCCTCATGTGTATTGGGTTGTGGAGCCCTCGAGGATGATATGGATTTGACTCACGATGCGACACCAATCAAGATTCTAGAATCCAAGGAATGAATTTCGAGAAACAAGAGTATTTTGTAAGTAAAACTTTTATGGGAGTATCTTGGATTTAACGAGACCACATGAAAGGCAAGGTATGAATTTCGAGGATGAAATTCTTTTGAGGGGGGGAGAGTTGTGACATCCCAATTTTATACATTAAAATTATATATATAGATCTATAATGATCCGGTACTTCCTAGTATTTTCAAAAATTACAACTTATTACTTTATTTAAAAGCCTTATGTATAAGTATTTATATTTCAAAATATACCTATGTATACATGCAATTTCGAATTTGTATGTATATATTATATAAAAGGTCATGTTTTATCATATATATACATATACTTATCCAAAAATGTCATTTTCTCTTACCTCATGTCATTTTCTCCTAGTAAATGTTCTTAAATGCTAAGATCTTGATAAGATTCTTGATAAACATAACAAATTGGATAACTATAAAAATATCTTATCTTATCCTTATCCTATATTATCTTTTCTTATCTTATCCTTATCCTATTTTATCTTATCTTATCCTATTTTATCCAATCCTATCTTATCTTATCCTATCTAATCATATCTTATCTTATCCTATCTTATCTTATCTTATCTTATCCTATCTTATCTTATCCTATTTTATCTTATCCTATCCTATCCTATCTTATCTTATCTTATCTTATCCTATCTTATCTTATTCTATTTTATTTTATCTTATCCTATCCTATCTTATCTTATCTTAACTTATCCTTATCTTATCCTATCTTATCTTATCTTATCTTATCTTCTATGCATTTATTATAAATTGACCTTATAATATAAAAACCCTATTTCTTGCCCTAAACTCTATAAAAAGGGGTCATTGTCTTCATTTTCCCACACACACACAAAAACCCCACCTAAACCACCCACACCCACACTCACTCCACTCTCAACACACAAAATACTCTCTTTTTAGAGCATATCTTCCACACATGTATGCATCAATAAACTCTTCTTTTTTCATATATATATACCGATTAGCTTTTTATATATCTCCCTATTTCCTCAAACATGCTTAAAAAGAAGAGTACCAAGTCGATCTACTCAATCCAAGTTTATAAACTTGATAAACTCCTTAGGTGAGTACTTTTTACCTTCCTTGCTGGGGCATTGAACTATATGTTATAAATATTATTCGTATGGCCTACCCTATCTAATTCATGCGATCCGAGTCTTTTCGAATTATATCTTACTCTCTATGTTTCGACAAAATAGTTTCCAAATCATAAGTCAAGTTATACCTGAAAAGTATTTCATTTCTGATGTTGTCAGTTGTACTAGTTTCAAAAATGATTTATTGACACCCTTGGGATATCATGTTTTAATTATGTTTTTATGTATCCCTGGTATTGGAAACAAGTTATTGTTTTATTGAAAGTCTGTGAGTCATTCTGTTTTGATATGATCTATTGATACCCTTGGGGACGCCCTTGGGAAGTTTGGGCCCAAGTACATGTGAGCGGGGTATATCGGGCGGAACAAACCATCGATAGAACCTTCTTACGTAATACCATTCTGTTGGACTTGATTTCTACATACAATTAGAGGTTAATTGTAGTAAGGATTGGCTCGGTGTATTGCACGGGCACGTGTTACAGCTACCGTTTACCGTTTACCGTTGTCAAGATCGCTCCTTGACACAAAGGGGAGGCATAAGGATTTTATGATATGTTTATCTGTTTTGGGTAGTCATAAGGTTGGAGATTCCGCTCATGGCTCACCATCCGTCTTGTTCAAGTTTGTGTATACACACCTTTTTATGATTCATTATTTTGTTAGTTTATGACTCTTATTTTCAGTTTATATATCTATATGTATATTTTCCGCCTCACTAAGTAATTTGGACTTACCATCCCAAGTTCTTTCTGTTCGTTGCCTCAGTTTCAGGAAAATAGGTTGATGGGACTCAGTTAAGGCGATTGGAGCATTACCAATCATTAGCACATAGTTGTTTATCCTGTATAGCATTCTAGCTTATTTAAAAAAAAATGGAAAATGACTAGTTAAAGTGTTGTACTTAGTTAGTTGTACCTTTTAGTTCTATGTAAGCTAATTACATTTTTGTTTTACCTCGATTTTATTATTGGACAGTACTAAATAAGTTGCAAGTATTGTATACCGATTGAAAAAATTGGTACTCAGCAAAACCGTTAAGTGAGCCATACTCATATAGGATGATCCTGGCGATGGGGTGTCACAATAACCCCATTTTTGATATAAATGGCGAATAATAAAAAAGCAAGAAGAAATGTTGGAAATCAAGGAGGTGATATACTAACATCAGTTTTGAAAGAATTAACATCAAGTGGGAACAACAAGTGATGCTTTAGCAAACTTCATGAAACTAGGACCTCCAAGTTTTCAAGGTGAACCAGATGATTCTAAGGCCACAAGTTGGATTGAAGCTATGGAAAAGATCTTTGAAGCAGTGAAATGTGATGATAAATGCAAAGTTACTTTGGCTACTGTAATGCAAATTTCGAGTCTATTGAATTAAAATACAAGAAAAATCGTACAAATTGAATTTAATGAAATTATTGAAAATAAAGTGGGTATAATCTCTAAATTTGATCCTCTGATTCTTCTTTCACAAACTTGAAACTTGAAAATTCAAACACTTCCGTAGCGGATTTGGTAGTTCGATCTTCTCGAAACTTGATTTGGTCTTCAAAAACCCGATTCGTAGGCTTTGCAGCTTGATTACGAATCAAATGCTGAGATTTTCGAGGAACGCCGCGAAGTACGCCACGAACACCGTTGACTTGACTTGATATATATTTGGAATGAACGTTGATTTGCTAGCTTAGCACCTTGTCTGCAGATCGAACTCCTTGATTTGGTTGATCTTGGTGAAGAACGCCGGGAACTTCGCCTTGATCGTTGTGTATTTGACTTGGGGAAAACGTTGACTCGCTGGCTTCGCACCTTGATTGCGGATCAAACTGCCTGAATTTTATGACCTTCGCGAAGAACACCGGGAACTTCGCCTTGTTCGTTGTGTATTTGACTTGGGGAAAACGTTGACTGGCTGGCTTCGCATATTGATTGCGGATCAAACGCCTGAATTTGATGACCTTTGTGAAGAACGCCAGGAACTTCGCCTTGATCGTTGCGTATTTGACTTGGGGAAAACGTTGATTCGCTGGCTTCGCACCTTGATTGCGGATCAAACGCCTGAATTTGATGACATTCGCGAAGAACGCCGGGAACTTCGTCTTGATCACTTCGAATCTTCCTGAGAGAATTGCGGGATTTCCTTCACTTCTCTTGCTTTGAAGACTTCTTATGCTTCAATGTATGTTCCTATCTGTGCCTTTGGCTTGTTGAGAAGACCCCTATTTATAGGTGTAGGATGAGAGTCTCTTACCATGTTTACTTGACGAGATGACGCAATTTGATTGGCCGGCTCAAATTTGCTAGCAATTCATTTCCTTAATGAAAAGATACGATTTGAATTGCGAAAATATGATAATATCTAGCTTATACATTTGCAAGATATTATTTTACTTGCCAAAATAATAATACCTAGCATATATGTTTTCAAGATATTATTTTATTTGCCAAAATAATAATACCTAGCATATATGTTTGCAAGATATTATATTTATTGCTAAAGTTATAATACCTAGCATATATGTTTGCAAGATATTATATTTATTTGCCAAATATTGTAATTTGATACTTGGCATTATTTGATTAGCCAAGAAAATATATATTAAAATATCAATTAATTAACTATTTTATTTAGGAATTAAATTTGAGTAGATTCCACAAATAAAAATAGAAAATATAATATTGATATTTAATATATTATTTGCCACATGTCGGCATTTAATTGACTGTGAATTTTATTTGTCTCCAGCTACTTTTCGCTTAGAAGATGACGCTAGATACTAGTGGAAATGGATAAGCCGTAAGTGGGAAACAAAGAAAACTCCTTTTATTTGAAAACCTTTGTTGAGGAGTTTAACAATTAATACATATATGCCCCAAGTGGTATGAGAAAAGAGAGAGAAGGAATTTCTCAATTTGGAGGAACGAAACTTAAGTGTTGCTAAGTATGAGGTTATGTGTACTATGTTAGCAAGATTTTCACCATACTTTGTTGAAAATGAGGAGAGAAAGATTTGGAAGTTTGTGGGTGGTCTAAGGCTTGAAATCCAAGATAGGTTAGCTCCGATTCAAATTCAGAATTATACTATGGCAGTAGAAATGGCATTGAGAATCGAGAGTACAATGGAACAGTTGAAAGTTAAAAGAGAACACTTTGAGAGGCATGGCACCTAGGGTTTCTGACTTTAGGGTTTTTAAGTGGAGTTAGAAGAAAGAAGAGAAGTTCACTTGGAAGAAATAGATGGATGCGCGGCAGAAAGCTAAAGCAATGGCAACTCTCAGGGGTTGATGTCATCAAGGCCTCTTTCACAAATGCTCTAGGTGAACGTGAGGGAAAAATCCCAAGAAGGGGAAATTTTTGGCTATTTATAAAAGAAGGTGGCGTGGGAAACACAACCAGCCATAATTGCGCCCTAGCCATTATGGCAATTATGGCTATAGTAATTATGGCAGGGGACACGCCCCTACCATCATGATGCTTCGCCACCAGAGATGGAAGGATGGGCGCACGCCACGTCCCTTGGAAAGGTGCGAGCCGTCAGAAGTGAAAAGGTACGATCTTTCGTGCCCAAAAAGGTGTTTCAAATTCAAAATTGAAAAGGTGCCCACATCCCAGAAGGCGAGAGTCACTCTTTAAGCTGACGTCATCGTCAAATCAAGAGTGGCGGGACTAATGATGTGTCAAGTGCCACCCCAGTCAGACAAGTCCGTAGAGGCGAACTTGGCTAAATCCTAAGTATGGAGCAACAGAGCCCTCAACCCAGTAAGCTGTCCTCAAATGAGGTTTTAAGCTCGACTGTCCTCGACGGTGAGGTTATAAGCCAGAAAACTCACCAAGTGTGAGGATCGATGCCCTCGAAGAGACTTATTGTCCTCGAGAGTGCGTCTGCATTGGAGTGCAAAGCATGAGAGGGGAAGTACCCCTAAGCTCATCCCCAAAGTTCGTGACTAAAAAGCCACGAGGGGCATCCGTGAACCCTCGAGACCTCTTAAGCAGGGCAAGCGGCGCTAAGGCACAAGTGACTTAAAGGCTTTAGGGTCCTCGAATGCAGCTGTATCGAGGGCACGAACCCCATACTTAGCCTCTGCCAAGCTCAATAGCCAACGGAAAAAATCCAGCTGGCGACTGATGGCATGTTTTATACCAACCGCCACCTAACGCGCTCCAACTGCACCTAGATCCATCCCATCGGTCTCAAGCTCATTAAATGCCCAGTCATAAATACAATCCTTGGTCATAAATACACAAGATACACATTAAATGCTAATTGAACCCCTCATTAATGAGAGGTAAGGTCAGCCGTCATTTGGGAGTTCAAAAGGGGACAAAAAGCACGTCCACCTATACCTTACGTGCCGGAAGAGCTGACCAACCCCCATCAACTACGTCACATCAGGGGACCTCCCTCATATAAATAACAAAAGGCTCTCCACATAAGAGGTAACAAATTATTCAATCTTTGGATTATCTGACTTGGGAGACAAGAATATCATTTCACTATTCATCGTCTTCTCCATTTTGCCCATTAACTGACTTGAGCGTCGAAGAGCCTACGCCAGGGCAAAACCGACTAGTCTCACGTGCGTTCCTCCCTCTTTGACAGATGGGCCACTAGTATAATCATTCGAAGTATATCAAACTCCGATATGTGGTCGAACCAAAAAGCGACCGCTTCAGGATAATATGCCTAATCTTGTATTATAAGGAGCAAATGGTTCGAAATAATAATAATAATAATAATAATAATCTTATGTTATTAATATTGTTGTTATTATTATTATCATAATCATTATTATTATAATAAGGTGCTACAATTGTTTAGATTGTAAGCAAAATTAAAAATTTAAAGAATAAAATCGATAAAACTAAACATTTATCCAAGGAGTTAAATTATTCTTGTTATTATAACTTAAGAAATCATGATTGATATTTGATCAAAAGGTGCATGCATATCGATATGAAATATCACCAAGAAAAATTGAAGAGATCAATAAATATTTGAAAACTTTATGTTAATGAAATATAATTAAGCTTCCTTCAAAAAATTTAAATTATGTAAGATACATACAATAAAGAAACAGAGAAGCTAGCTCAGACATATTATACAAACATTGAAATAATAATATTCTCATCTTCTACTATAAAGTTAAATTAGCAAAAGGAGACTTGGAAAAGGGAAAACAAACACATCAACCAATAATAGTGTGAAAATGTTGGAATTTCAGATAACAACGGTCATTTAAGAGGCGCTACATATATAACATACAATATCAAATGTGTGGTTCCAGTCTTGATATCATCTAGACAAATGAAGAATAGAGTCAATACATATCAGATCTACAAGTTTAGATATGGTTCCAGATCAACACAATGTCTCATTTCACATAATTCTAATGTTAATAATATCATGCAGTTTCGAAATCCTAAGTTGAAATACACTTAGGTAGTGGATTAAATTTTTACCTAACCACTAAAAATCGTTGTGCCTTTATTGCTTTGTACATTTATCTACTTTCGTTAATGCTTACGTATTCTTAAGGTAGAGCATTAATATGCAAACCTATATTTATTCCGTTGTGCTTACAAAGAGATGAAAAGGTTTTACTTGTACTTTCACATACACAACCCCTATAAGTCTAACGTACTCTTAATATATCCTTAATGATGTTAGCAATCCAAGACACATTTGCTTTAGGGTGGCCCTTAGATTGGAGATTATCCACCATATATGTGTGCATCAAATTGCATTTTCTAATGGCGGATGCTCTATTAGTTTTATTCCATAAGGCATAGATCTGCCAAGGGTAACCACTAATATTGTAAATAACTATATTTTTTTGCCATTCTTCTTATACCGAAACAAATGCCTAAGGGAATAACAAGAATCTTAATTTTTATCCTGTATTCGTTGGCATTTCCCAGCATCTGACCCTACCCATGGATGCAACAACGCCAACCATCTATAGAGTTGCTTTGTAAACCCACACTTATCATTAAATGACTTGATTCAGCAATATCATCCTCCACTACACCCTTTATTTTCACATACAACCATCAAGCATAAAATCAATGCAAAACCAAAACTTTAAAACCACAGACTCTAATACGGTTGCAAAATCAAATTCATTTTTTGAAGAATACAAATAGAGGTGTCAAATGGGCCGAGCTGCGTTGGCCCAAGTACTATGGCGGGCCAGGCTAGACCGGGACCATCTAGAGGCAGGCTGGGCTTGAAGATGTGAGGCTGGGCCCAGCTCGATCCATGAGCCTAGGTTTGGTGGGCTAGGTTGGGCCTGAGTCGGGTCGGGCCGGGCCTTGGTTTTTTTTTTTAACTTTGAAAAATATATTATCTTACATAATTTATGTTTCATATCTAAATATTAATTAGTATTTTTTTTTCTTAAACTTATTCGAGTATTTATTACTTTTATATTTTAGACTATAGTTCTAACTTTTGAATAATAAAATGAAAATTAACTTTACTATTAAAAAAATTCTCTAACAAATTTTATTAACTTCAAAATATTGGAGTATACATATAACAATTTTAAAAAATATTGCATAAAGATTTAACAAAAAAAATCATTTTTCTATCAAGAACTTATACAACTTTAATCCGGAATCATTTGTTAATCATACATAGGAGGGCATTGAAGAACTTCCATATTGGTATTGTGCATTTTGTGGATAGTACATGGCTTCAAAATCAAAACCCTTCCCTGTAGGTGAGTACTTGCAATTGTTGATGTTTCAAATGTTGTTTCATCATCCGATTCATTATTTTGACGTGGCAACCATCTTTGTCCCAATCAATGCAATTCTTCTTTTCTATATTGTTGATCTAGCCAATCTTTCCACAAGATACAAACTTTTATGGATTTTGGGCTTAATCAAGTCCTTTTATCTGTGATAGTTCTTTGGTTTGCACTAAACGGACTTTCTGAATCTACACTAGACATTTGAGATGTTAGAAGATAACGTGCAATAGTTGAAAGAATTGGAAAATTATTTTTTTCTGACTTCCAGCATTCTAAAACATCAAAGTCACCATTTGTATCATTTAGTATATCAAGATGCAAATAATGTGTTAGTTCATATGAATAGTTATTAGATGTATTTCTACTCCTTTTTATTGAATTTAAATAAGAAAATATAGATTGTCTGGATTTACGATGATGATTCTTGTCTAGAAGAATGAGTTTCTTGTTGAAAAAATGAAGTAGAAGAATACATTTCAACTAATTTATAAACTAAGGTTTGAATTTCTAATTTTTCATTTTCTAGATCTATTCCAATTTCTAACCTAAGATAAGTATAATATTTTTCAATCAAATATTTACAACCAGATAATTTGCATCTAGGATAAAATATGCAAGATAAAAGACAAATGCAAGGAAGTTTAGTATAATATTTATTATATTTATCTTCCATATCTTTAATAATAGTGCCTATATTATTATCATTTCTACGTGGATGAAACATTTTAACAATTCTAATCATTTGAGATAACATAATATTAGCAGTTGGATAATACAAACCGAACATAGTATTAGTCACGTCAAGAAATACATCTAAAAGAGGAGCAAGGATATTAATAATTTCCCAATCGTTTCGCAAATAAAATCTTGCATATCATGATTAATTAATTGTGTTATTATTTTTGCATATGGATATGCTTCCATTAACATCTTATACGTAGAATTCCACCGAGTATTAATATCACGATATGGTATTTTAAATTTCATTTTATTTTTTTTAACTAAACGTCTATATTTTTTGTGTTCTTACAAAGGAAGCCATAATGTGTGTCAAACATGATCTAATTTTATCAACATACAGTGCTATAGAAGACATACCATCTTGAACACAAAGATGCATAATATGACAAATACATCTAACATGAAAAAATTTACTATCAAACAAGGGTTTAAAATCTTTAATCAAATGTTCTACTGCTTTAGTGATGTTTGTAGCATTATCAAAAGATACGGTTAAAATTTTATCACCAATATTCCAATAATTACAACAATCAATAATAGCTTCATAAATATGTGCATTGGTATGAAGATGATCAAGCAATGCAAATTCAATAATTATTTTTTCAAGAAAAAAATATTCATTGATCCAACGAGCCGCAATACAAATATAGTGTAAATTACCCCTACCTCTCTGCATATCCGATGTAAGCGAAATTTTTGAAATTAAAGTAGAAAAATGCGTTCTCAAACCAATTATTTCTTGTTCATATTGTTTATAACCATCCTTATAACATGTATTTCATGAAATTGGTTTATATAGTGGTTGCAATCCTTTACTAACCCATTTACACATATAGTGATTTTCCACAAAATAAAAGGTAATTCCGCTCCAACAACCAATTGGGAAAATAAACTCATTTGTTCACCTTGATTATATTTAAAAGTTTGAATTGAAGCACTAGTTGATTGGCATAAAAATTGTTGCGATGGCCCAAATGAACTATCCATACTATCCCAACCTTGATGTACATTATTTAAATGCCTAGTAATTGTTCCGTACCACTATTTTTAGTAAATTTAAAATCTGTCTTACAAATATTACAAATAGCTTTTTCACGATCATTATCTTTCACAAAAAAAATTCCAAACTCTACTAGTTGTATTTCTAATAGGTGGTTTAGTCCAAGTTATGGTAGGAATATCATCATCTAAATCTAAAGGATGACTATCGGGAGGTGCATTTGTGTTTTCATGAATTAATTCATGTTCTTCATCTAATGTTTGGGTGAAGATGTGCGTATATTAAATGGTCTTCTTGAAGTATTTGAATCACTAGTGTTAGGACTAAAATTTATGTGAGGTATAAGTGGAGGATCATTTGAATTAGGAGAAATAGGAGAAATGGTAAAATCGGGAAAAGTAGTATTCCTACATGATGGATTCATGGTTAAATGAACTATTAATATTTGATAACAATATTATATAACAATAACACCACAAAATAACAACAATACCACCAAATAATTATATAACAATAACAACACCAAATAATTATATAACAATAACAACACCAAATAATTATATAACAATAAGAAGAAATGATATAAAAGAAAGATATTACCAAATATTGTTACTCCTTCAACTCCAATTGAGATCACTTGAACACAAAATATTTGTGATTATTGAACAAAAGAAAATTGAAATATAATTGAGATGGGTGAGGGGGAAAAAAGATTTGGAGAATGGCTAAAATAATTTAAATATATAATAGAATTTGGGAGAATGAAGAGTAATAATATATGATTGAAATTGAGAATATTCAAATGATTGATATAAATAATTGAGAGAAAATTGAGAATGTAGATGAAATAGAGAGAATTGAAAATTGAGAATTTGTAGTGATAAAATTCTACAAATATACCATATTTATACTACATTGAAAATATATATTTTTTTAAACTAAAAAAAACATACAATTTGTATTTTTGGGCCAGAAGAAAATCTGACCGTTGATCACAAAATGGTAAAAAAAATTCAAGCCGTTGGATGTTCAACAGAACATTATCGAACTGCCTCAGACATGCCACATGGCGAGGATCTTCAACATGTTTAAAAAAGGGGTCAAAAAGTGCGGCTGGCTCTGGGCTAGCCGTAGCCATTGGATTAAATCCAACGGTCCAATTTTGACATTGGCCAACCAATATTGTGACATCCCAATTTTATACATTGAAATTATATATATAGATCTATAATGACCCGGTACTTCCTAGTATTTTCAAGAATTACAACTTATTACTTTATTTAAAAGCCTTATGTATAAGTATTTATATTTCAAAATATACATATGTATACATGTAATTTCGAATTTATATGTATATATTATATAAAAGGTCATGTTTTATCATAAATATACATATACTTATCCAAAAATGTCATTTTCTCTTACCTATTGTCATTTTCTCCTAATAAATGTTCTTAAATGCTAAGATCTTGATAAGATTCTTGATAGGCATAACAAATTGGATAACTACAAAAATATCTTATCTTATCCTATCCTATCTTATCCTATTTTATCTTATCTTATCTTATCCTATCCTATCTTATCATATCTTATCTTATCTTATCCTATCCTATCTTATCTTATGTTATCCTATCCTATCTTATCTTATCCTATCTTATCTTATCTTATCTTATCATATCTTATCTTATCTTATCCTATCCTATCTTATCTTATCCTATCCTATCCTATCTTATCTTATCTTATCTTATCTTATCTTATCTTATCTTATCTTATCATATCTTATCTTATCTTATCCTATCTTATCTTATCTTATCTTATCCTATCCTATCTTATCTTATCTTATCTTATCTTATCTTATCTTATCCTATCCTATCTAATCTTATCTTATCTTATCTTATCCTATCTTATCCTATCCTATCTTATCCTATCATATCTTATCCTTTACGCATAAATTGACCTTATAATATAAAAATCCTATTTCTTGCCCTAAACTCTATAAAAGGGGGCCATTGTCTTCATTTTTCCACAAACACTCAAAATCCCGCCTAAACCACCCACCCCCACACTCACTCCATTCTCAACCCACAAAACACTCTATTTTTATAGCATATCTTCCATACACATATATATACACATAAACCCTTCTTTTTACATACATATATACCTATTAGCCTTCTATATATCCCCCTATTTCCTCAAACACTCTTGAGAAGGAGGGTACCAAGTCGATCTAGTCAATTCAAGTCTATAAACTTGATAAACTCCTTAGGTGAGTGCCTTTTACATTCCTTGCTGGGGCAATGAACTATATGCTATAAATATTATTATTTGTATAGCCTACCCTGTCGTATTTCTGTTATCTGATCTTTCTAAAATTATATCTTGCTCCTCGCGTTTCAACAAAATGTTTCTCCAAATTACAAGTCAAGTTATTTCCGAAATATTGAACTATCTGATATTGCCAGTTGTATCTGTTTCGAAATGATTTTTGACACCTTTGGGATATCATATTTTAATTATATTTCTATGTATCCCGGGTGTAAAAACAAGTTATTGCTTTATCAAGAGTTTGTGAGCCATATCTGTTCTGTTATATCTGTTTACCCTTGGGGACGCCCTTGGGAAGTTGGGCCCAGGTACTTATAAGAGGAATTCTATCGGGCGGTACGGACCGTCGATGGAACTTTTTATATGATACCATTCCGTGAAACCAATTTCTATATACAGCCGGAGGATGACTGTAGTAGGGATTGGAGCGATGTATTGCACGGACGCGTGATACATCTCCGTTCAGTTTAATGTCGAGGTCGCTCCTTGACAAGGGAGGCATAAGGGTTTCTGTTATCTTTATCTGTTTTGGGTAGTTATAAGGTTGCAGATTCCGTTCATGGCTCACTATCCGTCTTGTTCAGTTTGTATGTACGCTCTTCATACTACAATGCACTTTTCCTTGATTCATTACTCTATTGGTTTTATGGATCTTATTTTCTGCATATATATACTTATCTATATTTGGCATCACTAAGTCATTTGGACTTAACCCCTCGTTTCTTTCTGTTCATTGCCTCAGTTTCAGGAAATTAGATTGAGGGAACTCAGTTAAGGCGATCAGTGCATTACAAGTCATTAGTATATAGTCTTTTATTCTGTATAAAAGATTTGCTAGTTTAATGGAAAACAGAAGCTCACTAGTTAAAGTGTTGTACTTGGATAGTTGTATCTTATAGTTCTTATAAGTCAATTGCGTGTTTATTTTATCTCGATTTTTATTATTGGGCAATACTAAATAAGTTGCAAGTATTGCGTACCGATTGGAAAAATTGGTACTCAGCAAGCCCGTTAAGTGAGCCCTACTCGTATAGGATGATCCTAGCGAGGGGGGTGTCACAGGTGGTATCAGAGCTCAGGCTAACTGCCTGGGATTCTCGGACTAGGATGTAGGTACTACGCGTTAGTGATGTCTTTGGTACCGGAATTACGGTAAATCATTGGTTGGGCGGCCGACCAACAAGTGATTCATTGTAATTATGGTCCACATATCTAGGACTATGTTAGAAGCACCACATAAGCGCTTTAGGGAATGATTGATTGGGATAATAGGACAACTAGTACCATAGAGTGTTTTGGGTGTATATGCAACTAAGGTCGGGACAAACGTCTAGTCTTCTCTTTTGCTTTGCTTAGACTTGACCATTATGTGTATATGTGTACCTTGAGTGATATCCTTGAATATGTTGTATAGGCACGGTGTAATTGTGACATATATAGTTTTGCGCGACTTGTTATGTTTCCTAGCCAATGCTTTTCATATGTCGTCATTATTACTTATTCCTCTTTAAGTTCAACAGATCTCTAAAAATTCATTTTTGGCTTGAAAGTAATTTTTAAATCTCCATACACTTGTTAATCTAACCTTTGAAGCCTATATTCTCTCTGTGATTTGTTTCTAAATTATAAGTTTGAGTATTTCATATATCCGCAAGACTGAAATTTCTTCGGGATATCTTTTACATCCATTGTTTGATGTAAATGCCCATCTTGTTTTTAACCTTCTTTTAAACTAATACATTAATAGAAATTATTGTTTTCTTTCTTTTGTTTTCATAATCATCCTCTTTTACTTCTGACGCACTCTTACAAGTTTCCTCAAATGACATCCCTTTTATCTCCTCCTTGAGATGTTTGTAATATAGGGAATTTCTAAATTATTTTGTTTCTTATTGAAAGCTTAAATCTTCAAAGAATCACGCCAATCTAATTTTTTCTTTACTTCCAAGATGCTATTCAAACTTTTACACACTTGTTTGCATCAGTAATGATCCACTAAAAGTCTTTTATTTCCTTCTCACTTTTAAACTCCAAACTTGAGAATATTTCAAAGCTAGTCTTGAGGATTGGTGAGTTATCTTTGATCTTTAGTAAAATTCCCCCTGTATATTCCTAAATGATATTTGATAAGAAAATTTTGACAAATATTTTGCAAATCCGACTACATTTATAGCTCACTTCTTCCTCTTGTCGATCTTATGTTTATTAATTTTGTTTTCAGCTTTGACGATATATTTTAGATTTGATTTTGTATCCATTTGGATTATTACAACCCTTACTAATACTTTAAGTGTATCTATTGGATCTCGTGTTTGGGTAGGTTGTGTTTTGGATCTAAACCTTATAGTGTGAGCATATCTTTGGGAATAGAATGATTACCAAAACTTAATGTTGAAAAGGGATGCTAAGATTTTGGAAGGTAGAAGTTTTTGCTTTACTTTTTACGAATAAGAGTAGTGTATAACCTAGCATTACCCCTTTCCCAATATACGCTTCATCAATACATAAGAAGTAGCACCCGAATTCCTCATGTGTATTGGGTTGTGGAGTCCTCGAGAATGATATGGATTTGACTCACGATGCGAAACCAATCAAGATTCTAGAATCCAAGGAATGAATTTTGAGAAACAAGAGTATTTTGTAAGTAAAAATTTTATGGGAGTATCTTGGCTTTAATGAGACCACATGAAAGGCAAGGTATGAATTTCGAGGACGAAATTCTTTTAAGGGAGGGAGAGTTGTGACATCCCAATTTTATACATTGAAATTATATATATAGATCTATAATGACCCGGTACTTCCTAGTATTTTCAAGAATTACAACTTATTACTTTATTTAAAAGCCTTATGTATAAGTATTTATATTTCAAAATATACATATGTATACATGTAATTTCGAATTTATATGTATATATTATATAAAAGGTCATGTTTTATCATAAATATACATATACTTATCCAAAAATGTCATTTTCTCTTACCTATTGTCATTTTCTCCTAATAAATGTTCTTAAATGCTAAGATCTTGATAAGATTCTTGATAGGCATAACAAATTGGATAACTACAAAAATATCTTATCTTATCCTATCCTATCTTATCCTATCTTATCTTATCTTATCTTATCCTATCCTATCTTATCATATCTTATCTTATCTTATCCTATCCT
The DNA here is from genome assembly GCA_026212405.1 of Petrea volubilis. NCBI lineage: Eukaryota > Viridiplantae > Streptophyta > Magnoliopsida > Lamiales > Verbenaceae > Petrea > Petrea volubilis. The sequence goes on along the minus strand of CM047876.1, from coordinate 11,393,543 downwards.
ATCTTATCTTATGTTATCCTATCCTATCTTATCTTATCCTATCTTATCTTATCTTATCTTATCATATCTTATCTTATCTTATCCTATCCTATCTTATCTTATCCTATCCTATCCTATCTTATCTTATCTTATCTTATCTTATCTTATCTTATCTTATCTTATCATATCTTATCTTATCTTATCCTATCTTATCTTATCTTATCTTATCCTATCCTATCTTATCTTATCTTATCTTATCTTATCTTATCTTATCCTATCCTATCTTATCTTATCTTATCTTATCTTATCCTATCTTATCCTATCCTATCTTATCCTATCATATCTTATCCTCTACGCATAAATTGACCTTATAATATAAAAATCCTATTTCTTGCCCTAAACTCTATAAAAGGGGGCCATTGTCTTCATTTTTCCACAAACACTCAAAATCCCGCCTAAACCACCCACCCCCACACTCACTCCATTCTCAACCCACAAAACACTCTATTTTTATAGCATATCTTCCATACACATATATATACACATAAACCCTTCTTTTTACATACATATATACCTATTAGCCTTCTATATATCCCCCTATTTCCTCAAACACTCTTGAGAAGGAGGGTACCAAGTCGATCTAGTCAATTCAAGTCTATAAACTTGATAAACTCCTTAGGTGAGTGCCTTTTACATTCCTTGCTGGGGCAATGAACTATATGCTATAAATATTATTATTTGTATAGCCTACCCTGTCGTATTTCTGTTATCTGATCTTTCTAAAATTATATCTTGCTCCTCGCGTTTCAACAAAATGTTTCTCCAAATTACAAGTCAAGTTATTTCCGAAATATTGAACTATCTGATATTGCCAGTTGTATCTGTTTCGAAATGATTTTTGACACCTTTGGGATATCATATTTTAATTATATTTCTATGTATCCCGGGTGTAAAAACAAGTTATTGCTTTATCAAGAGTTTGTGAGCCATATCTGTTCTGTTATATCTGTTTACCCTTGGGGACGCCCTTGGGAAGTTGGGCCCAGGTACTTATAAGAGGAATTCTATCGGGCGGTACGGACCGTCGATGGAACTTTTTATATGATACCATTCCGTGAAACCAATTTCTATATACAGCCGGAGGATGACTGTAGTAGGGATTGGAGCGATGTATTGCACGGACGCGTGATACATCTCCGTTCAGTTTAATGTCGAGGTCGCTCCTTGACAAGGGAGGCATAAGGGTTTCTGTTATCTTTATCTGTTTTGGGTAGTTATAAGGTTGCAGATTCCGTTCATGGCTCACTATCCGTCTTGTTCAGTTTGTATGTACGCTCTTCATACTACAATGCACTTTTCCTTGATTCATTACTCTATTGGTTTTATGGATCTTATTTTCTGCATATATATACTTATCTATATTTGGCATCACTAAGTCATTTGGACTTAACCCCTCGTTTCTTTCTGTTCATTGCCTCAGTTTCAGGAAATTAGATTGAGGGAACTCAGTTAAGGCGATCAGTGCATTACAAGTCATTAGTATATAGTCTTTTATTCTGTATAAAAGATTTGCTAGTTTAATGGAAAACAGAAGCTCACTAGTTAAAGTGTTGTACTTGGATAGTTGTATCTTATAGTTCTTATAAGTCAATTGCGTGTTTATTTTATCTCGATTTTTATTATTGGGCAATACTAAATAAGTTGCAAGTATTGCGTACCGATTGGAAAAATTGGTACTCAGCAAGCCCGTTAAGTGAGCCCTACTCGTATAGGATGATCCTAGCGAGGGGGGTGTCACAAATATGGCCTAATTTAAAAAGAAAAAAAAGAAGTGGAGTCAAAAATTGCGGTTGGATTTGGGCTAGCCGCAGCCATTAGATTTAATCCAACGATTGATATTGTTATATATTATATATATATATATATAATATATACATTATCTATATATGATAGATATACACTTATATAGTAATAGTATAATGCATACTTGATAAGTTGATATATTATATATATACAAAATAAAATAATATATCTTTATAAGGGGCCTGGGTTGGGATATAATATATATATATATATAATATACATTATCTATATATGATATATATACACTTATATAGTAATAGTATAATGCATACTTGATAAGTTGATATATTATATATATACAAAATAAAATAATATATCTTTATAAGGGGCCTGGGCCGGGCTGGGTTGGTATATTATCATCAAGCCCAATAGGAGCCCACAAAACTACCCTTGAACCAGCCCAACCCGCCTGTCACTGTTCATGGGCAGAGCTTGGGCTGGGCCACCGGGCTCATGGGCCAGCCCGATCCATATGACACCTCTAAATACAAATGACAACATGAAGTGCAATATACCAAAGTTGCAAAACAAATGATGAAAATCCAGTACAACTATTGAACAACATACTCATCTCAAAACAAACAAATATTAATCACAAACATAGAGAGTGATTAAAGATGTAGTTACCCCTGTATAAAAAAAAGAAAAGATATACACACCCAACGAGCTTGCATGATTACCACGGACAACTTTTACGAGAACGACCGATTCAATAATTTAGGCCTTGAAGCATATATGTTAGTATATCAAGTTGAACACATCATCGTCATTGGCTAAACTCATATTCTGTAATGTGGTGTTGTATAATGCATAACATATAACTCAGAACTAATGTGTGTCCATTTACTGCGAACTTTTACAAAATAGTTCACAAGCCTCACACCCTCTTTATGCAAGTGAGAATATATGCAAAGCCCATCAAATTGGCATCTTACCAAGATTGGAACCAAAGAAACTTCTTCACTTGGACCCGCCATTTTTCTTCGCTCAAAGTGTAGAGAGCAACACTTCACTACGGGAATTTAGGGTTGAAGGTTCAATAGTTGCTCTCTCACTCTTCTTCATTAGAAAAATAGAAATATGAAGTATTGACTCTTAGACCTTGTCGGCTACTAAGATTCTTTCACGGGAACGATGCTCTTTCTTTTGTGATAATTTAACACATAGTTAGGAAGAAGAAGACGACATGGTCTCCAATAGAGTATAATCAACCCATTTTTTTATTAATAAATTAATGGGGGCATTTCAATTAATTTAGGGCATTGGAGATTGATCTCTTAAAAATCTAAAAAGTGGGTATCTAAAACTAAGCCAAACTCTACTTGATAGTAAATCTAAAGTGGAAAAACTAAGAATTTAATAATAAGTCCCCCATACTAAAATATGCTCATACAAATTTATAAATAATTAATTAATTGGTAATATTGTTATTATTTTTAATTTGAAAAGTTATGAAGATATATATATATATATTCATATATTTTTAAACTATAAAACGGGTTTGATGACTAGGATCCGATCAATTGGATCTCAAGTTGGATTTGGGACAAGTTTGGGTCCAATAAAATGTTGGCAGGACGGATTAAGCCCCTCATGGGATAGCTCTCGAGTTTTGCTAATTTCGCCGGATTGCTATAGCTAGATTTTTATCAATCATGTGGGCTAGTACTATAAGGATCTTCAAATCATTGCAAGGACATCTAGATTATCTAAATATCAGCCAGAAAGGAACTCTTTAAACTATAAGAGCGTAACTGCAATTGATGAAACTATACATTTTGGGGGTCAATATCATTTTAGGTACTATAAGTTTGCTTAGTCCAATTTTGGTACCACCTTTTTAATTTGTAACAATGTTGGTACCATATCTTTGGATTAATTTCAATATTGACCCCAACCTTATATTCTGTTAAATTTTTAACGAGAATTGCACGTGACAAGCACGTGGCTATTAGCTGGCATTTTAGGGGGGAAAATACATCACGTTTTCTTTCACGTGAGTGATAAATGGAGGGAATATAATGACTATTTATCCCCTATATATTAATATGTTTAGTGTTTGGAAGAAAACTAGGGCAAAAACTTGAAGATTGCTTGGTGCGAAAGACGAAATGGAGCTAGCAATAGGAGGCGTAGTTTGCTTCTACAGGAGGAGAGCCACTATGCGTTGTTCGTGGACTGACACTAACCCTAATAGAAGGTTCGTTGGTTGCTCAAATAGTGTGGATGGGTGTGGGCTTTTTAGGTGGCACGATCCACCAATGTGTGCAAGGTCAAGAGTTGTCATACCTGGGCTGCTTCGTAGGTTGAATGACGCTGCGGCAAAGGCGACAAGGTGGAGGAGAAGGGATACCATTTTTTTGTATTGGTTGGTTGTGTGTTGCTTTTACATAGTGCTTGTTAGCTTCCTTTGATGTAATTGTTTGTGTTTGAGGCTAGGAAAGTATGTAATCTATCGTTGTTTTAGGTTTTCTTCTACTTTTTTCTTTCTTTAATTTTTAGCCCTAGTGTTATACAAAACTAGAGATTGGACAATGTTAGAATTTGGTGTAATGAATGTAAGAATTATGGGATTTTGTTTTTAGTTGGATGTACGTTTGGGAACTTTGTGATTCTGTAAGATATGTATGCTGGAGGCAACATTTTAGACCTGGTAACATTATGATTAATGAATTATAGAATCCAAAAAAGATTGAGACACAATAATGGAAACATTTTTGATCCATAATAGTATCAAGCAGTACAAAGTTGTACAAAAAAGATCAAGTTTTTTGTACAAAATAAACTACCAAAAAAGATCAAGTATCCAAAGTTGTGCAAAGGTTATAGAAAAGTTTCCATCATTCAATACAAAAGTATCCAAAGTTGTACAAAAAAAGATCAAGTTTTCAAGTTAAACAAAAGTTTTCATCATCCAATACTACATAAAATGTTCATTGTTTGTATTTTTTTTTTGTTTTTGATATGCCTACGCTAATCTTCCCCATTGCAGGAGCCTAATTCTTGATGGTGACATATTTATTCCCATCTCAATCAGTGAGCTTTGGGTCTTCACTTTGTGATGTGTTTATTCTTGTCACTCTAGGTAGCCCCATTCTTGGCATGAGCGTAGGTGGTTGTGGGACATTTGGTAGATCCATTTCATCAAAAAGAACCTAAGGATTTGCTTGCCTTGGAGTTCTAAAATATTCATTTTTCTTTGATCTACACTTCATATTCTTAACCTGATTTTTGGTTTCAAAAAGCAAATAAACATAAATACATGTGTAGAAAACAAACATAACTACAACCATATACAAATGAAGAAGACTTACTATAGATTCAAAGCTTTTTTTTTTTTTTTGTGGCTGTTGTGATGACTATGATTGAGATGCTTGAGAAAAGGTTGGTTAGGATGAACATAGATCAATGGTGTCTTGATTTTGTATCCCAACTTTGAAAAAGTTCACATTTGATAAAATGAGTTGTTCCTTCAATTTAACACCAACATGATATGCTCTTTTCCTTGTCTGTAATACATATTGTATAAGTCACACAGTCAATTAATGCAAATCAAGCATTTAGGTATTAAAAAACAACTAATAATTAGCTTCTTTTGTTGATCCATGATAGCTTCCACATTGTTGTCAACAAATTGACTTTGAATAGCTTGGACCATAGTCTCTATCTCTTGTGTCAGATCATCATCAAAGGGTGCCTCCACTAGAACTTCAAGCTCTTCAATTTGAGGCCCCATTTTTCTGTTGCAAGTCCTGGTGTTGTGTCCAGGTTCTCCACAAGCTTTAAATATGTAAGGACCCGATTTTCCTTTGCTTTTCCAATGTTATTTATATATTATTTGATGTTTAAATATGTGTTATTTAATTGTTTGTATGATTAATTTATGCTTATTATGTGATATTTTTCTTGCATTAAATACCTTGTAAAATATTTTGAAATATATGCATAATTTATTTACAACATGTATAATTCTTAGAACTATTTTCTTATTTCATTTAGTAAGCATAAAATCCTAATTTCAAACATACATATGTATTTATATATATACACACATACACGAATATATATATATATATCTTACATTATATATATATATATTTTTTCAAGAAATTTATATATAAATATATAGGATTATATTTTTATTTCTTTAGGTATTTTTCATAATAAACATTAGAATAATTATACAATGTGTAAAAATATCCTAAAAATATAGAAAGAGATAGGGGGGGGGGGCGACGAAAATATGTTTATATATATTTATATATGATAAATATATGGTGTATGTTGTGTCTTGCTCCCCAATTTTTCTAGCATTTAATAAATTTTACACTTGTAAGCTTTCTTCTAAATATGTATATACTTGTAAGGCTCATATTAACATAAATTATGAATCATGGATTTAGGACAACACTTAAGCTAAAATTAGGTTAACACTTGGGCATTGAGTTGGAAGATCTCATTTATTATAACCCTTAGTTGTAACCTTAGGTGGAAAGATGATAATAATTAGAAAATGACTTAATTATTTAATAATCTTATTTGTTAGCACAACTACTATAAATAGGGGATAAATTGGGGATTCAGCACTTCATTTTCATCACATAACACACACAAACACATCCACACCACACTAAATCATGCCTAAGACATCCACACCCACACTCTATATTTATAGTATATCTTTTACCCACACACACACACACACACACACATATATATATATATATATATATATATAAACCATTCTTTTTACATACTTATATATATATTAGCCTTCTATACATCCCCTTAAATCCATAAAACACTCTTGAAAAAGGTAGCAGAATAGTTAATCAAAGTAGGGACCATACTTAATTTCATAAGTAAAAGGTCTTCCTTTAATTCATAGATATTATATCTTATAGAAGTGAGTGTGACTTAAAATGCTTCATATTTGATACAAGGTAGAAATCTTGCCTAGTTCACGAGTTAGTTATATATGTTGTTGTTAGCTCTTTATCCTTCCCTACTAGATTCTAAGATATAACTACAAGTTAGTTACCATCAAGGTTCTAGTAGTATAGATATATTAAGGCATTTATTGATTCTAGTTGCATATATATGTTGATGCATTTATGATACTAAATGCTTAGGAAGTAGGGATTTCTTCAAGTACATAAGTGAATTGAATCTTGCATTTTGGTGCTATAAAGTGATGAGAAAACATGTTTTTGTGTAGTTATGTTTTAGAAGAAATTATGTTTCTATGTATAACTATGTTTTATGTTCATGAAATGAGTAGGAAGCATGCATAATTACTTGTTTCGTACGTGTGTTAGGATTTTATATATGTATCAGTAAGCTGAAAATTCTGTTTTACAAAAGCTAGAAATTCCATTTACATGAGAAATCTTGCGAGATATCTGAAATTACGTGTGCTTGATGGGTCCAATCGTGATAGGTGTGGATGTGGTTGAGTTCGGTCAGGACAAGCTGTTGAGCTTGTCGATCTTAAAATAGTTCTCGACCCTACATTGTTGCCTAATCACACCCTACACGGATAGAGTGTTCCATGTATTGAGGTGGGTAGTAGGAGATTTGGCATATACCCAGGATATGATGTTTTAGCCGAAAATGAGGTGGAACTCACTAGGGAGAAAGATGGAGAGGGGCGGTTCGAGGCTTTGAGTTAATTATATGTAGTGGGGCTTTGTATCTACGAATTTGTAAAATAGTTGGTTATATGTTTTCGTGAAATTAGCTAGGAGTTTTGGGTCGTCACAACATGTCACTGTTTTCTACAGTCTCTTCAGTCTGGTTGGATCATTTTCTCTTCCAAGCTGTCCATTAATCCTTTTTCTGCCACATGGAAGCTCATCTGGTTCTCTTCTCCTTGGCCTTGGTGGCCTTCCCACACCCCTCTTAAATTTAGGCGGCATCAGTGGATGGTTGTTTGTCTTGATCCATCTTTCAGGACCATTGACAGGGTACACACATGGCTCACATACCCTCTTATATGTTGACACATGACAGCAATCATCTAAAAAGTATTCCCCATTAAGCCTTTGGCATGCAATGACACCCATTAAGGTGACAACATCAACACCTAATAAAGGCCTACAACTATACATGAAACCATCCCTCAAGCCTTTGAAACATATGTAAAGCTTGTCAAACTTCTTAACATTACTATAATCCCCATCCCTCGTTGAGAGTATGATAGTAGACCCTATATTTAACCTCCTAAGCTCCCCCACATAGTCAAACAACATATCATACTGCCCATCTAAAGTCCCCTCAATTCTACCTAGAGCTACCCTTCTTGCCCTATAGGTTTGTTGTTTAGTAATATTCACCTTCATTTCTTTCTCCACCTCCTTAATAAACCCTTTCATAGACCTATTAGGTTCTGTTCTAAACTTGTTCTCAAATTTTTCCCCAAGCTAGGAAGACTTCACTCTCTTTAAATCATATTCTACTTCACACCTATGTCTAGAAATAGACTCCCTAATTTGAAACTCACCCTTGTTTTCTGTTGGCAAAGCAGTTATTTTCCAATTACAACCCTCTTCTAGACATCTTATATAAATCTTTCTTTTATCATTCTTTGTTATTTTTATGTTTCTCCTTGTATAAATAGCATGACTAATGATAGCCTTCCTAAACAAAGTTCCAGAACAACAGCCCAAGAAGTAATTTAGGGTTATCAAGATTTGAAGTGTTAAAAACTAGAAAATTAGGCCCACTTTCTTTATCTGAAATTTTGTTACTCTAAAAACCCTCAGAATCATATTCTAACACACCCTTACACTTAACAGTATCCTCTCATTACTATCCTCAGAATCACATTCTAACACACCCTTACCCTTGTCCTTTCCCATGACTAACACCCCTATCCTGCCCACCCTACTCCTCGCCTTGATCAACACTCACATGAAACAACTCATCATCATCCCCATCAACACTAGACACCTCATAATCACCATCACTAAACCCTGAACTATCATTCTTATCAGTTGAACTCTCACCATGCAATTTTGACCCCTCACCCTCTGGCTTGTTCTTCCTTAAGCCGCCCTATTCAAATTTGGCATCTAACCATATACGAACTTCCCTATCAATTTTATGCTCAAGGCATAACCTAAGTATTTCATCCACATCTTTAAGCAAAACAAACCCATGGCCATTCCTCGTGTATAACATTTTGTAAATTGGATATCTTATTAATTCACACATTTGATTTACATACTCCATGCTTAGGTGATTCAATTGGACATAATCGAAAATACTTATCCTACCACCCACATACCCAGAAGTTTTGGCTTCAAAATTACCACCATGATGTATTATCATGCTTACAACAAGTTCAAGTTCATCTTTAAAAAAAAGTATTCAAAAAAAAATATGTCAACCAACAATGTCATCCATTAAAGTCAACAAACAAAAACTACCCCACAATATGTACGGAGACAGTAGCAATTTGCCCACAAATCGACCACAATTTTGTGCCAACAACAACATACAAAGGGCTTGGGACCACTATCAGTTTTCATGTTTCCCTATAGTCAAGCAACAATAAGCGAAAAGGCAAACATAAAGCACAAAATAAACTCTAAACCCAAAGCACACACACATGTTAAGACCACTACACTCAGCACAATATCAGACAAAAATCATACTATCACCATTTTAAAACTGCAAGCACATTTATGTACCCCAAGACCCACCACACATCATCTATCGAAAAAACAACAAAATCCTAATTAAATAATCAAAACACATTCAAACTATAAAAAAAGGAACTCACGATATTTAGGTTGGGCGAAAGAATTTACCTTTCTATCCCTTAGGCTCATTATCACTTCTTGGTCGTCTTCACGGCGGGATTTAATATGAATACTGCATCACCTTCTCAAATTTCATTAGAAATTTATTGGAAATTTAGAGATTTTTTGATTTAGGGAAATTATGGTTTAATTTGTGGGCAGTAAAACTTGGTTAGGTAAAAGTTTGCCTCACGTGAAAGGAACGCGATATATTTTTCTCCCTAAAATGCTAGTTAACGGCCACATGCTAGTCACATGCAATTCTCATTAAAAATTTGACGGAATATGGGGTTAAGGTCATAACTGAAATTAATCAAAAACTATTGTACAAATATTATTACGAATTAAAAAGGTGGTACTAAAAATAGACTAAGCCATATGTGTTATGCTCAAATCAATGGGAGAGGAACGGAGGCAAGTTTGGAGGCCAGTGGATCAAAACTAGCCTCGAGATATCAAGCCCACAATCAGTGTTTCACAGTCAGAAAAGAGAGAGAGACTCAAGAGGAACTATTAATCCACTAAACAGAATGAATCCATCGTTACAGAGAGGGCTTTCCTTTTATAAGCCCTAATTTCAAGCTAACTACCAACTCTCTAATTCTAACTACCCGAAATGTAGAAACGATTTAAGAAATCATAAAAGAACGCTGAGCGCGTTTATTAACAAAGACGCGCCACTCTCTTGCACAAGATAGCAAAGAAACGTAATCACACTTTTCCTATTCCTATCACACTTAACTAATAGAAGCGTTATTCTAAACTCAAACACGAGTTAACTTCATGACACGTTTTCTCCCTTCCTTTGATCCTTCTGTTACCAATAGGTCCTTGGTCATTTTGGAACATAACAAACTCCCCCTTGCTTAACAACATCCTTGTCCTCAAGGATGCTCCTGGAACGGATCAAACTCTGGAAAGCGTTGCTGGAGGCTGTACAAATCTTCCCATGTATTATCTTCATCACCTGCATTAAACCACTTAACCAATACTTGAGTAACTGGTCTATTATTCTTGTTAACTAAGCGACGGTCAACTATTTTTTCAGGAAGTAAAAGGATGTGCCCGTGTGAAGTGATTTGTATTGATAAGTGTGGATTAGGTGGTTCACTACCCGGTCTTCTCTTCAATTGTGACACATGAAACACTGAGTATATTCGAGCATCTTGAGGAAGTTCTAATCTGTATGCCACTAGTCCCACCCTCTGTACGATCTTAAAAGGGCCAAACTATTTAGGTGAGAGCTTGTGAAATGGATGATTTCTCACAAAATTCTGTTTGTATAGTTGCAGCTTCACAAACACCCACGTCCCCACCTCAAACTCCCTCTCACTCCTCCTTTTATCAACCTGTTGTTTTATCCTATTCTGTGCCTTGTGGAGTTGCTCCTTGAGAAGTTGAATGGTGGCTTCTCTATGCTGTAAACTCCTATCTACTGCATCCAAGGACGAGTCAAAAGGTAGATACACAAAGCCAATAGGGAAAGTCAGGTCAAGAGAGTCTCTTCCCGTGGCACTGGCCGTAACATCAAGATCGGCATACGGGGACCGTCGAATAAGTGCCTCAACGCGCCGCAGCCACTACTTTGACTTCTTTTATGCAAAGCGGCGTGAACTCTTTCAGACCCTTGCACACCTTTTTTAGCCGGCCGAGAAAGAGGCCTAACCACAGAATGAAAGACTTTAGATTCGCTTGGTGGATTGGAGGTTTCTGACCATACACAACCTCATAAGGGGTGGTGTTAATTGACACATGGAAGGTGGAATTGTACCACCACTCCGCAAGGGCCAACCAGTGACTCCATTCCCGTGGCCTCTCTCCCGCCATACACCTCAAATAACACTCCACGCATTTATTGGCAGCCTCCATTTGGCCATCCGTTTGAGGATGGTACGCTGAGGAAGGTAGTAACTTAACTTTTAACATAGCGAACAGTTCCCTCCAGAATTTACTCATAAAAACTGCATCCCTGTCACTTACTATGGTCTTCGGAAGTCCATGAAGCTTGTACACATAATCCAAATAGACCTGGGCCACTCCTGCTGCGGTATATGGATGTCTAAGGGCCATGAAGTGGTTGTACTTGCTTAATCTGTCTACCACTACCAATATGGAGCTTTTCCCGGCTGAAACAGGAAGTCCATCAATGAAGTCTATGCTCACATCCTCCCAAATCTTGTCAAGAATGGGCAGCGGAGACAACAGTCTCGGAGATGCACATGTTTCATGTTTATTCCTCAAGCACACATCACAGCTTCTTATAAACTCTTGTACTGCAGTTTTCATCCCCTTCCAATATAAGCCTTGTTTTAACCTGTGCACTGTTGTTGTTACTCCCGCATACCCCCCTATAAAACTACTGTGATAAAGTTCCAGCAATTTCCTTCTCAACCCCTCATCACGGCCCACCACTAACCTCCCCTTCCTAGTCAACACGTTGTCATTCCACTTATACTGTAGTTTTTTAGCAGGATCTTAGGTGATGAGTTAGATAATTTTCTATAATTTTTGATCGTGGAGCCAACTCTCTTTGATCTCTAGAATTAAAGAAAAATTAATGCTGGAAATAGCAAGACACACAGGAAATTTGACTTCATACTGAATATTAGAAATAGAAGGCTTTAGAGTGTGACTCTTTGACATTTAAGAATGCGAATCAGGGAATATATTAGTTGAGTGCACCCTAGACAAGGCATCAGCTACAGGGTTTTCCTGGCCCTTTTTATATGTGATTGTGTAGTCGTACCTTATGAGTTTACTAATCCACCTTTGTTGATTAGGAGTGGATATTTTCTGCTCAAGCAAATACTTCAAACTCTAATGGTCAGTCCTTATAGTGAAGTGCCTCCCTATCAAATATGGTCTCTACTTTTGAATCCAATCACTACTGCTAACATTTCTTTCTCATAAAATGATAACCCTAAGTTTCTCCCAGAAAATCCTTTGCTCATGTATGCTATAGGCTTGCCTTGTTGCATAAGGACAACACCTATGCCTATCTGTAATGCATCAGTTTCATGAACTCCTTGGAGAAATCCGGGAGTACCATGACTAGAGCATTACTCATGGCATCCTTTAGTGCCTCAAAAGCCAACTGAGCAGCCTTGGACCAACCAAAACTGTTCTTTTTGAGAAGATTAGTGAGAGGCTTGGAGAGCATTCCATACCCTTTCACAAACCTCCTATAATACCCCGTGAGACCTAAAAACCCTCTTAATTCCTTGACTGATTTAGGAGTTGGCCACTCTCTCATGGCTGAAATTTTGTTTGGGTCAACCGAAACCCCTTCTTGATCTATAATATGCCCTAAATATTCAATTTTGTTTGTTCCAAATTGACATTTACTTTTTTTAACAAAGAGAGTGTTTTGTCTAAGCACCTCAAATACCTACCTTAACTGCCTCAAGTGGGTGTCCCAATCCGAACTGTAGATCAGGATGTCATCAAAAAAAACCAGCACAAACTTCCTAAGGAAGGGTTTAAAGACTTCATTCATGAGACTTTGAAACGTGGAAGGGGCATTTGTGAGTCCAAAAGGCATCACAAGGAATTCAAAGTGCCCATGATGGGTTCTAAAGGCTGTTTTATGGATATTTGCTGCATACATTCGAATTTGATGATAACCTGACCTAAGATCCAATTTAGAGAACACTTTGGACCCCCCTAATTCATCTAGTAGTTCTTCTATCACCGGAATAGGAAATTTATCCTTAGTGGTATGCTTGTTTAACTCCCTGTAATCCACACACATCCTCCATGTGCCATCCTTTTTCTTTACCAATACAATGGGTGAAGAGAAAAGACTACTACTACCCCTAATCACCCCTGCATCTAATAGTTCCTGCACTATTTTCTCTATATCGCTTTTCTATAGATTAGCATACCTATAAGGCCTAACTGACACAGCTTTAACATCTTTTTCCAATAGTATCTTGTGGTCGTGCTACCTATGGGGTGGTAAGCCTTTAGGTTCTCTTCAAACAAATCCTCAAATTCAGTCATGAGGGTGTCTAAAATCTCCTGCCCTTCCTTGTCCCTAGACTCTATTTTATACAGTTGCCCCTCTGTCTCTTGTCTCTCCACACCCTCTTCCGAACTCAACTTCCCTATATACATCATTGACAATGAAGCTGGCTTCTTAAGAAGCTTGCTCATTTTTTTTCCCATCAATTAAGGTGACCGTTTGGGGCTGCATACCCCTAAGTGCCACCTTTTTTCCCCCTACGGTGAACTTCATCCGGAGCTGATCAAACTTCCACTTAATATCCCCTAAGGTAATCAGCCACTGCACTCCTAAAACCATACTACACGCTGCTAGAGGTAGTATCATCATATCAGTAGTGAAGTATTGCCCCTGCATTCTCCATGAAAAGTTTTTGCATACATGAGTGCTCAATAGTTTGTTACTATCAGCTATAGTCACCACAAAAGGCTTTACCTCTTCCAGTTTACACCCCAATCTTTTAGCAATGTCTAAGTCTAGAAAATTTTGAGTGCTGCCTGTGTCGATTAAGATGTGGATTACCTTACCTTTAGCATTGCCATTGACTCTCATAGTCCTAAAATCATGTACTCCGATCAAGGCATGAACAGACACGTGAGATGGGGAGTCCTCACTCTCTACACTAGGATTTTCCTCCATCAACTCCTCGCAATCATCTTCCACCAAGTCTTTCTCCCCATCCTCTACTTCTAAAATGAATAACTGCCTCCTCTCCTGTGGTCAAACTTCTGGTCACACCAGAAGCAAAAACCTTTTGCCCTCTTCTCATCAATCTCCTATGGAGTTAACCTTCTAGAAGGTATCACAGGAGTGGAATTGGATCTAGGTAGCCAATTCTTATTTTGAGGCAGGTTAAGATTGTCACTAACACCTTAAGAGAGTGCACTTGGTGGTTTAGGTGCAGTAGGGAAGAGATGTGGTTTCGAAGTGTGAAAGGAAGGTTTTGGGGGTGGTGCTCTATTCAGCTTGCGAGGATTAACAGAAACAGCTTGTTCTTGCAACTTGGCTAGACTGATAGCTTCCTGAAGGGACTTTGGTTTAAACATACGAATTGGAACAGAAATTTCACTTTCTAACCTTGCTGAATAGCAACTCACAGCATAAATTTCCATCAACTCCAGACAGTTCATCAGCTCATCAAAATGGTCTAAGTACTCTTTTACCGACCTGTTTGGCATAAATTCATCAGCTCTGCCATTGGATCTTCATAGATCAAAGTACCGAAATGATCATTGAGCCCAGGCATGTCCCTAGTAAGCCTAGATTTAACGAACATTTGATGCCACTGCAACGTACGTCCTTCCAAATACATCGCCGCCAGTTTAACTTTTGCATCCGCTGGCATTCGATCCACATCGAAAAACTGTTCACATTTGTACACCCACCCGCACAAGTCATCGCCCCCAAAGCGGGGAAATTCCACACTTGAACAACGAGTAGGAATTTGGTATACTCCTATGCCATTTCCTCTGCGATTCAATGTTACTTCGTCCACCGCAGCTTGAGACATACCAGCTCCACCGTTCGCCAGGAACATACTCAGTGTTGCCGCAATCGCTGTCATCATCCCACGCAACTCCTCAAAACTCTTTTCGTTGTTTTGATTGCTGATTCGCAGCTGTTTTGACAGCGTGTCTACATCTTGGCAAAGCTCCACCGCCTACGTCTGAATTCCGTCTGCCATGAAAGAAGTAAACCAGCGCCACCGACCGAGGATTGATGGCTCTGATACCACTTGTTAAGCTCAAATCAATGGGAGAGGAACGGAGGCAAGTCTGGAGGCCAGAGGATCAGAACTAGCCTCGAGATGTCAAACCCACAATCAGTGTTTCATAGTCAGAAAAGAGAGAGAGACTCAAGAGGAACCATTAATCCACTAAACAGAATGAATCTATCGCTATAGAGAAGACTTTCTTTTTATAAGCCCTAATTTTAAGCTAACTACCAACTCTAATTCTAACTACCCGAAATGTAGAAACGATTTAAGAAATCGTAAAAGAACGTTGAGTGCGTTTATTAACAAAGACGCGCCACTCTTCTGTACAAGATAGCAAAGAAACGTAATCACACTTTTCCTATTCCTATCACGCTTAACTAATAGAAACGTTATTCTAAACTCAAACACGAGTTGACTTCACGACACGTTTTCTCCCTCCCTTTGATCCTTCTGTTACCAATAGATCCTTGGTCATTTTGGAACATAACAATATGGTACCAAAAATGATACTCACCCCATTTTGGGTATAGAAATTTGTATAGATTCTCGCGAAAGCTCAACCAGAACCTGGAAAAAAGAACCCCAGAGAAGAAATGGCGGACGACCCTACTGTTAAGAGATGGGTTCCTCTCGAAGCTAACCCCGATGTTATGAACCAGGTGCTCTCCCCTGTTCTCTTGGTCTTATCTTTTTACTGTTCTGATTTGATTCTGCGCACTAAGTTAATAGTTTGAACTATTTTCTCAGAGTTTGATGATATCTTGAAAATCTTGGTTTCAATAATGGGGAATTTGGAATAATAGAGATTTAGATTGATATATGTCCTGAATATGCCACAAGACAAGTGATTAAACCGGACAAAAATGAAGAGCCATGGAATAAGACGTATAGATCGTAGAGAAATGGTGGGATGCAGATTGTTTTTGTAGAGTGAATAGTTTGCTTAAGGAAATAACTTGTGATGATCAGTTTATTTGGGGACTTGGTGTTTCACCGAATGAGGTAGAGTGCTTTGATGTTTATGGACTTGACGAGGAAATGCTAGAAATGGTCCCAAAGCCGGTACTCGCTGTGTTGTTTCTCTATCCCATTACATCTGAGGTAATTTTTGTTTGTTTCCCGGAATTGTTGCTGATTTTATATGTTTATATTTTATTTATTCATTTTTAAATTTCTGTACCTAATCATAGATGTAAGGCAAAGTCTTGAAACAGTGTTAAGTTTCTTCACAAAAAGAAAAATTATGGATATCGATTTCTTAGAAAATTGTTTTGTAATCCCAAGCATCAAAGTTTAAGCTGATCGATTGAAATCCCGCTGATTTGATGTTATTTCAAGCCCAAATCTTCTTAATCCATTATTTTTATCTAAACACGACCTTAGAGTTGTCTAATTTGTAGCTTCTACCTTGTTAGGAGTCCTTATATTCATACTTTATATGACCCTTTTCTGATTTTACAGAGTGAGAAAGAGAGGATTGAACAAGATAGTGCAATGAAGGTGAGTTCTATCTTACTATCATATATAGAGTTTATTATTTGGGACTAACGCCTTTCTCTTTCTCATTAATAGATGGTCATTATTGCAGAACTTAGGTCCTTTAAATGTAGGATTTAAGAAGCTAAGCTTCTGCCGCCTCATTGCTTGCTTTCATTTGTCTTATTGTCTACATATGGAGAATATTTGACTTTGATCATGGCTGCTAACATCGAAATGTTTCTGAATTTGATGATTTTGAATCTACTGTTCTTTCTTTTGCTGTATTTCATATAACGTTTTGGTTTCCAATTATGGTTTCACATTGTGTATTTTGGAGTTTATTTTGCTTTATTCATAATATTTGAATCTTTGTATGCTCGTTTCTTGTATGAGTTGTCATTTATTTGTCATGATTAAACTTCTGTGTGAACTTTCACATACCTTTTTTGTATAATGGCTGTGCTATGTGATTGTATGGCACGGACTATATGACATGGCAAGTAGTCTATTTTGAGGTCATGACCCTCATCTTTTACTCTTATCATACTTGTGTCTGTGCAAGCTGTTCCTTAATTATATTCAGGCCACTATGATAAGTTTTTACTTATGCATGCGTGCAAACAGCCACAGTAGCTCAAAGCCATGCTCCAGAAATACTTTTGAATTATCCGAAGTATTTGAAGCACTTCTCTGTTCACATTTTCCTACTGCGTTTGGTTCTATAATGCCATAAAGTGCCAACAGGAGCCACTGTTGTGTTTCTTTGCCTTTCTTAGAAATTAAGCATATCAAACAGTTTAATATCATATACTAAGTCATGGATGACAATAAATTGTAAAACCGGTTTCAGTTGTTGGGCTTTGGCTACGAAAAGTTTTGTCGTTGGTTATGATTGATGTTGTCGCTGTTTGAAATAGGTCATAAATGCATGTAATTTCATTAGCTCACTTGACTTAAGTTGTAATTATCTTAAACTCTCGTTCATACTAATTTGTTTTCTGGAGTGTATTTATTTGTCTTGGTAACTGATTTTTTTTTTTTTTTTGGTTTTTCTGTTTCAATAATTTGTTGTATAATATGTAAAATGTCCGAAGCTTGATGAATTCCGAGTCAGATAGGTTATATTGTTACTTGAAATTTACTTGATTTTCGTTTTTGTCACAAATTTCATTTTGTTGTTTATTAGCTTTTCTATTTGCAACGGACTTCATTTTGTTGTTTATTTCCTCTACTCTGGATCTTTTGGTAGTTTCTGTCCTCCTTCAGTTTACATTTTAGAATTCTGATTGCAACACTTTCAATCTCTCTACAGGATCATCCCAGTGGAGTCTACTTTATGAAGCAAACTGTGGAAAATGCCTGTGGAACCGTTGGGCTTCTACATGCTGTCGGTAATATTACTTCGCAGATAAAACTTGGTAAGCTCCTGAATTCTGAGTATCTTTCTTGGCGATTCTTTTGGTATGATGAATATTTCTCTGCTATTGTCGAATCACTTTGCAAATTGTAGTCTGCTATTTTTGGATCACTTTGTAAATTTTAGTCTAATTTTGTATTATGAATGATAAGCTTTCCCCTGTGGATGAGCTTTTGATATGATGAGAACAGAAATGGTAGGATCTTTCAGTACTGAGTAGAAATTAGGAAACCCCTGTGTGTGTGGGGGGGGGGGGGGGGGGGGGGGGGATAGATGTATATATACTCAGATTCTTCTGCTTTCCTCCTTCCATTCATGGTTCTTATTTCATTTTGTGCAATTATCAGAAGCATGCAATCTGTTTATTGATTAAGTCAGCAGGTTATTGAGTAGATAGTCGGGAAATCACCTATCAAAACAAATGATTGAACTTGACAAAGTAATACTGTCTATTGTGCTATTAATGATATTGAAGGACATCAAGTTGATAACTTTTAACTTATCTGCCCCTTGATTATAGAATGTTTCATGTTCGCTCATATTGTGGATTGGCGAAGTTAAGTTTTGCCCGCTTGACTTTCATATCTGGTCTCTTTATCATGCCAGGACATATAAAACACAAAAGTCTTTTCTTAGAAGACTTTGTGATTCTTTCTCATTCATGTATGCTTCAGTTTATTCAGTGCATACACGTGACAATTATGTTTAGGTGAAACTCATTTCTTTTGTTTTGTATTATTTTTCAGCTGAGGGGTCTTACCTTGACAATTTCTTCAAATCCACTGCAAAAATGGATCCCTCAGAGGTCTAGTGTTCTTTTAACTTTTCCTTAGACTTAATAATCTCTCTTGCTGTTTATAATTTATACCGTTGCCTCTGTTTCCGTCTAATGATTCATTGACTAAAATTATTCTGCAGCGTGCGGCATTCCTCGCTAATGATCGAGAAATGGAAGTCGCTCATTCGGTTGCTGCAACTGCTGGTGATACTCAGGTCAGATACGGACAATTTGGGTGATATTTGAAAAATGATAATCGTTTATATTCTGCATTTGTTGTGAATCTTTTCTAACTCAACTTTTTCACCTTCATTAACAAGCTGACTTGGCACTTGAATTAATCATGAAGTTGGGTTTTTTATCCCTCTCTAAGTGTAACTTCTTAATGCATTTCTACATTCCCCATATTTTAGTCTGCATGCGCTAAAGTTTTGTTAGTTAATATTGGTTCCATGATGGCATGAGCTAGAAATGTGCAAACACTGTTAGGTGAACATCTTTCAAAGTTACATGTCTCTACCATTGTTACTAATGTAACGGATTTTGTTAATAATGTCTGGAAAAAAGTTTATGGTCTAGCCTAAATGATCACTTCCTCCTCCTCATTCTTCTCCTCCTCTTCCTCCTCCTTCCTGTTTTTCTTTTTTCTATTTATTTTTTCGGATTCTCCGCGTGTAATAATTTAAAATTTCATGTAACAACAAAGAAACTTTAATAGTTGAATGGCTTAAATGCCTCATCTCGTTTTAGCCCAATTCTTGCTACTTGCAGCAATTTCATCTAGCACTCTCTGTTGTCTACCCTCTTCTCATCACCATCACAGAAGATCACCTGTCAGATCCAAATTCCCTCTGTACCGCCCTCATTTCAGGAATCTACTGCAATTTGTAATACCTCTTTCTTGTTTTTCCCCTCTTTTTTCCTCCTTTTATTATCTCTCTTCTCTCTTCTCTCTTCTCTCTTCTCTCTTCTCTCTTCTATTCCTTCTTCCAATTGCCTCCTGACTGTTCCTTGAAGAAGGCACAAGGGTTAGAAACTTGTGATGGGGGTCGGAGGAGAGGAGGCAGGATGGGGCGAAGGGAATAAGAGTGTTGTATTAAGGGTAAAATCCACCAATCTAAACACAATCTTAAAGAATTGTTGAATTGGGTGTATAGTGTTTATGTTTATTCAGACCAGATGAATAGTCAATTCTCTTTCATTTCATCCCTTTGCCTGTTTGGCTGCCCAATTCTGGCACATGCTATGCACCAAATGGAAATGGGTAATTTTGTCCACAAAATTAAGCGCTTATTTTGCTATTGAGGTTCGTCGAATTTATATTTCTGAGACAATGGGGCATGGCCAAGGGGGGTTTTGCTTTCATGAGTGATATGCTCTTTGCTTTTTTCCCCTCAGTTTCATCAATCTTCTGTTGTATGTTATTTATTGTATTTGTTACTGTATAAGTTTCATTGAAGTGCAGTGGCTCTTATTTGAAATCTTGTCTGTTTTCTTTCTAATTCCGACAATTCATGACCCATACTGATTTGTTCCCTATCTATGTAATAATATGACTATAATTTGTCACATTCTTTATAATATGACAGTATATGATTAAACTACATCCTCAAAATTGCAATCATTTAGCTGACACAACTAATCCTGCTATAGGGAGAGGCTATTTTGCCTACTCTAATTTGTCACATAGTGAAACAGTGGAAGTGCTTTCCCTGGCTAGAATGGCTTTATGTGTGAACTGGACCCTCTTCTAAGCTTATGAGTTTCCTGAAATTTTTTCTTACACCATTTTCTCTAGTTAAGACTACGTTATACCAACTTATGATTTTTTTTGGCATTTTTATTGGATCTTTATGCACCAAGTATAATTGAAATTTTCACATAGTGGCATTCCTTTTGTTCCTGCTTCTCTTGATGGTTATGAATTACTTGTGGATTTTCTGGTCATTTTATGGGAGACATTAAAAACCACTTTCTCTAGTGCACCTGATTTTGCATTTTTACGAACCAAAATCTCCACCTATTTGTGGTACTGATTAGAGTAGTCTACAGGTTTGAGTTAATATCTTGTTGATCAATTTTTGTTTTAACCAAATTTAATCTGAGTTGATTGTTGAAAACTCCAAATTGTAATCCCTTATCTTTTGGCAGGCATCAGATGACGTAGATGAACATTTCATCTGCTTTACATGTATAAATGGTAACTCTCTCTCTCTCTCTCTCTCTCTCTCTCTCTCTCTCTCTCTCTGTCTGTGCGCGCGCGCATGTGTGTGAGAGAACATGCAGGATCATGTGATTAGGCTATAACTATACCATGATCACGAAGTAGTAACAAATTTTATGTGAAGTAATTGTATATGGCATCTCAACTGTTAAACTATACTGCATTGAGTGTGATTCGGTTTCTTATTACCTTACTCGGGGATCAAGTCCGTTAAGAGAGACTGGTGTTTGCTACTACTTTTTCACCTATGTGATAAGGTTATTTCTTGTTGGATGAATTGTTCTAGATTAATCAGTCCCAAATGACATACCATTCTGAGTTGAGCCTTAGGAAGCGTTTTGGCGCTCTTTTGTATTTTCATCAATTGCATTGCTTGATAACCTTGGCAACCTCTGAAAAAATAACCACTGATGACATTTAACTCTGATGAAGTTGACATTGAACCAAGTTCTGTGCTCATCGCTTGGTTGTTCAACTGGAAGCAGAGTCCAGTGAGTGTCTTTATAGACGCTCACGGAAACCTTAATTCATATTGCAAATGGAAAAAAAATTTTGGATCTTGCATATGTATAGTTTTTCATAGTCGAGGCCACCTGAGTCATGAATGAATGAATACTTTGTTAAGTGCAATCTTAGCATAGTGTAATACAGATCCTCAACTTGGTGTCTTGTAGGAGAACTATATGAGCTTGATGGAGATAGGGCTGGACCAATTTCACATGGTGCATCTTCCCCAGGCACGACATTGCAGGTGAATCTTTCTCTCCCTAGGCAAGCTACTCTCTGTTTATATTTTAATCATGGAAAATCCTCTAAGGTTAGACTCGATTTGACAACAACCCTATATGAAAATTTTCAAATATCCCCCTAATGTTGGCTACTTATTACCCATGTGAGATTTGTAATAAAAAATCAAATAAATATTGGAGGGCAATCAGTAATTTTTTATACCATAGAGAGGTTCCCTTGTGGGAAAGGGCCAGACTTTGAGGTTTTCTTTCTTACTTGCTTCCTTTTTCTTTTGTTTTTCCTTTTTCCTTTAAATAATTTAATAATATTCCTTATTGATTTTGTGTTGCTTCATACTCGTTGGATCTCTTGTCTGGTGGATATTCATTTTCACTGCAGGATGCTGCTAAGGTTATTCAAAAGATTATCGAGAAAAACCCCAACTCGATCAACTTCAATGTCATTGCCATTTCAAAGAAAAGTTGAGCATTGTAATGGTTTAGAGACACACACTCCCAAAGTACATCACATGGAAGCTGGATATCTCACAATCATGAAAGATTTTGAGGGCATTTCTGCTACTGAGCTTTTCATCTGGTTTATCGTACTTTTGATCTTGCTTTGTGCTGATAGTTGGGATGCTTAAACTTGTCCTAGCATTCCCTGCTCCGTCTTTCTAATGTCTTTTGTGTGCTTGTAATGAATTTCACTGCAAAAAGTGATATGAGTAGATTTATGCGATTTTAGATTGAAGAGAATAAGTAATGAGGAGGGTAAATTTGAAGACTTGCTCGGATTGTTTCGAAAAGGCGACTGAAGTATGCATTCCAAGTGCAGCCCTTCGTGTTGGGTTGGCGTGGGAAGTGTCGATGAATTTTAATATCCTACAAAAGGAACTAAGCTAGTTACCAGTCATGATAAATATAAAAAGAGAAATTTGGGGGAAATGGGAAGAGAAAAGGAAAGGAAAATCAAGTTGGGATCGTCTCGAATCAGGTATACAAGGTAGAAGTTTAACCTTAGACCTGTTTTTTGGGTTACGTTTACCTTCAATTTACTGTACAAATTCCAATTGCATGTAGCTTATTGTTTTTTGAATGAGCTTTTCTTAAAAGAGAAGCATTTATTTAAAAACCATAATTCAGGAACTAATTATTTATATTAGAAATTAAAGGTTAGTAACGTTTTAAACTTCCATAAAGTTATTTGTTTTGGAAGAAAGAAATCATTGAAGAAGCATTGATATTTTAATATTTTTTTGTTTTGGTCAAATATTAAGTGATTTTGTCATGCCTGGTCACCATTTAAATTTTCTTTCAATTTTGATTAAACGTATTTATTTTTTGATCAGTACATTTTAGCATATGAATTTAATAACTAAAACGGTGACTCATACTGTTTTTATTTCTAAGGGGAAAGTATATATTAGTTTCAACTCATTGGCCGTATTATTAATTTTACATTATAAAAATTCGTCTAAAATTATTGGGAAAAGAATGAAAGAACATTTTTCTAAAAATATTTAATTTTTGCAGCATTATTTAATTTTATATTTGAATAAGAAAGAAAGAGTCAATTAACTAATCAAATAAATGCGTACTTTTATAACCTTTTATATTTATTTTTAAAGTTTTAATGAAAGAATATAGGATGCTACTGTATCTTGGCTGAGATTGAATTTCTCAAATTGGGAGATTATTCCATAGAGAACGCTGGAACATGCATTTTAGAGATTGAGATGAGAAAACTAATCAATAAGTTGCAAGTATATAAAACATAAATCGTAGACATAATTCCACAAACTATGTATAAATAAATTAGTACACATGGCAATTGGAGAATGGGCATTTCATATTGGGAGGGCGTTTGGCTAGATTTATTTTTAAGAGCTTAGAAATTGTTAGAGCTTATAAAGTTCAAAATCTTATTTTAAAAATACGTCGTGAAAGTGTTTCAATAAATAAGATCTAACATTTTGTAAGATATTTTAAAAGCTCATAAGCTATTGGTGCGTTCGGTGAAACTAAGAGCTTATATGTTATTTGTTAATACAATAATGATGAAAAATAATATATAAAATTAATTTCATATAAATAAATATCTTTTAAGATGGTAGAAGTGTAATATGGAAAAAAAAAAATTAAGGATCTTTATGTCATTTATTGTTTAAAATTAGACAATTTATAAGCTATTTGAAAAGGGCAATTGGCATACTGCACCATCTAAATGCATTTGATTGGCACAATGCAATCGAAAATTAAAATTTTGTCACTTTGCATTCTTAAAAATACTTTAGTTTCACACTTTACACCCTCCACCCACTTGAAAAATGGGCTAAACGACGTCTTTTTTTTAAAACCTCATGTTTGTATAAATTGATCAAAACAATAGAAGGGAAAAGCACTCCTCTAATGACTTGAGCTTCTCAACTTCTCTTTAGTGTTGCACCTAATTTCTAGCAATAAATGAAAGAATTAATAGTTTCTATTGAAATTGGATAATAAACAATTATGGGAATATCAAGAAGAGGATGACAATGGAGAGACAAATATATTGACTTCAATCTTGCCAACCTTATTATTAGTTTTTAGATTAATGTACCACACATTTTTTTATCTACAAAAGACAATATGCAAATTTACAATTTTCTTATTGATTAGTTAGCTTCTTTGTTTTTCGAAATCTTGATTTATCAAATGGATGAATAGAAGAGGTAAAGCACCCAACTCTTTACTTACTGAAAAAAAAAGGAAAAAAAAATAGACAACATCGAACTCTTTTTCCCATGAAAACGTGTTTATTTAGGTGTGTACAACCCATTCAAGGTATAACCCTTAATCTATTGCTACTGAGAGTGAGTCTTAATTTTTGACTGATCATCTTTTTTAACTTAAAAAAATGGAGTAAAATAGCAACAATAAAAAAAGAAGAAGGAAAGAGAAATGATTGTGTTTATGGCAAAGAAGAGAAGAAATAGGAACTTTAGAAATAAATATTAATGAAAGTAGGAAGATGTGAGAAATATGGAAGACTTAAGTGGTTAAAGTAGAGGTAAAGACATGAAGTCACTGTTTTACCTTTTTTATTTTGGCCGAAATAAGTTATTGCAGTGTATTATTCAATTCATGTAGAATACATATGAGAAATTGAAGTATATTCTTCACATGTTGCAGAACATGACTTTGGGATAGTTAATTTGATCAATTCAATTGGAGATTATAGTCAATTTGATCAATTAACTTAGAAATTATAATCAATTTGATCAATTAACGTGAGAATTGGACTCAATTTGATCAATTAACTTGGGGATTGTAACCAATTTGATTAATTAATTTGGAGATTATGCTTAATTTGATCAATTAATTAGGGGATTGTAGTTGATTTGATCAAAACGTGGGGATTATAATTAATTTTATCAATTAACTTGGGGTTTGTATTCAATTTCATATAAATTCTGCAAAACAGTGATGATTGTTCTACAACTTTACAATAATTTTCTGCATATAGTCATAGTTATTCTGCATCAGGTCATTACAAATTGAACTAACACTAATAATAAAAAGTCAGCATTCAAAAACACAGATTACCAACCACGCAACAAAAAGTCAACATTCAAAAAGCAGAAGTCTTACCACCATCAAGTACCTTGAAGCACCACTTGCCAGATTGTGTTGTTGGAAAATTCCGAGAAGCCATGTAATTGATGCTTAACTTCTACACTATTTTAGGGCATGATGCACTTTCTAGCTTGGCACCTTTCTCTCGTCAATCATTCATCATCTTCATGATTTAAGTTTGAATATGATCCACCATAGCTGACACAGACATATATTGCGCAAGTCGGACCCAATTATTCCAACTATCAACTTTGTTATTGTTAATAATGCCCCATCTATTACCTGTGAACAAAGAATTTGCGCAACACCAAGGCTCTAAGTGAACAATGAGTTGGCTTGCAAGGGACATTGCACCTACAATGTTATTTACATGCTTCTCAAACTTATGTCCTAATGTGGTATACACAACATTTCCAAAAATGACGCACAAATGCTTCTTGTTGTGCCTTGCATACCTCCTTCGCATTACCTAAAAATAACATTAAATAAATGCATAATAACGCAGAACTCATTGACATATTGAAAGAACAAATCCCCAACGATCAAATTGCATAAAAGACAAACTTATTTATGCATTTGCAGAACCAATACCCAAACTTACAAAACTTATTTACACATATGCAGAACAAATCCCCAAAATTCTAGAATTAAATGTTAAATTTACTTGATTCTTGATGTTATACGCTAAATGTATCAAATAATACAAGAAGTGGCTCCTAAGGAAAACCAATGAGGAGGTCACGTTTATCAACCTAGAGTGTCAACCGAAAGAAAGTGTAAAATGCCAGTGGTGCACTATAACGACCCTGGTAACCAAGCTTATAATAATTGACATTCAAAAGCAAGTAATAGAAAACATGCTTAAATATATAACATAATGTCAAGATAATACATCAAGTTCAAGATGCCGGATGCAAGTGTACGTATACAACATCCATAAAGTTGACAATTGCAAAATAACAAATACGCAACAGAAGATTCATAACTCTCTATCTAATAAAAGGCTTCAAAATGTTCTTCTTTCTCGACCTCATTTAAGCTAGTCTCGAGCTCATCTAAAAAAATATCATATGAACACAATCAACATATATAGTTGAGTAGAAACATTACCTAATCACATAAGGTGCTCGTGTATGTGATTTGCAGATAGGCACATATGGTTACTTTGCACCAAAATACGCGGATTTTTCATTTCAAACCTTTCTCGTCACCTAACAGTGACCCTTATGACTCCCCCGGCCGAATTTTACAACCAGCACATTACTCCCGCCTTTCTTATCCTCCAATGGTCGTACCCCGGGTGTTACGCCAAATTTTTCCTACGACCTTCTCTCTTGAGTAGATCTCTCCATCTACCCAAGGGGGGATTAGGAGATGGAGGGAGTGAGAACTCTTACAGCCGGCTACCCCATTGGTATGTCCCGACGGAACTCACCCAAACCACTTCGATATATTTCGGGCACGTTTCACAATCACAATTTGTGCACATAGCATAATCTTGGAAGTCTTGCTTCCATATTTCCACATATGATTCCAACATCTTAGAAAATAATATCATCACTATGAAATAAAGTAAAATATCTCATATACTATTTAATATAAATATATACATTTAAACTAAAATAAATCAAAACATAATAATATGTATGTATATATATATACACGGCAGAACATACATATATATGTCTATATACATTTTCTAAAATATAAATTTGATACATACTATAATCTGATTAAAATAAAATATAATTAAGCATAAATATATAAAAATATATATATACGTATATATATATACGCATAAGTAGAATCTTCATATATACTCCTATTTATCTAATCTATGTTATCATCTTTCTAATCATGATTAGGTAGATATATATCTATACGTACGTACTATATGTCTATTTATCTACTATATAATTATAATTATTTATATACCTATATATGTATTATGTATATATGATACGTATATATATATATATGATATATATATATATATATGATATATATATATACAAACATAAAAGGGTTTATTTGATCCATATATATATTTATAGAGATTACAAGATACATATATTTTGTAACTTTAAAACATGTGTTTGCAAGAAAATCATATATTTTGTCAAACTAACACTTTTCATAGAAACATATTAAATTTTCCCAAATAAGATGAACATAATGTCAAATATACTATTACCCTAAACTTGTAATATAGTAAATTTTCATGAACATCTAAGCACATAATGATCATATAATATTTCATCAAATCAAATAATATTTGCAAGACCATATCCTAGCACATAATTTTAACTAAGAATGCACAAAGTAGTGAAACTAATTTCATGACTTCATGTATCCTCCTTCAAGAGACAAGAAAAACCTCTACTTATGTGATTAAGTAAGATTTCTGCCTTTGTTCTTTTCTTTTGTTTTGAGGGTATAGTGTAGTATAGTATTGGGAAGATAGGAAATTAGTGGGTTTTGGAAAAAAACAAAGAAAGTGTGAGGGTGTGTGGAGTGGCCGGTTGAAAATGAGGGGAAAAAGGGGATCTTTTGGTCTTG
This sequence comes from Petrea volubilis, assembly GCA_026212405.1. Lineage (NCBI taxonomy): Eukaryota > Viridiplantae > Streptophyta > Magnoliopsida > Lamiales > Verbenaceae > Petrea > Petrea volubilis. The sequence goes on along the minus strand of CM047876.1, from coordinate 11,365,373 downwards.
TTTATAGGATGAAGAGGAAGAAAGCAATTATTTTATTATTAGGTCATTTTCTTCATAATTACAATTTTTCCACCTAGATTAATACATTAAATGAATTCTTCCATGTGGAAGACTAATTAGGCTTGGGTGTACATGCTATGATATGATTCATAGGCTAAGTAAATGTGAGCCATGCAACAATATTTATTTATGGTATATTAGAGAAGATTTTTCTTGCATAAATATCCTAAAATAGGTTAAAATCCATAATTTATATTTTGCCTTCAATTAAAATCCGGAAATTAAGGTTTAATTCTTTAAAATTTGAAAATTCTACTTATAATTTTAGGAAATGTATTATGGTAATTAAAAATTCAAAATTTATATTTTTATTTGGAAGTTTATAATTTTGTTGAGAATTTATGTTTTAATTTGAGCAAAATTCGAAAATTGAGGAAATTAAATTCCAATTTTGAAAAATATATTTTTCCAAGTCATAATAGTCTAAGATATGTAATTATTAATTATTAAGGAATAAAATACAATTTTGAAAAAATATTATGTGTAGAGAAAGTAAATTTATAAATTCTTATAAATAAGAAAACAATTGAAAAAACTTAATGATTTTAGGAGATTATTTTTCCTCAATATATATATATATATATATATATATATAATGGTAGGAGAGATAGCCAATATACAATTATATATGAATGGTAAAGATTAATACACACTTTGTTTGGTAAAATACTAAGAGTAAAATTGTACAAGTAGTCTTTCTTTTTACCACATTTTACATGAAAAGTGAAATAAATAGGTAATTAAACTAATAGAAAACATATTTAACTAATTATATGTATTATTTTTAGGGTATTTTCGGATTTTATATAGATATATATATATTTGATAACATTATTTCAAAAATGTTAAAAATTGTGAAGTAAATAATTAATTCTAGTAAATGTATAGTTTCTAAAATAATTTTTATTATTAATTTTGAATTTTGGGAGGAAAATGAAAATTAAATTTCATGATATGGAAACAATTGTACCAATAAGAAAATTAAAACCGACAGTTTAGTTTTCGAAAAAATTAAGGAGAAATTCGTAGGTTTCAATTTCACTAAGAACAAGTCACATTTTCAATAAATACATGTAATGCAATGCACATTTATTCATAATAAAAGGATTTTCTCATAAAATAGTAAACATACTTCATAATTCCAAATTTCAAGTAATGCGGTTTACCGGGTCGTCACATGCACAATATTCACCCATGACTACATATTTAATCTTTCTACAAAATCATTCCCAATTATCATCATTTTCGGCATACGCCAATGTGAAAAGATTATCATCGCGGTCCATTGCCACGACACTAAGTAAACAATATCTATACTCATTTATAACATGTGTGCCATCTAAAAGAAATCAAATGTCCACACCCTGTAAGGAAACCCATGACAGATGCATGGAAACAAATAAAAATGCTTCAAAATTTATGAGGCACTAGATCAACCTGAAGGTCAATAACGCTACCAACATTTGTTTGCGTCATAACTCTACCAGCATTTGCAACCTCATGGATGTTATACATAGCAATGTCCTTTCCCTTCTATGCTCGATGACATCGCAGGTTAATATCATATTGATTGTGGATGTCTTCAATGAAGTTACATGGTCTAAGGGTCTACTCTATTGGATGTGTTTTGAATGTAACAAACTTTCCTATAATAAAAGGTTCAATCTGATTATAATATTTACATGATTGTTTGAATCTTCATTAACCGAGTTTCCTTCTTATTATTATGCCACATATTTCATTTTTTATTATGAAGGAAAATTTTGAATTTATATGATATTATGTTGTAATATATCTATTCGTATTTTGTACCACAATTCAAGTCCTTAACAATTTATGGAAATGATATTGATTGATTGGAAGATATGTCGATACTATGGAAAGAAGGCATACCATGAATAAATACTCCTACAAACTATATGAAGAATACTGACTCACTCCAAGAGACTTGCCCGTTCGCTTTTCTTGAGTGTGTTAGACGGATTTGGGCAGGTGTTTTCTACTCTTTTAGGTGGACACATCTATTGTTACGATATAGTGATAAATGAGAATTGAGTAACAAGTTGTCAAGGGTGTGCATTGTTTATCAAAGTGGTTGGTAGTACCAGTAATCCAACATTGTGTTGCTTATCGAGGAGATCGGTAGTACCAGTGGTTCAGTGCCAGTTCCAGAGACAAGATAACTCTTTTCATCTTTATTATCTTGTATCATTCCTTTTTGTTATTAGCTTTTGCCGCATTGCTTAAATTCTAATGGTAATAATATCTTTTAGGTTTGCAATCCTAAGTTGACATACACTTAGCTAGTAGATTAAACTTCGACCCAACCACTATAAATCATTGTGTGTTTATTGCTTTGTACGTTTAACTACTTTCGTTAATACTTAAGTATTCTTAAGGCAAAGAACTATTATTAAAACCTATATTTATTCCGCTTTGCTTACAAAGAGATGAAAATGTTTTACTTACTTTCACATGCGCACCCCCCCCCCCCCCAAGTCTAACGTACTCTTAAGTTATCCTTAACAACGTTAGCAATCCAAGATACATCCACTTTAGGGTGGCCTTCTTTAGATAAGAGATTATCCTCTCCATAAGTGAGCATCAAATTGCATTGTCTAATAGAGAATGCTCTATTCGTTTTATTCCATGAGGCATAGATCCACCAAGGGTAACCACTAATATTGTAAATAACTATATATTTTTTTTTGTCATTATTCTCGTATCGAAATGAACACCTAATGACAATAGTAAGAATCTTAATTTTTATCATGTATTCGTTGGCACTTGCAATGTCTGACCCTGCCATAGTCCATAGATGCAATGATGCCAACCATGTAGAGAGTTGCTTTATAAACCCAAACTTGTCATTGAATAACTTGATGAAGCAATATCATCCTCCACTACATCCCTTATTTTCACGAACGGCCATCAAGTATAAAATCAATGTATAACCAAAACTTTTAAAGACTCTAATACAAATGACAACATGAAGTAGGGATGCAAATGAGCCGAGTTGAGCTGATTCGAGCTTTGGTGTTTTCTCAAGGCTCGAGCTTGAGCTCGAACAAATTAAGTCGAGCTCGAGCTTGATAATTTTAGGCTCGAGCTCTGCTTGAATTTGTGTTCAGGCTCGACTCGGCCCGGTTCAATTGGCTCCTGTGGCTCAACCTTCAAAATGGCCGTTTTCAAAATGTGCTTGGTTTTAAAGCCACTTTTGAAAAGAAAAAGAAGAAGACCATAATCAAATGTTTTTCGTGATAATCAAATGTTTTTTAAAACACTAAACAATCATTGCAGTTGTAACAATAACCCTCAAATTTGTAATTTATTAAACTTCAGAAAATCCAACAAAATAAATGAAAAGCACCTGAAGATCTTGATTCTTGATTGAGAAACTCAAGCTTCCATCTTCACTGGATACCTCAAAAAAGAATCAACCCACGAACAGCTGCGGTGACGAGGCGGCAGAGATGTGGCGGCGGAGATGAGGCAGCTGGGACACGACGACAGAGACTATAGAGAAAGGGCCAGAGGGCCAAGCTGGGAGAAGAGAGACGGGAGAGATAGAGTCATGAGAAACGACGGGGAGAAGAGAGAATAGGCTGTAGAGAGAGACAACGGGAGAAGAGAGACTAGAGAGAGAGAGCAGAGAGAGATGACGTTGTAAAAAGAGAAGATAAAGGGGAGGGAAGGGGAAGGGGAAGGATTTTGACTAAAAATTAATTTTGACTTAAAATTTTTATTTTTTTTATAATTACATACATATAATATATTACAATTATATATAACATATATAAATATATAATTAAATAAGTATTAAAATACTACAGGCTTGCGAGCCTACGAACAAGAAATATTAAGCTTGAGCTCGGCTCGAAAACTATACGAATTAGGTGGCTCGTTAGGCTCGCGAGCTGGTTCAATTCTTTTGCATCCCTAATATGAAGTGCATTCAACCAAGGTTGCAGAACACATGACAAAAAAAACCCCAGTACAACTATTGAACAACATACACTTCTCAAAACAAACAAATATTAATTGCACGCATAAAGAGTGATTAAAGATGTAGATACCCTTATATATATATAAAAAAAAAAAGATGTACATACCCAGTGAGGTCACATGCTTACCACGGGCAGCTTTTGCGTTGACGATCGATTCAATAATTTGGGCCTTTAAGCATATATGCTACTATATCAAGTTCATCATTGGCTAACTCACAAAAATTCTCTAATATGGAGCGGTATAATGCATAACATATAACTCGGAACTCATGTGCGTCCATTTACTGCAAACTTTTACAAACAAGTTCACAAGCCTCACACCCTCTTTATGTGAGAATATATGCAGCTGGCCATTAAATTGGCATCTTACCAAGATTAGAACCAAAGCCCCTTCTTCACTTGGACCCGCCACTTTTCTTTGCTCACTGTGTAGAGAACAACAATTCACTATGGGGATCTAAGGTTGAAGGTTCAATGGTTGCTCTCTCACTCTTCTTCGTTAGAAAACAGAAATGTGAAGTATTAATTCTTAGATCTCGTTGGCTGCTAAGATTTTTTCGTGAGAACGACGCTCTTTCTTTCGCGAAAATTTAACAAAGAGATAGGAAGAAGAAGACGACATGGTATCCTATTTAACAAAGAGTAGTATAATCAAACCATTAATAAACTAGGGACATTCAATTAATTTAGGGGATTGGAGATTGGTCTCTAAAAAATCAACAAAATGGGTATCTAAAACTAAGCCAAACTCTACTGGAGAGTAAATCTAAAGTTCAAAAACTAAGAATTTAAGAATAAGTCTCCCATAGTAAACTATGCTCATACAAATTTATAAATAATTAATTAATTGATAATATTTTTATTATTTTTAATGTTAAAAGTTATGAAGATATATATATATATATATATATATATATATTATTCATATATATTTAAAAATATAAGATGGGTTTGACAAATCTAGGGTCTAATCAATTGGCTCACAAGTTGGATTTGAGACAAGTTTGGGTCCAATAAAATCTTGGCACGGTGGATTAAGGGGGTGTTTGCAAAAACTAAAAAAAAATATTTTGCTGCTTTTAGTTTCAAAAAAGCTACTTTAAATTCTTAATTTTTCAACTTTTGCTTAAATTAAATAGAAAAAAAGCAGAAGTTGAGAAGTTGGGAGGAAACTGTTTCTATCAGTTTAAAAGTGTTTTTTGATATTTTTGTAAATAAATTGAACTTTTTAAACTGTTACCTACCAACTTTTGATTATTATTTACTTTTATTTTCAAACACTCTACACTTTTACTAACAACTTTTGATTTATTATCACTTTTATTTTTAAACATTATCAATTTTTACTATTCAACTTTTTTTTTTTTTTTTTTTTTTTTTTAACTTTTTCAACAACTCCAACTTCTCCAAGAACAAAAATAATTCCAAACACCCTTTTAAGTCCTTAACGGGATGGATCTCGGATCTTGCCAATTTCGCCCGATTGCTTGACCTAGACTTTTATCAATCATAAGAGCTAGGACAATTAGGATCTTCAAATCATCGCGAGGACGTTTAGATTATCTAAATATAGGCTAGAAAGGAAATCTTTAAATTATAAGGGCTTAACTGCAATTGATCAAACTATACATTTTGGCATTTGGGTATAGAAACTTATATAGATTCTCGCGAAAGCTCTACCAGAACCTACAGGAAAAGAACCCGCAGAGAAGAAATGGCGGACAACCCTACTGCTAAGAGATGGCTTCCTCTCGAAGCTAACCCCGATGTTATGAACCAGGTGCCCTCCCCTGTTCTCTTGGTCTTATCTTTTTACTGTTCTAATTTGATTCTGTGCACTAAGTTAATAGCTCGAACTATTTTCTTACAGTTTGATGATATCCTGAAAATCTTGGTTTCAATAATGGGGAATTTGGAATAATAGAGATTTAGATTGATATATGTACTGAATATGCCAAAAGACAAGTGATGAAATCGGGAAAAAATGAAGAGCCATGGAATAAGTTATATAGATCGTAGAGAAATGGTGGGACGCAGATTATTTTTGTAGAGTGAATAGTTTGGTTGACGAAAAAACTTGTCATGATCAGTTTATTTGGGGACTTGGTGTTTCACCGAATGAGGCAGAGTGCTCTGATGTTTATGGACTTGACGAGGAAATGCTACAAATGGTCCCAAAGCCTGTACTCGCTGTGTTGTTTCTCTATCCCATTACATCTGAGGTAATTTTTGTTTGTTTCCCGGAATTGTTGCTGATTTTATATATTTATATTTTATTTATTCATTTTTAAATTTGTGTACCTAATCATAGATCTGAGACAAAGTCTTGGAACAGTTTTAAGCTTCTTCACAAAACAAAATATTATGGATATCGATTTCTTAGAAAATTGTTTTTTTAATTCCAAGCATCAGAGTTTAAGCTGATCGATTTAAATCCCGCTGATTTATGTTATTTCAAGCCCAAATCTTCTTAAATCCATTATTTTTATCTAAACGCAACCTAAGAGTGGTCTAATTTGTAGCTTCTACCTTGTTAGGAGTCCTTATATTCAAACTTTATATGACCCTTTTCTGATTTTACAGAGCGAGAAAGAGAGGATTGAACAAGATAGTGCAATGAAAGTGAGTTCTATCTTACTATCACATAACTCGTTTATTATTTGGGACCAATGCCTTTCTCTTTCTCATTCTCATTAATAGATGGTCATTATTGCAGAACTTAGGTCCTTTAAATGTAAGATTTAAGAAGCTAAGCTTCTGCTGCCTCATTAATGCTTGCTTTCATTTGCCTTATTGTCTACATATGGAGGCTTTTTGACTTTGATCATGTCCGCTAACATCAAAATGTTTCTGAATTTGATGATTTTGCTTCTACTGTTCTTTCTTTTGCTGTATTTCATATAATGGATTGGCTTCCAATTATGGTTTCACATTGTGTATTTTGGAGTTTTATTTTGCTTTATTCATAATATTTGAATCTTTGTATGCCCGTTTCTTGTATGAGATGTGCAAATACGTTGTACCGCAATTTGTTTGTCATGATTAAACTTCTGCGTGAGCTTTCACATACCTTTTATGTATAATGGCTGTGCCATGTGATTGTATAGCACAGAATATACGACGTGGCAAGTAGTCTGTTTTGAGGTCATGATCACTCATCTTTTACCCTTATTGTACTTGTGTCTGCAAGCTGTTCCTTAATTATATACATGCCACTATGACAAGTTTTTGCTTATTTATGCACGCAAACAGCCACAGTAGTTCAAAGCCATGCTCCAGAAATACTTTTGAATTATCCGTATTATTTGAAGCACTTCTCTGGTAACATTTTCCTACTGCCTTTGTTTCTATAATGCCAGAAAGTGCCAACAAAAGCCACTGTTGTGTTTCTTTGCCTTTCTTAGAAATTAAGCATAGCAAACAGTTATTGGGTTTTGGTTACAAAAAAGTTTTCTTGTTGGTTACGATTGATGTTATCACTGTTTGAAATAGGTCATAAATGCATGTAATTTCGTTAGCTCACTTGACTTAAGTTGTATTTATCCTCACTTGACTTCAGTTGTATTTATCTTAAACTCTTGTTCATACTAATTTGTTTTCTGGAGTGTATTTATTTGTCTTGGTAACTGATTTTATTTTTTGGGTTTTTCTGTTTCAATGATTTGTCATATAATATGTAACATGTCCGAAGTTTGATGAATACCGAGTCAGATAAGTTATATTGTTTACTTGAAATTTACTTGATTTCAGTTTTTGTCACAATTTTCATTTTGTTGTTTATTAGTTTTAGTTTTTGCAACAGACTTCATTTTGTTATTTATTTCCTCTACTCTGGATCTTTTGGTAGTTTCTGTCGTCTTTTACATTTTAGAATTCTGATTTCAACACTTTCAATCTCTGTACAGGATCATCCCGGTGGAGTATACTTTATGAAGCAAACTGTGGGAAATGCCTGTGGAACCGTTGGGCTTCTACATGCTGTTGGTAATATCACTTCGCAGATAAAACTTGGTAAGCTCCTGAATTCTGAATATCTTTCTTGGTGATTCTTTTGGTATGATGAATAGTTCTCTGCTATTTTCGAATCACTTTGCAAATTGTAGTCTGCTATTTTTAGATCACTTTGTAAATTTTAGTCTAATTTTGTATTATGAATGAGAAGCTTTCCCCTGTGGATGAGCTTTTGATATGATGAGAACAGAAATGGTAGAATCTTTCAGTACTGAGTAGAAATGAGGAAACCCCTTTGTGTGTGTGTGTGGCAATATAAGTATATATACTCCGATTCTTCTGCTTTCCTCCTTCCATTTATGGTTCTTATTTCATTTTGTGCAATTATCAGAAGCACTGCAATCTGTTCATTGATTAAGTCGCCAGGTTATTGAGTAGATAGTTGGGAATAACCTATCAAAACAGATGATTGAACTTGACAAAGTAATACTGTCTAGTGTGCTATTTATGATATTGAAGGACATTAAGTTGAAAACTTTTAACTTATCTACCCCTTGATTATAGAATGTTTCATGTTCACTCATATTGTGGATTGGCAAAGTTAAGTTTTGTCCGCTTTACTTTCATTTCTGGTCTCTTTATCGTGCCAGGACATAGAAAACAAAAAGTTTTTTTCTGAGAAGACGTGATTCTGTGTCATTCATGTATGCTTCAGTTTATTCAGTGCATACATGTAACAATTATGTTTAGGTGAAACTCATTTCTTTTGTTTTGTATTATTTTTCAGCTGAGGGGTCTTACCTTGACAATTTCTTCAAATCCACTGCAAAAATGGATCCCTCAGAGGTCTCGTGTTCTTTTAACTTTTCCTTAGACTTAATAATCTCTCTTGCTGTTTATATTTTATACCGTTGCCTCAGTAAAATTATTCTGCAGCGTGCGACATTCCTTGCTAATGATAGAGAAATGGAAGTCGCTCATTCGGTTGCCGCAACTGCTGGTGATACTCAGGTCAGATACGAACAATTTGGGTGATATTTGAAAAAAGATAATCATTTATATTCTGCATTTGTTGGCTCATATCTTTTTTAACTCAACTTTTTCACCTTCATTAACAAGCTGATTTGGTACTTGAATTAGTCGGGAAGGTGGCTTTTTTAACCCTCTCGAAGCGTAACTTCTTAATGCATTTCTATATTCCCCATATTTTAGTCTGTATGCGCTAAAGTTCTGTTAGTTAATATTGGTTCCATGATAGCATGAGCTAGAAATGTGCCAAAACTGTTAGGTGAACATCTTTCAAAGTTACATGTCTGTACCATTGTTACTAATGTAACGGATTTTGTTAATAATGTCTGGAAAAAAGTTTATGGATTAGCCTAAATGATCACCTCCTCCTCCTCCTCCTCCTCCTCCTTCCTGTTTTTCTTTTTCCTTTTTATTTTTTCGGATTCTCCGCTGTATAATTTAAAGTTTCATGTAACAACAAAGAAACTTTAATAGTTGAATGACTCAAATGCCCAATGTCGTTTTAGCCCAATTCTTGTGACTTGCAGCAATTTAATCTAGCAATCTCTATTGTCTACCCTCTTCTCATCACAATCACTGAAGATCACCTGTCTGATCCAAATTCCCTCTGTACCGCCCTCATTTCAGGAATCTACTGCAATTTGTAATACCTCTTTCTTTTTTTTCCTCGTCTTTTTCTCCTTTTATTGTATCTCTCTTCTCTTCCTTCTTCCAATTGCCTCGACCGTTCCTTGAAGAAGGCACAAGGGTTAGAAACTTGTGATGGGGGTCGGAGGAGAGGAGGCCGGATGGGGCGAAGGGAATACGAGTGTTGTGTTAAGGGTAAAATCCACCAATCTAAACACAATCTTAAAGAATTGTTGAATTGGGTGTTTATTGTTTATGTTTATTCAGACCAGATGAATAGTCAATTCTCTTTCATTTCATCCCTTAGCCTGTTTAGCTGCCCAATTCTGGCACATGCTATGCACCAAATGGAAATGGATGCACCAAATGGAAATGGGTAATTTTGTCCACAAAATTAAGCACTTATTTTGCTATTGAGGTTCGTCGAATATATATTTTTGAGACAATGGGGCATGTCCAAGGGCGGTTTTACTTTCATGATTGATATGCTCTTTGCTTTTTTCCCCCAGTTTCATCAATCTTCTATTGTATGTTATTTATTGTTTTGTTACTGTATAAGTTTCATTGAAGTGCAGTGGCTTTTATTTGAAATCTTGTCTGTTTTCTTTCTAATTCCAACAATTCACGAACCATACTGATTTGTTCTCTATCTATGTAATAAAATGACTACTCTAATTTGTCACATTCTTTCTAATATGACAGTATATGATTAAACCACATCCTCAAAATTGCAATCATTTCACAGACACAACTAATCCTGCTATAGGGACAGACTATTTTGCCTCCTCTAATTTGTCACATAGTGAAACTGTGGAAGTGCTTTCCCGGGCTGGAATGGCTTTATGTGTGAACCGGACACCTTCTAAGCTTATGAGTGATTCGTTTCAGTAATGAATTTCTTTTCCTTAAATTTGCTGTCACACCATTTTCTCTATTTAAGACTACGTTATACCAACTTCTGATTTTTTTGGCATTTTTATTGGATCTTTATGCACCAAGTCTAATTGAAATTGTCGCATAGTGGCATTCCTTTTGTTCCTGCTTCTCTGGATGGTTATGAACTACTTGTGAATTTTCTGTTCATTTTTTATGGGAGACATTAAAACACACTTTCTCTAGTGCACCTGATTTTACATTTGTACGAACCAAATTCTCCACCTATATGTGGTACTGATTAGAGTAGTCTAAAGGTTTGAGTTAATATCTTGTTGATCAATTTTTGTTTTAACCTAATTTAATCTAAGTTGATTGTTGAAAACTCCAAATTGTAATCCCTTATCTTTTGGCAGGCATTAGATGGCGTAGATACACATTTCATCTGCTTTACATGTATAAATGGTAACTCTCTCTCTCTCTCTCTCTCTCTCTCTCGTGTGCGCACGTGTGTGTGAGAGAGCATGCAGGATCATGTGATTATGCTATAACCATACCATGATTGCGAAGTAGGAACAAATTTTATGTGAAGTATTTGTATATGGCAGCTCAACTGTTAAACTATACTGCATTGAATGTGATTCCGGTTCTTATTACCTTACTCAGGGTCAAGTCCATTAAGAGAGACTGGTGTTTGCTATTACTTTTTCACCTATGTGATACGGGTATTTCTTGTTGGATGCATTGTTCTAGATTAATCAGTCCGAAATGACATACCATTCTGAGTTGAGCCTTGGGAAACTTTTTGGGGCTCTTTTTTATTTTCATCAATTGCATTGTTTGATAACCTTGGCAACCTCTGAAAAAATAACCACTGATGACATTTAACTCTGATGAAGTTGACATTGAACCAAGTTCTGTGCTTGTCGCTTGGTTGTTCAACTGGAAGCAGAGTCCGGTGAGTGTCTTCATAGATGCTCACGGAAACCTTAATTTGTTTTGCGACCCTAATAAATGGATTGATTGAATATGAAAAACAAAAAAAAAAGAATCTGGATCTTGCATATGCATATGTATATGTATCGTTTTTAATAGTTGAGGCCACCTGAGTCATATGAATGAATGAATACTTTGTTAAGTGCAATCTTAGCATAGTGTAATACAGATCCTCAACTTGGTGTCTTGTAGGAGAACTGTATGAGCTTGATGGACGGAGGGCTGGACCAATTTCACACGGTGCATCTTCCCCAGGCACGATATTACAGGTGAATCGTTCTCTTTCTAAGCAAGCTACTCTGTGTCTGTATTCTAATCATGGAAAATCATCTAAGGTTAGACTAGCTTTGACAACCCTTATATGAAAATTTTCAAATATCCCCCTAATGTTTGCTACTTATTAGACGTGGGATTTGTAATAAAAAATCAAATATTGGAGGGCAATCAGTAATTTTTTATACCATAGAGTGGTTTTGTGGGAAAGGGCCAGACTTTGGCATTTTCTTTCTTACTTACTTCCTTTTTCTTTTGTTTTTCCTTTTTTCTTTAAATAATTTAATGATATTCCTTATTGATTTTGTGTTGCTTCATACTCATTGGATCTCTTGTCTGGTGGATATTCATTTTCACTGCAGGATGCTGCTAAGGTTATTCAAAAGATTATCCAGAAAAACCCCAACTCCATCAACTTCAATGTCATTGCCATTTCGAAGAAAAGTTGAGCATTGTGATTGTTTGGAGACACACACTCCCAAAGTGCATCACATGGAGGCTGGATATCTCACAATCATGAAAGATTTTGAGGGCATTTCTGCTGCGGAGCTTTTCAACTAGTTAGTTGCTTATTCATTTGGTTTATCGTACTTTTGATCTCGCTTTGTGCTGATAGTTGGGGTTACTCCAACTTGTCCTAGCACTCCCTAATTCGTCTGCCTAATGTCTTTTGTGTCATTGTAATGAATTTCGCTGCAAAACGTGATATGCGTAGATTTACGTGATTTTGGATTGAAGAGAATAATCAGGAGGCTAAGCTTGAAGACTTGCTCGGATTGTGTTGGGTTGGCGTGGGATGGGGCTGTCAACGGAATGGATTTTAATCTGAATCTGATTCGAGTTCGATCTAAATTTTAGTATATTCGGTCGATTAAAATATTCAATAGATCAGATCCGATAACAAATATCCGTAATTTGAAATAAATGGGTTGGATTTGGAATCAAGTAGTTCGATCCGCTAAAAATTCGAATCTGAACTTTAATAATACTTTTTATTATGTTAGTAACATTACATATATAATGTTAGTGAAGAATTTTAAATACAATGTAATATTCAAATTATTATAATTTATAATACACTTCTTTTTATATTTTTCAAAGTAATTGTTTTTCAAAAAATAATGTATAGTTTTTATATATATTATAAAATAATTTTTTATTTATTTAAATTTTATTTTTTACCTAAGAAATAATTTTTTTATTACTTATTTTGTTTTAAAATTTAAAATTTTTTAATAGTTAATCAGATTGGATTTTTCTATCATATTTTGAATTTTTTCTTGGATTCGGACTTAGTTGAAATGAATGTAAATCTTATAGGATTCGGGTCAGATTCAGATACTCAGTATGCTTATGGGATTCGAATTCAAATTCAGATTTTCTTGATTTGATTCAAATCTAATACATTGACAACCCCAGCGTGGGAAGTGTCGATGAAGTTTAATATCCTACAAAAGGAACTAAGCTATTTACTAGTCATGATAAATATAAAAGAGAAATTTGGTGGATATGGGAACAGAGAAGGAAAGAAAAATTAAGTTGGGATTGTCAGCCAGGTATCAAGTATACAAGGTAGAAGTTTAACCTTAGGCCTGCTGTTTAGGTTAATTTTACCTTCAACCTACTGTGCAAATTCGAATTATATGTAGCGTATTGTTTACTTGTAAGCGGCTTAGTTCATTTGAAAGAGCTTTTTTTAGAAGATAAGTATTTATTTATTATTAATTAAAAAAATACTTCAGTTAAAAAAAAAAAATTGTTTGGATGATTTTTTTAATTTAAAAAAAAATCAAAAATAGTTTTTTTAAAAGCTATTTGGAGTAGTTTTAAGTAAAAGTATCTTTTGAAGCATTCTTAATTATTATATCCAAATGTAAAATTGTTTATCTTAAAAAAACAAAGCATTACTATAAAAATTAAAGTTCGGGAAGTATTGTTTTTTAAACCCATTTAAATGGGCCTTAAATCTTAATTATATAGGCATGGCACATAAACCGCAATTAATCATTTACACCCATCATTATATTGTTGTGTTAATTTATATTAAGAGAGTGTTTGGCTAAACTTATTTTAAAGAGCTTATAAGTTCATATAGCTTATAAGATGTTTTTGAAGCTTATATACTCCTACATATTATTTTAAAAATAAGTTTTTAAAGTGTGTGGATAAAATAAGATTATGCAGCTTATAAGATGTTTTTGAAGTTAATAAGTTGTAATTTTCTTTGTAAAAATTAGAAGCTTATATGTTTTTTAAGTATAATAATGATTGAAAAAATAAAGTAAAATTAATTTTATGTAAATAAATATTTTTTAAGATAGTAGAAATATAATTTTGAACAAAAAAATATTTATATTATTTTATCTTTTAACATTAGACAACTTATAAGTTCTTTGAAAAAAAATTATATGGGGGGAGGGGGGCTTACTTTTTTTTTTGAGCTTATAAGCTCCTAACAATTTTTTTTTGGAGTTATAAGCTCCTTTATTAAAAAAATTACTAAACACTTTTAAGGAGTTTATAAGCTCCCAAGTAGCTTATAATATGTTTTTAGGAACTTATAAACTTAGCCAAACACTCTCTAAATGTATTTTTATTAATACAACAAGAAACAAATTTCAATCGCCTCTTAATATATTATTTTAGTAATGGGATATACAATATCAATTCGGAGCCATTCCTAGTTAAAGGAGTAGACAACAATAATTTATTTAAAAAACACAATTCAGGAACTAATTATTTATATTAGAAATTAAAGGTTAGTAATGTCTTAAACTCCGATAAAGTTATTTGTTTTGAAAGAAAAAAATCATTGAAGAAGCATTGATGTTTTATTTTATTTTATTTTTTGTCAAATTAACGAACAAAAAGGATGTATTATATGTGTAAGGGGCATTTAAGTGAGTTTATCTTGCCTGGTCACCAATTAAATTTTCTTTCAATTTTGATTAAACGTATTTATGTTTTGATCAGTCAACTAAAAGAAAAAAGACGAAATATTTAAGTACATTTTACCATATGAAATTAATAACTAAAACGGTAATTCATTATATTTTTATTTCTAGGGGAAAAATATATATTAGTTTCAACTCATTGACTGTATTATTTAATTTTATATTATAAAAATTTGTCTAAAATTAATGGGGAAAGAATGAAAGAACATTTTTCTAAAAATATTTAATTTTGGCTGTATTATTTAATTTTATATTTGATATTTTAACTTATCAAATAAATACGTACTTTTTTTTTAACTTTTGTTATTTATTTTTAAAGTTTTAATGAAAGAATATCGGATGCTATTGTGTCTTGGCTGAGTTCCAAAGAGAACCCTGGAACATGTATTTTAGAGATTGAGATGAGAAAACTAATCAATAAGTTGCAAGTATATAAAACATATATTGTAGACATAATTCCACAAACTATATATAAATAAATTAGTACACATGGCAATTGGAGAACCAATATCTCATAGTGGGAAGGTGTTCGGCTAGATTTATTTTTAAAAGCTTATGAATTGTTAGAGCTTACAAAATTTTGTGGAGCTTATGAAGTTCTAATTCTTATTTTAAAAATAAGTTGTGAAAGTGTTTCATTAAATAAGATCTAACATTTTATAAGATGTTTTCAAAGCTTATAAGCTATTTGTGCGTTTGGTGAAACTAAGAGCTTATATATTATTTGCTATTGTAATAATGATGAAAAATAATATATAAAGTCAATTTCATGTAAATAAATATGTTTTAAGATGGTGGAAGTGTAATGTGGAAAAAAACTTAAGGATCTTTATGTCATTTTTTGTTTAAAATTGGACAATTTATAAGCTCTTTAAAGAGGGCAATTGGCATATCACACCATCTAAATGCATTTGATTAGCACAATACAACACAAAATTAAAATTTTGGCACTTTGCATTCTTAAAAATACATTAGTTCCACACTTTACACCTTCCACCCATTTTCACTGAAACTTTTTATTGGAAATAGCTAAAATAAAAAGGGCAAACTTGGTATCCTATATAAGAAAAATAAAATAACCAAACTTACTTGAAAAATGGGCTAAACAATTGCCTTTTTTTTTTTGGTAAAACCTCATGTTTACGTACAAAAAGTGAACAAAACAATAGAAGGAAAAAGCACTCCTCTAATGGCTTGAGCTTCTCAATTTCTCTTTATTGTTTCACCTAATTTCTAGCCATAAATGAAAGAATTAATATTTTCGATTGAAGTTTGATAATAAACAATCATGGGAATATCAAGAAGAGGATGACAATGGAGAGACACATATATTGACTGCAATCTTGCCAACCTTATTGTTAGTTTTTAGATTAATGTACCACACATTTTTATCTACAAAAGACAATATGCAAATTTACAATTATCTTAAATTATCTTATTGATTAGTTAGCTTCTTTGTTTTTCGAAATCTTTATTTATCAAATGGATGTATAGAAGAGGTAAAGCACCCAACTCTTTACTTACCAAAAAAAAAAAAAAAACATCGAACTTTTTTTTCCCATGAAAACATGTTATTTTGGTGTGCGCAACCCATTCAAGTTATAACCCCTAATCTATTGCTACTGAGAATGAATCTTAATTTTTGACTGATCATCTTTTTTAACTTGAAAAAAATGGAGTAAAATAGCAGCAATAAAAAAGAAGAAGAAAAGAGAAATGATTGTGTTTATAGCAATGAAGAGAAGAAATAGGAACTTTAGAAGCATATATCAATGCAAGTAGGAAGAGGGGGGAAATATGGAAGACTTAACTGTTTAAAGTAGAGGCAAAGACTTGAAGTGATTATTTTGCCCTTTTTATTTTGACCGGAATAATATTTTTGATGGAAAATTACAATGGGAATTGGTGGAGGGTGCAAAGTGTCAAATTGAAGCATTTTAGGGGTGCAAAATGCCAAAATTCTGATTTTAGGGTCCATTGTGCCAAACAAGGATATTCAGAAAGTGCAGTATACCAATTGACCCTTTAAAAATAAGTCGAGGGGTTTTATTTTTCATTTTTGGGGGCTTATGAGCTACTTTACTTAAAAATTAACCAAACACTTTTAAGGAGTTTATGATATCTCAAACAGCTTATAAGATGTTTTAAAAACCTTACAAACTCAGCCGAACACTCTCTTGGTACTATAATCCAACCTTATTTTAGAAGTCTCCAATTAGGTTTCGATGGCCTTCTACAGAGTTTAAAAGAAATCCGTCAGCCCATAATTGAATTAACCAAATCAAAAAAATCTAAAGCCAAACCCAATGAATTTCTTCAACATACGAATTCGACCCAAATTTTATAGGATTTACATTCATTCTTACTGAGTTCAAATCCGATAAAAATCCAAAATTTGATAAAGAAAATCCTACTCGAATAGTAATTTGACAAAATTGAATTTTTAAAATAAAATAACCAATTAAAAATTATCCTTTTATGTAAATACAAAATTAAATAAAGTAGGAAACCATTTTTGAATATGTATGAAAACTATGGATTATTTTGTTAAAAAAATTACCTTAAAGAATAAAGAATAGTGTATTATTAATTACAAAAGTATATATATTGCATTCTATTTAGGCACATTTACTAATACTATATACACTAGGTCATTAATTTGATAAAAAATAATATTAAAATTTAGATTCAGATTTTTAATAGATCAGATTACTTGATTTCATATTCAATCTATTTATTTTAAATTATGGATATTTATAATTGACTTCAATCCATTGGATATTTTAATCGTTCGAATATGCTAAATTATGGATCAGACTTGGATCGAATTCAAATTGAAATCCGGCCTTTTTACAATTTTGACCCGAAAAAGTGTTTCCTTTAATATTGTGACACAAAAATAAGATCCCTTGTAAAAACAACCTAAGTCAACAGTGGTGATGTTGACTTCAATAGATTATTAAAATATCATTATTTTTACGAATATATAATTAATTTAATAAAATAAAAAATATATTTTAATAGAAGTCGACAACAGGTTGTCGACTTCTATTAAAAAAATTAAATTTTCATTTACACAATTTTATGTATGTTTGGAAATATATATATATATATATATATATATATATATATATATATATATAGGAAGTCAACTTCAGCGAAATTTTTTTTAGGAAGTCGACAACCCATTGAATTTGTTTTTTTATATCAAACTGGGTGAGTGCTATACGCTGCCAACTGCAGCAAAAGCATTCAACGTAGCAGTGTTGTAGCAAGCAGCGTGTGGTCATGTCAACTTGTCAAGCCATAAATATATATATATATTCCGAATTGTGTGGCTTTGAACTCTTCTTCTTCCATTATATAATACTATTGAATTCGTCACTCAAAAGCAGTGAAAACATTTTCAGCTTATGAGTATTGTGTTTCTCTCCTTTGTTCCTTCTTTCTTAGTTTGAATATTTTTTTGTATTTTTAGTTGAAGAGTATTACTTTGAAGAATTTCTCAAGGTATGTGTAATTGAATTTTTGTCTTGATAGTTAATTTTAGTACATGTATTATAAGGTTAAATTTGAAATGAGTTTATTTGCTTGCTCCATGAATGAAATTATTTAGAAAATTACAATTATTTGCATGTTCGTTGTAATGTTTGGTATGTAATTTTTTTTAGTAGCAAAGAAGAGAATATGTTCTATAAATATGTTTTTGTAAGTAGTTGTGGATTTTTTTGATATTTTATTTTGTACAAAAAGTCATTGGTTTTTTTTAGAATATTTTATACAAAAATTGTTATATAAAGAAGAATATGTTTTCATTTATAACGTGTTATATGAATATGCTAGTAGCAAAGAAGAATATGTCATATAGATTTTGTTAAAAATTTATTATTTTGTTATTTTTCATACAAAAATTCATTGTTTCATAATTTCGCTTTTTTAGTAGAAAAAATTATGCAGAATATATAATTTTTTGTCAGTTGTGCTTATTTTTTCGATAGTGTTGAATAATTTTGTAAAAATAAAGAATTTTTAGAAGAATTTGTAAAAATGAAATTTTGTGACAACATTTTGTGAAGAATTTGTGAAAATGAATTTTTATAAAAATTTGTAGAGAAATTTGTCACAAAAATGTGTGATGAAGTCAACTTCTGCAAAATTTTGAAGAAGTTGATAGCACCATTGTCGACTTATTCAAAATTTTGTAGAAGTCAACACCAATGTTGTCGACTTCCATTTTGTTTTCTTTTGTTTATTTTTGTGTATTTTTTTTTTGTTTATTGTTGTATTTTTATGTAAATTTTTTTGGAGTTAATAACTATTTTTATATTATTTGTATTTATAATATATTTAAAATATTTAGTTTTTGTATTTTTTTGTAGAATGTATGTGGAAATGTTGACGTATTATTATGAACCGGAGAATAGTAGTGTTTTAAATGAACAAGAAAATCATATTTCTCAACAACTATTTGATGGTCATGTCGACCCTAACCAAATCGTTAGGCTTAGACATTGGAGTAAAGGTATATTTGGTTGAGATGGTGTGCAATTTCATGATAAAGTGAAGGAAGCACTCTATGATATAGGTTTCTTTGGTGTGTACCGTTGTAGATTTCGTGATATAGATCAATATTTAATTACTGCATTGATAGAGAGTGGCGTCCGGAGACCCACACATTCCATTTAAGGGTAGGTGAGGCTACTATTACGTTGGAAGACGTAGCGGTAATTTGAGAATTACCAGTTGACAGACATCCTTTAATGGGAGTAGATGAGTGTCCGAATTGGGAAGACGGGTAGCCAACTTACTGTTTAAAACTATTCGGCTTTAGTCCTACTTTGATTGATTTGAAAGGGTCACGGTTGAAGTTAAGTGCTTTGAGAGACTATGTTAATAGTAGAGTAGTTGATAATAACACCGTGCCATGGGAGGTGTTTCAAGTTGCACATTGTGTTGCACTAATACTGATCGGTGGAATCATGTGTCCTAATACTAACAACACGTTCGCTTCGCTGTTGTATCTGCGATACTTATCTAAAGTGACTGAAGTAGTGGAGTATAGTTGGGGAAGCGCTGTATTAGTGCACTTATACCAGGAGCTTTGTGATAGTGCCAGTAAAAGAGATGATGGAGGAATAGGAGGCATTGGCAGCGCGCTGCAATTATTGCAGGTAAAATTAATTTATAAATGCAGTAAGTATTTTCTCGTATGCATTTTTCTCAAATATTGACCACTAAATTTATTTAGATATGGGCATGGAGTTAGATGTCATGTTTGAGGCCATCCATATCGCCAATACAACGCGAGTCACTGGGCTTAATTGTACTCAATTATGGTATCATATTACCTCGGGGCCCCTTACGATGCAAGGTAATAATAGTATTAATTATGTTTACACATTATGAACTTTATTTAGGGATTGTCGTATTAAAATATATTGTACAGATGGAGTTGTTGTACTTCATGGACACATATTGCTGTAGACAAATAAAATTTACGGCCAATTAATTGCCGACATGTGGAAAATAATATATTAAATATCATTATTATATTTTCTATTTTTTTATTGGGAATTTAATTGAATTTAATTCCTAAAAAAATATTTAATTAATTGATATTTTAATATATATTTTCTTGGCCAATCAAATGGCGCCAAGTGTCAAATTAGACTATTTTGGCAATAAATATAATATCTTGCTAACATATATGCTAGATATTGCTATTTTGGCAATAAATATAATATCTTGCAAACATATATGCTAGATATTATTATTTTGGCAAATAAAATAATATCTTGTAAACATATATGCTAGGGATTATTATTTTGGCAAGTAAAAATAATATCTTGCAAATATATATAAGCTAGATATTATCATAATTTGGCAATTCAAAGCACATCTTTTCATTAAGGAAATGAATTGCTAGCAATTTGAGTCGGCCAATCAAATTGCGCCATCTCGTCGAGTAAACATGGCAAGAGACTCTCTCCCTTACACCTATAAATAGGAGTCTTCTCAACAAGCCAAAGACACACCGAAACATACATTGAAGCATAAGAAGTCTTCAAAGCAAGAGAAAGCAAAGGAAATCCCGCAATTCTCTCAAGAAGATTCGAAGTGATCGAGTTGAAGTTCCTGCCGTTCTTCACGAAGATCATCAAATTCAGGCATTTGATCCGCAATCAAGGTGCGAAGCCAGCTAATCAATGTTTTCCTAAGTTAAATACGCAACGATCAAGGCGAAGTTCCCGGCGCTCTTCACCAAGATCAACCCAATCAGGGCATTCGATCTGCAGACAAGGTGCTAAGCCAGCAAATTGATGTTCTTTCCAAACATACATCAAGTCAAGTTAACGGTTTTCACGGCGTTCATCGAAAATCTTGGCGTTTGATGTGTAATCAAGATACAAAGCCTACGAATCACGTTATTGAAAACGAAATCAAGTTCCAAGAAAATCAAACCACCAAATCCGCTCCGAAAGTGTTTGAATTTTTAAATTTTGAATTCGTGAAGGAAGAATCAGAAAATCAAGTTTAGAGATTGTACCCACTTTGTATGATTTTTCTTGTCTTTTAATTCAATAGACTTGAAATTTGCGTTACAAATTTCTGGCACGCCCAGTGGGATCGTCTACCTCTCATCTCTTTCTTTTGTCAAAAACTTTCTTCAAATATCAAATGGCCGCCTACAAGTCCATAGAGTCCAAGATCGCCATTCAGAAGTTTCAAGTTTTGTAGTTACTACGATAAGCATGTCCAAGAAGTCTCAAGCATCTTTTGAGAAAACTATCTCGTTCGGTAGCATTAAGAAGAGCCTACCACAACTCGTCAACACCAACGAAGATGATGGAGTTGATTCCGCACCATCCACGCCTCGCTCAACATCAAGTTCTTCCAGCATAGCCCCTGCCATGGTGACAAACGCAACAACATTAGAGGAACAACTTGCAAGTTTGATGAAGGCTATTTAAGGGCTCGCCAGGCACGTTCAAGAGCAAGACTCTCAAATCACGAAGCTGATGAACAAGATTGACCGTGCTGAAGTTAGTCACGTCATGGAGAGGCAGCCTGAAGCTCAAGATGAAGTTGAGACATTTATGAAGCAACAAAAAAGGGGAAAACTTGTAGTATCAGAGTTGCAAGTCTCATCAAAGGGGTTGATTCCTATTAACTAGTTGAATGAGTTCATCATGGGGACAATTAAAGATAAGTTCGATGGAAGCTCCAAGTCAACTATGTCATATACAAAGCCATACACCCACAAAATTGACAATTTGAAGATGCCAACCAGTTATCAATCTCGTAAGTTCCAGCAATTCGACGGCAAAGGCAACCCAAAGCAAGACGTAGCCCACTTCGTCGAGACATGCAAAAATGCCGGAACCTATGAAGATCACTTGGTCAAACAGTTTGTTCGACCACTGATGGGAAATGCGTTTGATTGGTACACTGACTTAGAGCGAAATTCGATCGATAGTTGGGGGCAACTTGAGCACGAACTCCTCAACCGCTTCTACAACACTCGATGAACAATCAGCATGATTGAGCTCACCAACTCTCGCCAATGGAAAGATGAACTTGTCATTGACTACATCAACTGATGGAGGCATTTGAGCCTCAATTGCAAAGATAGACTGTCTGAAATGTCAACCATTGAGATGTGTATTCAAGGAATGCACTGGGACCTCATATATATTCTTCAAGGGATCCAGCCTAGGACGTTTGAAGAGCTTGCAACTAGAGCGCATGATATGGAGTTGAGTATGAACGCAAGTAGAGTTGATGAACCACCTGTCCAAGAACCTCGAAAGCCTAAGAAAAGCAAGACATAAAGAAAGAAAGCAAGTACTTTTCCAAAACTCAAACAAAGAGTCAATGGTAGTAAGTGCGAAACCCATCAGATTGCAAGGGAAGACAAATAAAAGGGTGAAGAAAAGAAAGACGTCGCCCCCGAGAAAGGATGGACAAGATCAAGCCTGAAAGAAAAGCAGACCAAACAATATCCATTCCTTGATTATGATGTCTCCGACATATTTGATGACCTGCTCAAAGCAAACCTCATTGAATTACCCGAAATGAAGAGACTCGATGAAGCTGGAAGGACAAATGACCCAAAATATTGCAAATATCACCGCTTGATAGGTCATCCAATCCATGATTGCTTTGTGTTCAAAGATGAGGTGATGCAATTAGCCCAACAAGGGAAGATTTCACTTGAAGAAGATAGTGCAGCTATAAACATGGTCGCAATCCAAGCTGAGATAAATGCACATGAGGAGGATCATGAAGTGTGCCACATGACAAGCGAAGAAGAGTACACTGACGTTGTAGCCGATGATTCTATGGCGTCGATGTCCTTCATGGATGAAGATTTACTCCTTGGCTCTAAGCCTCATAACAGGCCATTATTTGTGACTAGCTATGTTCGCGAGCAGAAAGTGAAGAGGATACTGATCGACGGTGGCTTCGCCATCAATCTCTTGCCCTTGCGCATGATGAACAAGTTGGGGATCTTTATGGATGAACTTTCAAGTAGTCGTCTGATGATCCAAGATTTCAACCAAGGGGGGCAGAGAGCTCTCTGCATCATAAGGTTAAAATTGCTAATGGACGATATGCTATCAACTGCATTGTTCCATGTGATTGATGCCAAATCGTCATACAACATGTTGCTTGGTCGGCCTTGGCTATATGAAAATAGAGTTGTTCTTTCCACCTGGCATCAGTGCTTCAAATATTGTCGAGAAGGTGTAGTGAAGAAGGTGCAGTGAAGAAGGTGCTTGGCAATGGCAAATCTTTCACTGAAGCTGAAACACATGTAGCCGATGCTAAGTATTACCTTAGAGATGCTGAGAGTGCAAAGATAAAAGATGACTTGACATGTGAAGAGTCCAAGCTACAGGGCAATCACAGTAAAAAGAATAAAAGTGTTGCCCCGATATCAGCATACCATGATCAAGAAGGTGAGTCTTCCAAAGCTCGATGTAAAGAAGCCGTCTGCTCAGCCGCTCAAAGGATTTGTTCATCCAACACAGGAAGCTGAGGTGGAGCATGGGAGTCCAATGGAACTTGAAAATGCAAAAGGCTTTGACCCAAAAGCATACAAACTTAGTCAAAGCTAGATATAATCTTGAACAGAGCCACAAATTAGAAAGACTCCGCCGGCACCAACCAAGGCACGTGGACAGGGTCTCAAGACAACATAAAAGATACTGAAGGAAGGTGGGGATGCCATCGCAAATTCACGACAAGGACTTGGATTCGCCCAACAAGCTCCTATTCGCATTGCCATCAAGAGAGCAGGTAACAACTATGTGACGGAAGGCAAACGTTTTTCAAATGATGTGAACAAAGGGGAAATGCCAAGAATCTCGGTCTTTGAAAGACTTGGGCCTCCCAAAAGGATTGCATGCAAAAGAACAAGGAGTCTAAAGCACAATAAGAAGGTCGAGACTCAAGCCGGCCAAAGATTACGAAGTCTTATTCCTTCTCGTAGGAAGCGACAAACTACTTTGGCCATCTTATGTGGTGTAGTCTTAAAAGCCAAATGGCAGACCGTTGTCTTCATATGTGCCCAGAGTAATGAGGAAGATGATGAAGAAAGCATGACTTCTTCTCACTGCGTCTGTGATGTTGTGCACAAACTAGCTCACCAAAGTACTAAGGACCACTTGTTCAGGCATATTATCAAACTTATCAGAGGCGGCCATATCAAGGCAAGTGATTCCATAAGGATGTTGTGACTAACCTAGGTCAGACGGGTGAACGGCCAAATCAGGGAATGCATAATCTTTGAAGAGAGTGAAGAAGATGTTGTGACAACATACCATATCACCTCAACCGAAGAAATCCCAGAAAAGGACGCCGAATTTGCTCCCCCTGAGCTCGATGAAGGCATTAAAGCAATAGTTGATGAATTGAAGGAAATCAAATTGGGAGATGCTGACAACCCATGGCCAATCTACATTAGTGCACTATTAACTACTGATGAGGAAGAAACTTACATCGAGCTTTTAATTGAATTCAAAGATGTGTTCGCATGGTCGTACAAAGAGATGCCTGGATTAGATCCGAAGGTAGCAGTTCACCACTTTGCCATTAAGAAGGGAGCTCATCTGGTGAAGCAAGCCCAACGTTGATTTTGGCCGGATCTAGTCCCTTTGATTGAGGCTGAAGTAAACAAACTCATTGAAGTCAGGTTCATTCGAGAAGTCAAGTTCCCCACGTACATATCAAGCATTGTGCTGGTGAGAAAGAAAAATGGACAAATTCGAGTTTGCGTCGATTTCAGAGATCTAAATGAAGCGTGTCTGAAGGACGACTTCCCACTGCCCATAGCTGAGCTTATGATGGACACCACCACAGGTCATGAAGCGTTATCATTCATGGATGGATCATCGGGGTATAATCAAATACGCATGGCACCGGAAGATGAAGAACTGATGGCGTTTTGCACCTCTAAAGGTATATATTGCTACAAAGTGATGCCCTTTGGCTTGAAAAATGCTGGCGCAACTTATCAAAGAGCGATGCAGAAGATTTTTGACGATATCCTCCACAAAAACATAGAATGCTATGTGGACGACTTAGTGGTAAAATCCAAGAAGCGAAAGGATCACCTTCATGATCTCAGGATGGTCTTTGAACGTTTAAGGAGGTATCAACTCATAATGAATCCAATGAAGTACACATTTGGAGTTTCATCGGGCAAGTTTCTTGGATTCATTGTTTGCCATCGAGGCATAGAGATTGAGCAGGCGAAAATCGATGCGATCTTGAAAATGCCTGAACCTCAGGATATTCATGAGCTAAAAAGTCTGCAAGGGAAACTGGCTTATCTACGATGATTTAGCTCAGACTTAGTTGGTCGATGTCAACCATTTAGCCACTTGATGAAGAAAGGTACTCCCTTTGAGTGGGACGATACATGTCGCAATGCCTTCGACAACATAAAGTCGTATCTAATGAAACCCCCTGTGTTGGTTGCACCAGTGCTGGGATGACCTTTAATTCTCTACATTGTTGCTCAAGAATGTTCTGTTGGAGCCTTGCTTGCTCAAGAAAATGACAGTGGAGAAGAAAATGCCTTGTATTACCTGAGCAGAATGATGACGCCAAATGAGCTGAAATATTCGCTAATCAAAAAGATTTTCTTAGCCCTTATCTTTTCAATCTAGAAACTGAAGTACTATTTCCAAGCTCATACTGTTCGCCTTGTCTCAAGAGCAAATCCACTAAAGTACGTCATGTCAAGATCGGTCCTTTTGATAGGCTTGCCAGGTGGTACCTTCAGCTGCAACAGTTTGAGATTGTGTATGTGTCTCAGAAGGCAGTGAAAGGTCAAGTTCTAGCTGATTTTCTGGCCGACCATCCTATCCCTGCTGAATGGGAATTGTCCGACGATCTCCCTAATGAACACGCCCTTATGATTGAAGTTACTCCTCCATGGAAAATGTATTTTGACGGAGCTTCTCACAGAGAGGGGGCAGACACTGTAGTCATATTCATTACTTCCAATGGTGAGGTACTCCCGTATTCTTTTACTCTGACCCAAAATTGGTCTAACAACGTCGCCGAATAACAAGCTCTTATCCTCGGTTTGGAGACAGCGGTAGACATAAAACAACTTCACTTCAAAGTATATGGAGATTCTAAGTTGGTAGTCAACCAGCTAAATGGGTCCTATGAAGTGAAAAAGCCAGAGCTAGTCCCATACTTTGATTATGCCAGAAGACTTGTTGGTTGGCTTGGTGATGTGACAATCGAGCATGTACCGAGAAAAGAGAATAAACAAGCTGATGCTCAGGCAAAACTCGCTTCCACCCTTGCGATGAATGAAGTGGATGCTTGTGTGCTGATACACAGGAATTGGGTGATGCCGCCGATATTTGATGATGAAGATAGTGAGGAAGTAGAGAATCAAGCCATGGAACTATTTGAGGTCGAAAAGGAAGATTGGCGTGAATCGTTCGTAGATTACTTGAAGTATGAAAGGTTGCCAGATGATTCGAGCAGAACAGTTGACATCAGATGGTGTGCGGCTCGCTTCATTTATTACAGAGATACACTGTATCGGTGCTCATTCGATAGAGTCTTCCTGAGATGTTTGAGTGAGGAAGAAGCCATTCATGCTACGGAACAAGCTCATTCTGGAGTATGCAGTGCTCATCGGTCGGGCCCAAAATTGCATTTCCGAATCAAGAGGATGGGCTACTATTAGCTGTGAATGGTAAAAGACTACACGGACTATGTGTAAAGGTGTCAAGCTTGACAATTCCATGCGAACTTTATCCACTAACCGCCTGAGCCGTTGCACCCTATGGTGGCTTTATGGCCTTTTGATGCTTGGGGAGTGGATGTTGTAGGTCCCATGACTAAGTCTTCGGCAGGACACTTGTATACCTTGGCAGCAACGGATTACTTTTCCAGGTGAGGTGAAGTAGTGCCTCTCAAGGAGGTGAAGAAAGAGAATGTTACTGACTTCATCCACATCAACATCATATACCATTATGGGATTCCACGATACATAATCATTGATAATGGGAAGCCTTTCAGTAGCAGTCTGATAGACAAGCTTTGTGAGAAGTTCAACTTTAAGCAAATGAAGTCTTCCATGTACAATGCTGCCGCCAATGGTCTCATCGAAGCATTCAACAAGACTTTGTGTAATCTATTGAAGAAAGCGGTAGCAAAGTCAAACTGAGATTGGCATGAAAGGGTTGGAGAAGCTTTATGGGAGTATCGAACAACTTACAGAACACTGACACAAGCAACTCCTTATTCCTTGGTATATGGCACTGAAGCAGTTGTTCCCCTCGAGCAGCAGATTCCATCACTGAGAATAGCTATGCAGGAAAGGCTAAATGAAGAAGATAATGCACGCCTATATCTTGAAAAGTTGGAAGCCCTTGATGAGAAGAGGCTGGAAGCACAACAGAGACTCGAGTGTTATCAAGCTCGTATTTCCAGAGCATTTAATAAGAAAGTGAAGCCACGCTCTTTTCAAGTGGGTGACTTAGTGCTTTCTATGAGAAGGCCCATCATCACAACTCACCGAACCGGAAACAAGTTCACCTCCAAGTGGGATGGCCCTTATGTTGTTAAAGAGGCCTACACAAATGGCGCATACAAGTTGTTCGCCAAAGATGACTTGAGGATTGGCCCCATAAATAGGAAATTCTTGAAGCGCTACTATGAATAAATAATGCAAATTGCTCCTGAGGCACGAGCTTAAACTGCATCAAACTCCTGACCTGCACGAGTATAAATTGTGTACAGTACCCACCAATGGTAATGGACGTGGTCAAACTGCTAACATACTCCACTAAAGGTATTTCGTGTGGTTAAATTTAGAAATATTCCACCTTGCCCATGGTGTTTAAGCCATGGATACTCCTGGCCCGCATGAGTATAAACTGTGTATACCCCCCCCTCCCAAACAATTTCCGTCTTTGAACTACATTATGACTTGATCCCTTCATTGGGTACGTAGGCAGCTTAGATAATTTCTAAGTTCAGTCAAGATTCTTTGAAGATATACTTTTCCAAAGGAGCCGTTGACTCAAAGTCAGAGCGTTTGAAGGATCGTGTTTGCAGTAGATTTTATTTTCATGAAAATTAGTAATTTATTACATAAAGTTTGAAATTCGTAGTGAATTGTATTTTCATGTTAGTTTTGATTTATTGTGAGAGACATGATAAGTTTCAAGGTTCATTGTATTGAAAGATAACAAGAGTTGCATTCACATCCAAGAGATTGCAAAATAGAAAGTACATGAAAAGATTTCTATTGTGTAATCCAAAAAAAAAAAAAAAAAAAGAAAAAGAGGAAACATGGTTTATAGCAAAAAGAAAAAAAATGCAAGGCCCCTAAGCTAATCTCAAGCAAAAGGACTCAAATTCTTCACCTCTTCCCTAGCAGCCTCGAGTTATGCTGTCAAAAGCTTCATTTCCTCAATCTCAGCAAAGAAGCACTCTGGAGGGCAGTGATTTCTTTTTCAATCTTGCAAACTTCAGCTTGAGCACTTTATAGGAGTTGTTGTTGTCGCTTCAATGATTGAAACAAATTCTTCTTCTGCGCATTCAAGTTATTGATCTCTTGTTGAATTTGCTCCAAATCCTCTTTGGTAGACTGAATTAGATTAGCCTCCTTGCTTTCTTTGGTCTTGGCATTTGAAAGACGTTCTCTGGCTTCTTCTAACTGATGGATAGTAAATTCCTTAGATGCTTTATCAGAGGATGCATATCTTGCCTTATCAAAAGCAGCTGCCTTGGCGAACAAAAGCTTGAGTGATCCTTCTACATAGGAAATGTCGAAGTTGCTGAAACTTTTCATTGAGCTGAGCATTATATTGACCTCATCTTCGATAGAGGAAAGTGAGTCGAGAGAAGTGTGTGATATTTTTTCTATGAGATCCCTCCACAATTTTTGAAGAAACTCTTTCTGATGATTATGGATGTACTTCTCGCCTTGAAAAACTGAAGCTTTGGGGCATGGAAGTGTTGGTTTGGCTTCATTCAACTTGGGCGCTTCTTTGCGCCCATCTTAGCAAGTGGAGGTTCTGCAGTTGATGAGTTAGATCCCATAGTCGACTCTTAGCTATCTTCAGATCCATCATCGTCATCAAGGTTGAGCATCTCATTCTCCCCCTGAAACATGACATGTTTTAAAGTTAGAGAATTCAAAAAAGAGGAAATAAAAGAAAGCTGAAGGGGAAAAGCGTTAAGAGACAACCTCGCCAACAAATTCATCCATAAAGGGCTTGGGATCTCTCTTTGGCCTCTTCCAATGACGATCTGCATTGCTATTTTGACTTTCTTCTACAGGATGAATGGCAGCTTTTCTTTTGTTTCCTTCATTTTGTTTCTCGCATGGGGCTGAGGCTTTGGGCGAACTTAAGTTAGCTAGCTTCGTGATATTCTCCTCAATAAAGGTTCCATGAGCTTTGTCCCACCATTTTTTGTAGTTGTCTGAAGAAAATTTCTTCGTATTCACAGGAATGGAAGGGAAACATACTTGAGACATTGACTTGGAGTAAGTGCACAAATGCCAATGTTGAATGCCTTTGTCTAAAGAAGCTTTACGAATATCTCACTCAAGAACTCCCGGAACTACTTGATAGTACCCAAATTGGCGGCTAAAATGGTGAGGACTATAAGGCTCAATGATAAAATGCCCACCATGTCACAGAGGCACATAGCTAGAATGAATGGCAATGGAGTAATCTCGGTCAAGCTCATCAACATGCTCATCGTCGACGTATGGAAAGTTGCGATGCTTCATGATCATGTTGCAGGTCCAAAAGAGAAGCTCCCCTTCGTGGATCTTTTTGCGAGCCTCTTTCGGGTCATAGTGTCTTGCATTGCCTTCACCAGAGAATTGAGTCATCTTTGGGGCCGCGTATGCTTTGACGAACTTGAGAATATGTCTTGCAGCAGTACGATAGCCAGCCAAAGATGAAATGGATAGAAAAAGAGGAGTAGACACGTGTCGGCCTTGGTGAATTCGAGATGTTGTTCAAACCATTGTAAATGCTCGCTAGAGTCAGGATTACAAGACCTACTTTGTGCCTACTTGTTATGATGCTCGCAACTTTGAAAGTTCTTGGACGTATGGAGTCAATGTCATCAATTGGAAGGATGAAGGTACAACGCTAACAAGCCAGATGTGCCGCCAAGTACGTTTCTTCTCTTAAACTTCCCGTGATACTGAGCTTGGAGAACAACTCTTCTTCTGCTCTAGACCAGCCCTGGTGAGTGCCAAAGTTGCTGAGCGGATTGTGAGTTGACTTCGAATGAGCTGACTTCTTCCTGCTTCGCGGTGGTGGTTTGTAGTACTTGGTGTCTTTCTTGGACTTGAAGCTAACCCACTCGCCGAGCGTGACTTGAGAGAGTTGACCTCCTTCGGCACTCCTTTGTAGCAGGTGAAAGGCGTGAAATGAGTACTTGCAGCAACTGGGAACAAAACTTTGGCTTGCCTCGTCAGCTCCGGTAGGTTCCATGCCATCAGGCACTACCTCATCGCAGAGAAGTCTTGTCAATGGAAGGTCTGCCAAAGTGAGCAAATCCCACAACGATATGGAGAGCTCTCCGAATGAAGTTAGAAGGGTGTTGGTAGTAGGATTCCACGCTTCGCAAAAGGCCTTGATGATCTTTAGGTGGTAGTCGTACGTGAACAATGAATCAAATACTGCATCGTAGATCTCGGCCTCCGCCAACTTGCGCTCGCACTGGCTGAGGATGTCTTCCATCCACTTCCAATGTCATGACCCGGAAAAATAACCTTTTATTTTAATAAAATATGTTGGACTGAAACGCGCAACGGTGAATATTTTTATTGCAAATATATAATAATATAAAAATTTAGTACAACATAGTGAAATCGTAGTTGCACAAAAGTTGTTATACAAGTGAAAATAATAACTCTAGCTAAATAAAAACTTTGTAATGCCCTTCCGGTGCCTTCCTCCTGATGGGTTAGAATGTTTTTGTCTAGAAAAAATGTGTTCACAACACATGTCAACACAACTGTTAAGTAGAAATTTTACTTAATCACATAAGGTTAAGGTGTGTGTTTAGGTGAACATAATCACAAAATTTCACATAACGATCACAATTTTATGCTTTAGGTGAGCATATACTTGACATAATAAGGCATCAACATAAACTAGAGCATATAAATTACACTTAAGGAGTATTTTAAACATAGATGCAAGCATAAACAACTAGGCTTATGGAATCAAACAAAATTCCTACCTTTTCAAATGTTTTCAGGGACAAAAGAGGGCATATAAAGGGTTATATAGAAGGCTAATAGGTATATATGGATGAAAATAGAAGGGTTTGTATATATATATATATATATGTGTGTGGGTGGAAGATAAGCTATAAATAGGAAGTATTTTGGGTTTTGAGAGTAGAATAAATGTGGGGGTGTGTTTTTAGGCGGGATTTGTGGGATGAAAATGGGGTTGGGGTTGTGATCTATTTATAGAGGAGGAAGAGAAGAAATGTCTAATATTATAACAAAATAAATATATAAACCATTCATTCTATATGATTATTTATATGTACACATCACTATATGCATAACCTAGTATATATATATATATTTATGTATGTGGACATATAGGTGTTTATGTAGATATATAAATCACCACTAGTCTATATATGTGGATGTGTGTGTGGATATGTAGATATAGAAATTACCACTAGGTGATATATGGATGTGTGTGTGTATATATATAGATATAATTTACCGTTAGCATATATATGGATGTGTGTGTGTATAAGTAGATAGATAAAATCACCACTAGTTTATATATGGACATATGTGTGTACATGTAGATGTATAAATTACCCCTAATATATATATGGATGTGTGTGTGTATATGTAGATAGATAAATCACCAAGTATATATATATTGGAGGGTATATTCTTGCAAAACAATTGTAAAATATACTAAAAATCTTGACTTTATATTTTTCATTTAATTAAAATCCGAAAATTAGGTTTATAAATAATTAAAATTCGAAAATTATGTCTATAAATAATTAAAATTTGAAAATTATACATATAAAGTCAGAAAATATATTGTTGTATTTATAAACTTCAAAAATTACATATTTTCGTATAAAATCCGAAATTTAACAATGAAGTTACAAACATTGAATAATTTATTTAGAAAATTCGAAATAAAATAAAATAAATACATGTCTAAAATATTTATTATATTATTTTTGGAAAAGAATAATTATTAAACAAATTTTCCAAAAATAACAATCACAATTCAAAATTAATACTTTAAGGTCTAAGTTATAAAGTAATTTTAAAGAATAAAATTTGGAAATCATAAAAATTTTAGGAATTAAAAGATTTTATATCAAATATTTTGCATGAACATAATATATAATAAATTCTAAAATACTAGGAAGTACCGGGGCATTACACCCAGTATCCCTTGAGATACTTGAACTCGCCTTCGACTTGGATGGAGTCTCCCCACTTGGCCTTGCCTTCAATGATGCTTCGCCCCAGCGTTGGAAAGATACTTAGCTTGTCACGACCCGGAAAAAATACCCTTTTATTTTATTAAAAATAAATAATAATTTTCACATAAAATTTGTACAAAATACAAAAGTTACAATTTTCAAAAGGAATACAAAAGTAACTTTATTGCGTAAATGGCTTCGAAACGCTTCCGCTGCGCCACTCTGATCCGCTATCTCATTTCTTTCTAAAAAAATATTGGAAAAGAGGAGTCAACGCGACGGTTGAGTAGAAATATCATTCAACCCCATAAGGTGCGTGTGTGTTTTAATAGGTGCACGTAGACACATAATTTCACATAATACTATAATGAAAATGAAAGCATTAAATATCTAAGACTTACAAGATACTTAAATTTCTATCTTACTCATGAAGTTAAATAATACTCCTACCTTTCAAAAGGGTACCTTCTTCTTTATAAGTATAAAGTGCAGAGTGTGTATATAGATATATAGAAAGGCTAATATGTATATATATATGGTTAGAAAGAGGGGTAATTGTATATATATGTATATAGGAAGGTATGCTAATGATATAGTGTGATATATATATTGAAAGTGCAAGATTTTGGGGGTGTGTGGGTTATAGACGGGATTTGTGTTGTGTGTGTGATGGAAATGAAGATCACCCCCTCCTATTTATAGTTGTTAGCCAAGAAACAAGATTATTTTATTAGGTTTTATCTTGTTAATTAATGTGATCCTCCAACTAAGCTCATCATTAATTATGTTCACACCTAATTGTGGTTGTAAGTTACACAAGTGTTACCCTAAATAATATGAGTTGTACCCTAAATTATATTATGTGTTAGCCTAAAATGATGATTCAAGCTCTAAACTCATTAGAATGCTCCAAGTATAAGATTTGCTAGATTCACCAAATAAATGTAGGAAGATATTTTAATAAAATATTAACACAAAATAAAATAAAATAAAATAAAATATGATTTTTATTGTCCTAATCTTATAAAATCTGAAATCATATCTTTATTTCATTAAAAATTCGAATTTGTATTTATTATTTTTATAAAAACCAAAAATTAGGGTTTTAGGGCATAAAATCCGAAAATTCATAATTAATTTAGAAAAATTCCAAAATTAATAAATTTAAGGTTTATAAATCTGAAATTATATGTATATTTCTCAGAAATTAAGAATATTTTAGTTATACTTTTGAAAATTGCGATTTAGAACTTAGAATTTCGAAAATTGTGTTAGAATGTCTAATTCTTCTAAAACTTGAAAAATCATGTAATTTATTTAGAATTGATCTTCTCCATGCATAAAAGTCTAGAATATGTATTTATATTATTTTGAAAAACTCATAAGTATTTAATAGATGAATTTTCCAAGACTGGTAATCAAATATCGAAAATTGACACTTTACCGTTCAAATTGTAAGTTAATCTCAAAAGCAGACTACAATTTGAAAACAACAAGTAATAATAATATTTACAAGAAGCAAAAGATTTTAAATCAATTATTTAAATATTACCGATTACCGGGTCGTCACATAGCTCGTCCAAGTGCTTGTGATGAGTTGCTTGCAAGCACCATGCCTTGGACGTCTTGTTCAAAGGAATCTCTTGAGACCATTCTTTTGTGTAGAGTGGATTCGTCAATCTTGGCCACTGCTTCGCGTATCGGCCGATAAGAGGGGCATGGATCGCCAAAAGCGTATCCTTTTCAATTGGTTGTTTCTCGTTATCAAGAATGATCAAGTGCTTCACTCCCGAGGATGACGAATTATCTTTAAAGTACACCATAGCTTAACCTATCAAAATGCAAACAAGAACGCAAGCAGATGAGTTAGTTAACTTGAGGGTGATAAATAAATAAAAAAGGGGGGGGGGGGTTCGGGTTCCCGATGACAATTACTGTCAATCTTGTGAAGATAACTCCTTGAATACACATGTTGCATGAAAACGAGATATCAAAAAAGGGTACCGCTATCGACAATTTGACAGGCAAGGGGTACATAAAATTGAGTGTGTGAAGATTCTTGAAAATTTAGTGAATAAACTGCCACTAAGTTGAGAATACGACAACACAATAAACACAAGACCACCACTGTTTTCATGCTTATTAA
Organism: Petrea volubilis; assembly: GCA_026212405.1. Taxonomy (NCBI): domain Eukaryota; kingdom Viridiplantae; phylum Streptophyta; class Magnoliopsida; order Lamiales; family Verbenaceae; genus Petrea; species Petrea volubilis. The sequence goes on along the minus strand of CM047876.1, from coordinate 11,330,466 downwards.
AAGAAAATTGGTGCAGATTTCAAATTTGTTGGCAAAGAAATCACTCGTGGCCTCTGTCTTTGGTAAGCCAGTTTTGAACAAGAGAATAGAGGATTGATGTGGTACTTTTTAGTCCATATGCAAGACAAGGTTTGGTAAATCAAATTTCATAGCCAAATTTGTTTTTTCTTTTTTTTGAGCTATAATAATAATAATAAAAAAAAAAGATATAATCACTGCACGAAGTTTTAGCATCTCGGTAGGCTTGGATTGCTAAAGCTTAGTGACTCAATGACTTTTAGCCAATGTTGCTACAAAAAAAAAAAAGAAAAAAAATTAAGTCAAACAGAAGGATTAGACAAACCACTTCTGTCAAATTCACAAACAACTTGGGTGCACAATTCGATAGAAAGATGCACTACAAGTTGGTGGGTTGGCTCATACCAAATCACCAAATACCAACAAAAAAAAGCCTAAGCCTATTCACTTCCTTATGCCCTGTGAGATTTTGTGCAAAAAAAAAAAAAAAAATTCCCAAAAAAAAAAAGAAAAACAATAACGATGGTGAAGAGGAGAGAGACTTTGTTGTTGAAGCAAGGAATGATTGATTGACAGAGTCGATTGATTGGTTGGGAAGGAAAATTTCCACGCTTACAAACTCAGACAGAAGAGATGATAATCTTTACCAAATCGGAAGGAAATATGTTTGCTCAACTTGGGAAGGGAAGTAGAAGCTAATTTGTGCAAGAAAATTGTGATCTTGTGGCCTAAGTAAATTAGGTTTCCAAAGAAAAGGGGGGAATAGAGGAAAAATTGAGGCAACACATGATTGCTGTCAAGAAAACATATCTGCTGAATCTGGAAAGGAAAGGGAAAAAAAAAAGAGAAGTGAAAGTTTCCTTTTGCAGAATAGGTAAAGAAGGAAGGAAAATATTTGCTACAAAAAAAAATCACACATGATCTCCCTCCAACAGGCAAATTTCGGAGAAAAACGGCAAAACAAAGAAATTGCCCCGAACCAAGGAAATTTTTAGAAAATCAAAGATGGATTTAAGTTCAGATTTTAATCTCCAAAATCGAAGATACCAAGAGATTGAGTCAAGCTCGGCTCCTAAAGCATGAAAAGGTGTTGATGCAAGGAAAATTGCCATGGTGGAATTTCTTGCCGAACCGAATCACTTTGAAAAGGAAATAACTTGCATCTTCAAGCAGAGAGTAAAGGGAATAGGGAGATGATAATAATACTACTATACGCAAGCTTTGAATTCCAATTGGAATGTTTTGAAATTGGGCCTTAATTGTGGACAATCAAGGGGCATACATGTTTGAAGAGTAGGGCTTTAATTGAGGGCCTAATTAATTTGAGAAAAGGATAAATCATGGGCTAATTTTTTTTAAAAAAAGGGGCTTAAAGTTGAAAGGTTATTGGGCCATAAGTCATCGGGTTGATTTCTTGCGCACACAAAAAAAAAAAAAGGAGAAGAGGAAAAATAAGAGAGACGAGTTACCTGCTACTTATCTTGATAAACTCTTCTGATGCAAGGATTGATTGAATTCAAGTTAATTGGTGGTGAAATTCGGCTTGACTTATTTTCTTTGGGCCAAAATTGGAGCAAGACTTGGGCCAATGTTTTTGGTAAAAAGGAGGAAAAAAATAAGGAGTAGGCCCGAAGATCATCGAAAAAAAAACGGATTGAGATTTGCTTGGGCCGTAAGTCATGGGCCAAATTAAAAAAAAAGAAAAAAAACTTGAAATCGGTTGGGCTATGCAGTGGTGGTCCTAATTGATTCATGATGTAAAGTTAAATTCAATTTTGCTTAATCAAGTTGAGGATGAAATAAAAATGAAATGGGTTATGCAAATTCAAAATTAGCCCATGTTCATTAATTCAAATTTTAATTGTCTACACACATCTCAAATCCCAATTTGAAAAAAAAGAAGAAAAAAAATCGAGACTCATTCACGTCATGGCATGGTCGAAGTACTTTCCGTGAACAAGTCTCGAGGGGGCATTTGTATACAAATAAAATTTACGGCCAATTATTTGCCGACATATGGAAAATAATATATTAAATATCATTATTATATTTTCTATTTTTATATTGAGAATTTAATTGAATTTAATTCCTAAAAAAATAGTTAATTAATTGATATTTTAATATGTATTTTCTTGGCCAATCAAATGGCGCCAAGTGTCAAATTAGACTATTTTGGCAATAAATATAATATCTCGCTAACATATATGCTAAATATTGCTATTTTGGCAATAAATATAATATCTTGCAAACATATATGCTAGATATTATTATTTTGGCAAATAAAATAATATCTTGCAAACATATATGCTAAGGAAATCCCGCAATTCTCTCAAGAAGATTCGAAGTGATCGAGTTGAAGTTCCTGGTGTTTTTCACGAAAATCATCAAATTTAGGCATTTGATCCGCAATCAAGGTGCAAAGCCAGCGAATCAACGTTTTTCCAAGTCAAATACTCAACTATCAAGGTGAAGTTCCCGATGCTTTTCACCAAGATCAACTAAATTAAGGCGTTCGATCTGCAGACAAGGTGCTAACAACAAATCGACGTTCTTTCCAAACATACATCAAGTCAAGTCAGCGGTTTTCATGGTGTTCTTCACAGTGTTCACCGAAAATCTTGGCGTTTGATTCGTAATCAAGCTACAAAGCTTACGAATCACGTTAATGAAGACCAAATCAAGTTCCAAGAAGATCAAATCCCCAAATCCGCTCTGGAAGTGTTTGAATTTTCATATTTAAAATTCGTGAAGGAAGAATCAGAGGATCAAGTTTAGAGATTGTACCCACTTTATTTTCAATAATTTCAATAAATTCAATTTGTACAATATTTCTTGTCTTGTAATTCAATAGACTCGAAATTTGCATTACAATTGTCAAGCACAACATCCGCATATTTAGGGATATGCTAGACAAGATGAAGCCTGGTGAGGTATTCAAAATGTTTTTTGTTTGCATATATTATGACATCATTTTATATTTTCAACTATTGTTAATTTTTTTATTTAATTTGTGGTGCAGTTTGTGTGGGTGCCCTATGACTACCAATCGGATTTGATGCATACTATACTGTCGTTATTGCAGGATGGAATACTAGAGGGTCTGATGTCCCCTTCTCAACCACCATATAGTTGAGTGGCATGAGATGCGTCATTGCATGCATCAATTTGGACAGGTGCAAGACATTCCATCGAATCTTGAATTACCCCACAAACTTTTCCATAGTACTACTAGAAGGGGCAAAGCCGGGCACAACTGGGAAGATGCCCATGCAGAGTATATATGTATGTGGAATCGGTCTCGTGGGCAGGGTGTACATGTGCCTATAATCATTAATCCTAACCTCTCTACAGTGCCTAATTATTGTAAGTGGTATGCAAAGCACACCCAACAATTAATCAGACCACTTAGTGGAACTATTGAGATCGGGTATCATCTAATAGAGATTGATGCATGGCAAACTGTGGTGAGAAATTAATTTATAATATTTTTGTATATCATTAATGCAATATCAATTAAGCTACAATGTGACTGATGTTGACTATTATCGCAGGCGGATCAAATGCATCAACTTTCATTAAGTTGTGATGCACAAAGTGAGTTCGGTAATCCTGAATTGTTTAGGCGCTTTGTAGATTCAACCTGGAACTATGCTGAAGGCGTATACTCACTCACTTAGTAGGTACTTGACTTTTTGTATGAAATACAGTCAACACATACCATTGTGTGTATCCAATGCCATAGACGTAATTCCAATGTAGAGGCAGGCCTGTCTAGGTCACAGCATGATGAGGCACGCCCATCTCAATCACAGTGTGATGAGGCAGGCTCGTCTTGCTCACAACGTGAAGAGGTAGGTCCGTTCGGATCTTAGCGAGATGAGCCAGGCCCTTCAACACCAATATGAGGAGCCTCTCTCGTCATATATTCTTTAGTTTGCTTTACCTCATACCCCTCAAATCCCAAATATTGGCCAATTTTGTAGCGGTGGTATTTGGACTGATCTTGAATTGAGTTTAGGTGTGGACGGATGGGACGGATATGGATATTCGCAAATGGATACGCAACCTTAGTTTAATGTGTTGCCTATTCCATTTTCTAAGTTCAGTGACTTTCAAAACTATGGTAGAAGTACCTCATATATGGAGCCATCCCTGCAAGAAGAGGTTCGTGAACTACAATGTAAAGGAAGACTTAGAAGACAAAGGAATCCTCCACGGTGCGACATAGGAGGGCATCGTATGTTGTTGTGTTGGAAATTATTGTCTATTATGTTTATGGACTTTTTATAATGTAATTGTGTTTAATGTGGACTTGAATTTATTATGTTATTTTAGTTTACGTACTTTTTATGTTATTTTTGTTCACGTACTTTTTATTCTATTACTGTGATTGAAGTGAACTTGAATTTATTATGTTATTTTTTTATTATTATGTTTATCATGCAACAGGGACGGAAAGTACACTAAAACATGTTGAAAACTATCATCAATTGGAAACTCACTCAAATTGAAGTTTTGAAGAGCTTCCGTGACAACTGGCATATAAATCCCCATTCCTTGTTGCCATAACATCTCATTTGTATGAATTGGGGTGACTACTTTTACTTCAACAAATTGTTGCACAACTTCAAGTTTTGAATGCAGGTTGGTAAAGAAAGACAGTATTGAATCATTATTGATCTCCAAAATATTTTCCATAGGAGGATTCCTACAGAGAAAGTATACACCAAATATTTTGATAGTGTATCAATTTCTATCTACACCTATCGTGTTGTAGACTAGGTCTACAAGATTGGCAGATGATGACGATCGACTAATCCAAGTCAATCCAATTGGTGGGCAATCATACGAAATGGAATAATTTGAATGATTAATTTGGCCGCCGTAATGTATAACAATAATGATATATTCCATCTTATTCAGAACAAACCAGATGAAAACCATACACCGGTACAAGGTTAAAAAATACAGAAAATATATTGGACAAAAAATAAACTTCAGAATATTGAGAGAGAGATGAAGAAAATATATAGGGTTAAAAAAATTCACCCGTTAGAGAGAGTATGACTACGTTAGTAACCGTTAGAGAAGTCGACAACCAAAAAAACAAAACAAAACCTTGTTGACAATGATGTTGTTGACTTCACTAACTACTAATTGGTTGTCGACTTTTAATAATTTAAAAGAAAAATCTGGAAAGTTGACATTCAGATTGTTGACTTCCAATAATTTTCTTTTTTTTTTACATTTTTCTGAGTAATGCATTTTCAAAAAACGTGTATATGAAAAATGAATATTTTTAATAGAAGTTGACAACGGTCAGTCGACCGTTGTCAACTTCTATTAAAAAATAATTTTTTTAATTTATTAAATTTATTTGACAATCATTAAACATAATAATATTTTATTAAAATCGACAACGGTGATGTCGTTCAATAGAAGTCGAAATAACCGCTGTCGACTTAGGTTATTTTTACATGGCATCCTATTTTTGTGTTAAAATATTAAACAAGACACTTTTTTGGGTCAAAATAGTAAAAAGCACTTGAAATCCGATCCATTGAAAGCCCTAGTGTGACGACCCAGTAAATCCTTTATTTAACTATTTCAAATTACACAAGTTTTATAGAATTATTTTTGTGAGTTATTGTTTTCTAGAGATTATTCTTCCAAATATGATTTTTATTTGCGAACAAGTGAGCATTTTGCTACATAAAATTTTATAAAATATTATAAATTCCAAATATTCTTAAATTTTATACATTTAATCTTTATAAATTCCCAAAATTTATTTAATATATTATTTTCAACTTCTACCTAGTTTTTCAAGAATTTTTAGTAATTTTCGAAAAACATTGTCTTTAAGTTATTAATTTGAAATCTAATTTCTTTAAAATGTTTAATTATTATCAAAATGAAAATAATAATATAAATAAATATTTTAGATTATATTTGATTTATAAAAATTAATTTTCGGATTTTTAGAATTTTATTTCTATTTTTGGACAATTTTCGAAAAAGGGCAAAACAAGGGGTATTTTGGTCTTTTCACTTCTCCAACCCCAATTTCCGGTTTTGCTGAGAAATAGCCAATAAAAATACTTAATAACTAAAAGTTTTCAGATTTTATAAGTTTTTGTTTGACTTTAGTTGATTTTATTCTATATTTTATTAAAATATCTCTACTAATGCACTCTTGGAACCTAGCCTCATATACATATATAATTATATATTAGTGGTGATATACATAGCTACATATACACACACACATACCCACATAAATATACATGGTGGTTAGTGAAGTGAGGTGTATGTATATACAACCATGTAATTTGTATGGAAGAGGTATTTAGATGAATATAGTATGTAGATATTTGTCTCTAATACTTGGAAGATCAATACACAAGACCTTATACACTCACAATCCTCATTTTTCAGCCATTTTCCAGCCCCAAACCGTCCACTCTCTCTTCTCTTACACTCTCTTTCATTTTTTCCCTCCAAACACTACACTTTCTCCAAAACTACTACACCTTTTGAAGAAACTAAGGTAGGAACACTTCTTTATGTCTTAAGTAGAGGTTTTCTTCTTCTTTCTTGTGAAGAATAGGCAAGCTTCCATACTCTTGTGCCCAAGCAATGTAAAAGATCAAGCTTGAATGGCCTAGAGTGAGAGCTTTTGCCAAACATGCCTCCAAGTTGAGGGTTTTAGTTATTTTGCCATCTTCATCTTACTTTAAAGCTTTATAGTTAATTTTTCATGTTTTAACTCTTGTTGGGAGGAAGTTGAAGGATGGATAGACTTGTGAGCATAATCTTGAAGATATTATGTGATTAATATGCTTATTTGGAGTACTATGTGCTTACTATGCTTTCTTGAAAATATTATGTGATTATTGTGCCTTTTGCAATAGTATGGAATTCTTATACTTTATTTGAACCACTATGTGAGTTTTATGCTTTATATGAAGTAGTGTGAGATCATGATGCTTTATTTGAACTATTAGGTGAATAGCCTATGTTGTTCTTGAAAGTCTTAGTAAAGAAAGCTCCACATATCTATTATTTGATAAGTAGAACTTTTATTTTACTTTATACTATAGATTTATGCCTACTTTAGTACTTTACATATATATATATATAAACATATACATCTATGTATATATATATTTAAAGTGTTATCATATATTCATTTAACTAAGTTCATTATATGTTAATTATATATATATATTTATGTATGTATAGATATATATTATGATAGACATATATATATATATGTTGCGTACATGTATATATATACTTATTATAGCCTACTTTTATATACAGATATATATATATGTTACGAATATGTATATATATACTTATATTCATTTTATTAGTTTTATATGTATATGTAGATAATTCTTATCATATCTATATATATAGTTATCTATATTTTATATAGATATATATATGTAGTATTCATATATTTATATATCTTATATTTTAATCTATATATTTATAAATATTTACACTAGTTATATTTTGATCTTTATATTCATATATTCATACTAGTTATATTTATATATTTATATTTATATTTTGTCTATTTGCATATTTTTGCTACTAGCTATTTACATATTTAACATTTCTAAGTAAATATGCTTAATAAGCAAATATAAAGCTTTCATTTATAAGTGTGGAGCTTTGTGACGACCCGGTAATCTGTAATATTTAAATAATTGATTTAAAATCTTTTGCTTCTTGTAAATGTTATTATTACTTGTTGTTTTCAAATTTTCGTCTGCTTTTGCGATTAATTTACAATTTGAACGGTAAAGTGTCAATTTTCGAACTTTCTATGCCCTAAATTGCAATTTTCAAAAATATAACTAAAATATTCTTAATTTCTGAGAAATATACATATAATTTCAGATTTATAAACATTAAATTTCATAATTTTGGAATTTTTCGAAATTAATTATGAATTTTCGGATTTTATGCCCAAAAACCCTAATTTATGCCCTAAAACCCTAATTTTCAGTTTTTACAAAAATAAATAAATACAAATTCGAATTTTTAATAAAATAAAGATATGATTTCAGATTTTATAAGATGAGGACAATCAAAATCAGATTTTATTAGATTTTATTTGATTTTGTGTTAATATTTTATTAAAATATCCTACACTAATATAAGATGAATTTCTTCTAGAAATTGTGCATTTGTGTGGTCTTCCATTCATCTAGATTCATGACTCATGGATTAGGGTTACACCAAGGCTAGAATAGAGGAGGGAGGTGGAAGATTTCATTTAATTTGGCATTTAATTTTAAGCCTAGTTGGGAGATTTGCATTAAATGGAAAGATTTGCATTTATTAAACCTTGGTCCCCAAGTCTTGCCTTCTACCCTCATTCTCCACTATAAATAGGACCTCCCACACACTTCCCCATCCCCAAAAACGTCCTCACACATACACACACTATACTCTCTCTATTTTCTTCCACAAACACACAAATCCCGCCTAAAAACACACCCCCTCACTTACTCTACTCTCAACACCCAAAACACTTCTTATGTATAGCCTATCTTCCACCCACATATATGTACACACAAGCCCTTCTATTTTCATCCATATATACCTATAAAGCCTTCTATCCTCTCTTTTTCCCTAAAAACATTTCAAGGTAGGAGTATTGTTTAATTTCATGAGTAAAGTAGGAATTTAAGTATCTTGTAAGTTTTAGATATTTTATGCTTTCATTTTCATTATAGTATTATGTGAAATTATGTGTCTACGTGCACCTATTCAAACACACACGCACCTTATGGGGTTGAATGATATTTCTACTCAACCGTCGCGTTGACTCCTCCTTTCCAATACTTTTTAGACAGAAATGAGATAGCGGATCAGAGTGGCGCAGCGGAAGCATTTGGAAGCTTTTTACACGATATAGTTACTTTTCTATTCTTTTGAAAATTGTGACTTTTGTATTTTGTACAAATTTTATCTGAAAATAATTATTTATACAACTATGAAAATATTACCGTTGCGCGTTTCTATCCAATTTTGTTTTATAAATAAAAGGGTATTTTTCCGGGTCGTGACAAATGGTATCAGAGCCGCTTGCCAGCCGGAATACTGGGAGCTAAGTGCTCTGTGGGGCAAAGTGCTACGCATACGGGAGCCACCGCTTGAGCCCGCAGAGCAAATGTTACGTCTTGAGCCCACGAGGCCAAGTGCTATGTATTGAAAGTCTTGAGCCCACGAGGCCAAGTACTATATGTCTTGAAAGTCTTGAGCCCATGAGGCCAAGTACTACTTCTTGAATGTTTTGAGCCTGCGGGGCAAAGTGCTACGTGTGCGGGAGTCGCCTCTTGAGCCCACAGGAGCCACCTCTAGAGTCCCGACGCCTGGCAGATGGTATTGGTATGTGTGACTTTTGCTACAAAACTTCTAGTGTATCTATTGAATTTTGTATTTGATTGGAATATATTTTGGGTTCTAAACTCTTTTGTGAAAGCATATTTTTGGAAAAATACCCTCAACTCTTTTACAAAATAAAGTTGAATTTCGAGGACGAAATTCTTTTAAGGAGGGGAGGATGTGACGACCCGGTAATCTGTAATATTTAAATAATTGATTTAAAATCTTTTGCTTCTTGTAAATGTTATTATTACTTGTTGTTTTCAAATTTTCGTCTGCTTTTGCGATTAATTTACAATTTGAACGGTAAAGTGTCAATTTTCGAACTTTCTATGCCCTAAATTGCAATTTTCAAAAATATAACTAAAATATTCTTAATTTCTGAGAAATATACATATAATTTCAGATTTATAAACATTAAATTTCATAATTTTGGAATTTTTCGAAATTAATTATGAATTTTCGGATTTTATGCCCAAAAACCCTAATTTATGCCCTAAAACCCTAATTTTCAGTTTTTACAAAAATAAATAAATACAAATTCGAATTTTTAATAAAATAAAGATATGATTTCAGATTTTATAAGATGAGGACAATCAAAATCAGATTTTATTAGATTTTATTTGATTTTGTGTTAATATTTTATTAAAATATCCTACACTAATATAAGATGAATTTCTTCTAGAAATTGTGCATTTGTGTGGTCTTCCATTCATCTAGATTCATGACTCATGGATTAGGGTTACACCAAGGCTAGAATAGAGGAGGGAGGTGGAAGATTTCATTTAATTTGGCATTTAATTTTAAGCCTAGTTGGGAGATTTGCATTAAATGGAAAGATTTGCATTTATTAAACCTTGGTCCCCAAGTCTTGCCTTCTACCCTCATTCTCCACTATAAATAGGACCTCCCACACACTTCCCCATCCCCAAAAACGTCCTCACACATACACACACTATACTCTCTCTATTTTCTTCCACAAACACACAAATCCCGCCTAAAAACACACCCCCTCACTTACTCTACTCTCAACACCCAAAACACTTCTTATGTATAGCCTATCTTCCACCCACATATATGTACACACAAGCCCTTCTATTTTCATCCATATATACCTATAAAGCCTTCTATATCCTCTCTTTTTCCCTAAAAACATTTCAAGGTAGGAGTATTGTTTAATTTCATGAGTAAAGTAGGAATTTAAGTATCTTGTAAGTTTTAGATATTTTATGCTTTCATTTTCATTATAGTATTATGTGAAATTATGTGTCTACGTGCACCTATTCAAACACACACGCACCTTATGGGGTTGAATGATATTTCTACTCAACCGTCGCGTTGACTCCTCCTTTCCAATACTTTTTAGACAGAAATGAGATAGCGGATCAGAGTGGCGCAGCGGAAGCATTTGGAAGCTTTTTACACGATATAGTTACTTTTCTATTCTTTTGAAAATTGTGACTTTTGTATTTTGTACAAATTTTATCTGAAAATAATTATTTATACAACTATGAAAATATTACCGTTGCGCGTTTCTATCCAATTTTGTTTTATAAATAAAAGGGTATTTTTTCCGGGTCGTGACAA
>CM047876.1:11293662-11318953 GCA_026212405.1 Petrea volubilis | reverse complement strand
AGAGAGACTGGTGTTTGCTACTACTTTTTCACCTATGTGATAAGGTTATTTCTTGTTGGATGAATTGTTCTAGATTAATCAGTCCCAAATGACATACCATTCTGAGTTGAGCCTTAGGAAGCGTTTTGGCGCTCTTTTGTATTTTCATCAATTGCATTGCTTGATAACCTTGGCAACCTCTGAAAAAATAACCACTGATGACATTTAACTCTGATGAAGTTGACATTGAACCAAGTTCTGTGCTCATCGCTTGGTTGTTCAACTGGAAGCAGAGTCCAGTGAGTGTCTTTATAGACGCTCACGGAAACCTTAATTCATATTGCAAATGGAAAAAAAAATTTTGGATCTTGCATATGTATAGTTTTTCATAGTCGAGGCCACCTGAGTCATGAATGAATGAATACTTTGTTAAGTGCAATCTTAGCATAGTGTAATACAGATCCTCAACTTGGTGTCTTGTAGGAGAACTATATGAGCTTGATGGAGATAGGGCTGGACCAATTTCACATGGTGCATCTTCCCCAGGCACGACATTGCAGGTGAATCTCTCTCTCCCTAGGCAAGCTACTCTCTGTTTATATTTTAATCATGGAAAATCCTCTAAGGTTAGACTCGATTTGACAACAACCCTATATGAAAATTTTCAAATATCCCCCTAATGTTGGCTACTTATTACCCATGTGAGATTTGTAATAAAAAATCAAATAAATATTGGAGGGCAATCAGTAATTTTTTATACCATAGAGAGGTTCCCTTGTGGGAAAGGGCCAGACTTTGAGGTTTTTCTTTCTTACTTGCTTCCTTTTTCTTTTGTTTTTCCTTTTTCCTTTAAATAATTTAATAATATTCCTTATTGATTTTGTGTTGCTTCATACTCGTTGGATCTCTTGTCTGGTGGATATTCATTTTCACTGCAGGATGCTGCTAAGGTTATTCAAAAGATTATCCAGAAAAACCCCAACTCGATCAACTTCAATGTCATTGCCATTTCAAAGAAAAGTTGAGCATTGTAATGGTTTAGAGACACACACTCCCAAAGTACATCACATGGAAGCTGGATATCTCACAATCATGAAAGATTTTGAGGGCATTTCTGCTACTGAGCTTTTCATCTGGTTTATCGTACTTTTGATCTTGCTTTGTGCTGATAGTTGGGATGCTTAAACTTGTCCTAGCATTCCCTGCTCCGTCTTTCTAATGTCTTTTGTGTGCTTGTAATGAATTTCACTGCAAAAAGTGATATGAGTAGATTTACGCGATTTTAGATTGAAGAGAATAAGCAATGAGGAGGGTAAATTTGAAGACTTGCTCGGATTGTTTCGAAAAGGCGACTGAAGTATGCATTCCAAGTGCAGCCCTTCGTGTTGGGTTGGCGTGGGAAGTGTCGATGAATTTTAATATCCTACAAAAGGAACTAAGCTAGTTACCAGTCATGATAAATATAAAAAGAGAAATTTGGGGGAAATGGGAAGAGACAAGGAAAGGAAAATTAAGTTGGGATCGTCTGGAATCAGGTATACAAGGTAGAAGTTTAACCTTAGACCTGTTTTTTGGGTTACGTTTACCTTCAATTTACTGTACAAATTCCAATTGCATGTAGCTTATTGTTTTTTGAATGAGCTTTTCTTAAAAGAGAAGCATTTATTTAAAAACCATAATTCAGGAACTAATTATTTATATTAGAAATTGAAGGTTAGTAATGTTTTAAACTTCAATAAAATTCTTTGTTTTGGAAGAAAGAAATCATTGAAGAAGCATTGATATTTTTTTATTTTTTATTTTTGGTCAAATATTAAGTGATTTTGTCATGCCTGGTCACCATTTAAATTTTCTTTCAATTTTGATTAAACGTATTTATTTTTTGATCAGTACATTTTAGCATATGAATTTAATAACTAAAACGGTGACTCATACTGTTTTTATTTCTAAGGGGAAAGTATATATTAGTTTCAACTCATTGGCCGTATTATTAATTTTACATTATAAAAATTCGTCTAAAATTATTGGGAAAAGAATGAAAGAACATTTTTCTAAAAATATTTAATTTTTGCAGCATTATTTAATTTTATATTTGAATAAGAAAGAAAGAGTCAATTAACTAATCAAATAAATGCGTACTTTTTTAACCTTTTATATTTATTTTTAAAGTTTTAATGAAAGAATATAGGATGCTACTGTATCTTGGCTGAGATTGAATTTCTCAAATTGGGAGATTATTCCAGAGAGAACGCTGGAACATGCATTTTAGAGATTGAGATGAGAAAACTAATCAATAAGTTGCAAGTATATAAAACATAAATCGTAGACATAATTCCACAAACTATGTATAAATAAATTAGTACACATGGCAATTGGAGAATGGGCATTTCATATTGGGAGGGCGTTTGGCTAGATTTATTTTTAAGAGCTTAGAAATTGTTAGAGCTTATAAAGTTCAAAATCTTATTTTAAAAATACGTCGTGAAAGTGTTTCAATAAATAAGATCTAACATTTTGTAAGATATTTTAAAAGCTCATAAGCTATTGGTGCATTCGGTGAAACTAAGAGCTTATATGTTATTTGTTAATACAATAATGATGAAAAATAATATATAAAATTAATTTCATATAAATAAATATCTTTTAAGATGGTAGAAGTGTAATATGGAAAAAAAAAAAATTAAGGATCTTTATGTCATTTATTGTTTAAAATTAAACAATTTATAAGCTATTTGAAAAGGGCAATTGGCATACTGCACCATCTAAATGCATTTGATTGGCACAATGCAATCGAAAATTAAAATTTTGTCACTTTGCATTCTTAAAAATACTTTAGTTTCACACTTTACACCCTCCACCCACTTGAAAAATGGGCTAAACGACGTCTTTTTTTTAAAACCTCATGTTTGTATAAATTGATCAAAACAATAGAAGGGAAAAGCACTCCTCTAATGACTTGAGCTTCTCAACTTCTCTTTAGTGTTGCACCTAATTTCTAGCAATAAATGAAAGAATTAATAGTTTCTATTGAAATTGGATAATAAACAATTATGGGAATATCAAGAAGAGGATGACAATGGAGAGACAAATATATTGACTTCAATCTTGCCAACCTTATTATTAGTTTTTAGATTAATGTACCACACATTTTTTTATCTACAAAAGACAATATGCAAATTTACAATTTTCTTATTGATTAGTTAGCTTCTTTGTTTTTCGAAATCTTGATTTTATCAAATGGATGAATAGAAGAGGTAAAGCACCCAACTCTTTACTTACTGAAAAAAAAAGGAAAAAAAAATAGACAACATCGAACTCTTTTTCCCATGAAAACGTGTTTATTTAGGTGTGTACAACCCATTCAAGGTATAACCCTTAATCTATTGCTACTGAGAGTGAGTCTTAATTTTTGACTGATCATCTTTTTTAACTTAAAAAAATGGAGTAAAATAGCAACAATAAAAAAAGAAGAAGGAAAGAGAAATGATTGTGTTTATGGCAAAGAAGAGAAGAAATAGGAACTTTAGAAATAAATATTAATGAAAGTAGGAAGATGTGAGAAATATGGAAGACTTAAGTGGTTAAAGTAGAGGTAAAGACATGAAGTCACTGTTTTACCTTTTTTATTTTGGCCGAAATAAGTTATTGCAGTGTATTATTCAATTCATGTAGAATACATATGAGAAATTGAAGTATATTCTTCACATGTTGCAGAACATGACTTTGGGATAGTTAATTTGATCAATTCAATTGGAGATTATAGTCAATTTGATCAATTAACTTAGAAATTATAATCAATTTGATCAATTAATGTGAGAATTGGACTCAATTTGATCAATTAACTTGGGGATTGTAACCAATTTGATTAATTAATTTGGAGATTATGCTTAATTTGATCAATTAATTAGGGGATTGTAGTTGATTTGATCAAAACGTGGGGATTATAATTAATTTTATCAATTAACTTGGGTTTTGTATTCAATTTCATATAAATTCTGCAAAACAGTGATGATTGTTCTACAACTTTACAATAATTTTCTGCATATAGTCATAGTTATTCTGCATCAGGTCATTACAAATTGAACTAACACTAATAATAAAAAGTCAGCATTCAAAAACACAGATTACCAACCATGCAACAAAAAGTCAACATTCAAAAAGCAGAAGTCTTACCACCATCAAATACCTTGAAGCACCACTTGCCAGATTGTGTTGTTGGAAAATTCCGAGAAGCCATGTAATTGATGCTTAACTTTTACACTATTTTAGGGCATGATGCACTTTCTAGCTTCGCACCTTTCTCTCTTCAATCATTCATCATCTTCATGATTTAGGTTTGAATATGATCCACCATAGTTGACACAGACATATATTGCGCAAGTCGGACCCAATTATTCCAACTATCAACTTTGTTATAGTTAATAATGCCCCATCTATTACCTGTGAACAAAGAATTTGCGCAACACCAAGGCTCTAAGTGAACAATGAGTTGGCTTGCAAGGGACATTGCACCTACAATGTTATTTACATGCTTCTCAAACTTATGTCCTAATGTAGTATACACAACATTTCCAAAAATGGAGCACAAATGCTTCTTGTTGTGCCTTGCATACCTCCTTTGCATTACCTAAAAATAACATTAAATAAATGCATAATAACGCAGAACTCATTGACATATTGAAAGAACAAATCCCCAACGATGCAAATTGCATAAAAGACAAACTTATTTATGCATTTGCAGAACCAATACCCAAACTTGCAAAACTTATTTACACATATGCAGAACAAATCCCCAAAATTCTAGAATTAAATGTTAAATTTACTTGATTCTTGATGTTATACGCTAAATGTATCAAATAATACAAGAAGTGGCTCCTAAGGAAAACCAATGAAGAGGTCACGTTTATCAACCTAGAGTGTCAACCGAAAGAAAAGTGTAAAATGCCAGTGGTGCACTATAACGACCCTGGTAACCAAGCTTATAATAATTGACATTCAAAAGCAAGTAATAGAAAACATGCTTAAATATATAACATAATGTCAAGATAATACATCAAGTTCAAGATGCCGGATGCAAGTGTACGTATACAACATCCATAAAGTTGACAATTGCAAAATAACAAATACGCAACAGAAGATTCATAGCTCTCTATCTAATAAAAGGCTTCAAAATGTTCTTCTTCCTCGACCTCATTTAAGCTATTCTCGAGCTCATCTAAAAAAATATCATATGAACACAATCAACATATATAGTTGAGTAGAAACATTACCTAATCACATAAGGTGCTCGTGTATGTGATTTGCACATAGGCACATATGGTTACTTTGCACAAAAATACGTGGATTTTTCATTTCAAACCTTTCTCGCCACCTAACAGTAACCCTTATGACTCCCCCGGCCGAATTTTACAACCAGCACATTACTCCCGCCTGCCTTATCCTCCAATGGTCGTACCCCGGGTGTTACGCCAAATTTTTCCTACGACCCTCTCTCTTGAGTAGATCTCTCCATCTACCCAAGGGGGGATTAGGAGATGGAGGGAGTGAGAACTCTTACAGCCGGCTACCCCATTGGTATGTCCTGGCGGAACTCACCTAAACCACTTCGATATATTTCGGGCCCATTTCACAATCACAATTTGTGCACATAGCATAATCTTGGAAGTCTTGCTTCCATATTTCCACATATGATTCCAACATCTTAGAAAATAATATCATCACTATGAAATAAAGTAAAATATCTCATATACTATTTAATATAAATATATACATTTAAACTAAAATAAATCAAAACATAATAATATGTATGTATATATATATACATGGCAGAACATACACATATATGTCTATATACATTTTCTAAAATATAAATTTGATACATACTATAATCTGATTAAAATAAAATATAATTAAGCATAAATATATAAAAATATATATATACGTATATATATAGGCATAAGTAGAATCTTCATATATACTCCTATTTATCTAATCTATGTTATCATCTTTCTAACCATGATTAGGTAGATATATATCTATACGTACGTACTATATGTCTATTTATCTACTATATAATTATAATTATTTATATACCTATATATGTATTATGTATATATGATACGTATATATGTATATGATATATATATATATATATACAAACATAAAAGGGTTTATTTGACCCATATATATATATTTATAGAGATTACAAGATACATATATTTTGTAACTTTAAAACATGTGTTTGCAAGAAAATCATATATTTTGTCAAACTAACACTTTTCATAGAAACATATTAAATTTTCCCAAATAAGATGAACATAATGTCAAATATACTATTACCCTAAACTTGTAATATAGTAAATTTTCATGAACATCTAAGCACATAATGATCATATAATATTTCATAAAATCAAATAATATTTGCAAGTCCATATCCTAACACATAATTTTAACTAAGAATGCACAAAGTAGTGAAACTAATTTCATGACTTCATGTATCCTCCTTCAAGAGACAAGAAAACCTCTACTTATGTGATTAAGTAAGGTTTCTGCCTTTGTTCTTTTCTTTTGTTTTGAGGGTATAGTGTAGTGTAGTGTTGGGAAGATAGGAAATTAGTGGGTTTTGGAAGAAAACAAAGAAAGTGTGAGGGTGTGTGGAGTGGCCGGTTGAAAATGAGGGGAAAAAGGGGATCTTTTGGTCTTGTTTATAGGATGAAGAGGAAGAAAGCAATTATTTTATTATTAGGTCATTTTCTTCATAATTACAATTTTTCCACCTAGATTAATACATTAAATGAATTCTTCCATGTGGAAGACTAATTAGGCTTGGGTGTACATGCTATGATATGATTCATAGGCTAAGTAAATGTGAGCCATGCAACAATATTTATTTATGGTATATTAGAGAAGATTTTTCTTGCATAAATATCCTAAAATAGGTTAAAATCCATAATTTATATTTTGCCTTCAATTAAAATCCGGAAATTAAGGTTTAATTCTTTAAAATTTGAAATTTCTACTTATAATTTTAGGAAATGTATTATGGTAATTAAAAATTCGAAATTTATAATTTTATTTGGAAGTTTATAATTTTATTGAGAATTTATGTTTCAATTTGAGCAAAATTCGAAAATTGAGGAAATTAAATTCTAATTTTGAAAAATATATTTTTCCAAGTCATAATAGTCTAAGATATGTAATTATTAATTATTAAGGAATAAAATACAATTTTGAAAAAATATTATGTGTAGAGAAAGTAAATTTATAAATTCTTATAAATAAGAAAACAATTGAAAAAACTTAATGATTTTAGGAGATTATTTTTCCTCAATATATATATATAATGGTAGGAGAGATAGCCAATATACAATTATATATGAATGGTAAAGATTAATACACACTTTGTTTGGTAAAATACTAAGAGTAAAATTGTACAAGTAGTCTTTCTTTTTACCACATTTTACATGAAAAGTGACATAAATAGGTAATTAAACTAATAGAAAACATATTTAACTAATTATATGTATTATTTTTAGGGTATTTTCGGATTTTATATAGATATATATATTTGATAACATTATTTCAAAAATGTTAAAAATTGTGAAGTAAATAATTAATTCTAGTAAATGTATAGTTTCTAAAATAATTTTTATTATTAATTTCGAATTTTGGGAGGAAAATGAAAATTAAATTTCATGATATGGAAACAATTGTACCAATAAGAAAATTAAAACCGACAGTTTAGTTTTCGAAAAAATTAAGGAGAAATTCGTAGGTTTCAATTTCACTAAGAACAAGTCACATTTTTAATAGATACATGTAATGCAATGCACATTTATTCATAATAAAAGGATTTTCTCATAAAATAGTAAACATACTTCATAATTTCAAATTTAAAGTAATGCGGTTTACCGGGTCGTCACATGCACAATATTCACCCATGACTACATATTTAATCTTTCTACAAAATCATTCCCAATTATCATCATTTTCGGCATACGCCAATGTGAAAAGATTATCATCGTGGTCCATTGCCACGACACTAAGTAAACAACATTTATACTCATTTATAACATGTGTGCCATCTAAAAGAAATCAAATGTCCACACCCTGTAAGGAAACCCATGACAGATGCATGGAAACAAATAAAAATGCTTCAAAATTTATGAGGCACTAGATCAACTTGAAGGTCAATAACGCTACCAGCATTTGTTTGCGTCAAAACTCTACCAGCATTTACAGCCTCATGGATGTTATACATAGCAATTTCATTTCCCTTCTATGCTCGATGACATCGCAGGTTAATACCATATTGATTGTGGATGTCTTCAATGAAGTTACATGGTCTAAGGGTCTGGTCTGTTGGATGTGTTTTGAATGTAACAAACTTTCCTATAATAAAAGGTTCAATCTGATTATAATATTTACATGATTGTTTGAATCTTCATTAACCGAGTTTCCTTCTTATTATTGTGCCACATATTTCATTTCTTATTATGAAGGAAAATTTTGAATTTATATGATATTATGTTGTAATATATCTATTCGTATTTTGTACCACAATTCAAGTCCTTAAGAATTTATGGAAATGATATTGATTGATTGGAAGATATGTCGATACTATGGAAAGAAGGCATACCATGAATAAATACTCCTACCAACTATATGAAGAAGACTGACTCACTCCAAGAGACTTGCCCGTTCGCTTTTGTTGAGTGTGTTAGACGAATTTGGGCAGGTGTTGTCTACTCTTTTAGGTGGACACATCTATTGTTACGATATAGTGATAAATGAGAATTGAGTAACAAGTTGCCAAGGGTGTGTATTGTTTATCAAGTGGTTGGTAGTATCAGTAATCCAACATTGTGTTGCTTATCGAAGAGATCAGTAGTACCAGTGGTTCAGTGCCAGTTCCAGAGACAAGATAACTCTTTTCATCTTTATTATCTTGTATCATTCCTTTTTGTTATTCGCTTTTGCCGCATTGCTCTAATTCTAATGGTAATAATATCTTTTAGGTTTGCAATCCTAAGTTGACATACACTTAGCTAGTAGATTAAACTTCGACCCAACCACTATAAATCATTGTGTGTTTATTGCTTTGTACGTTTAACTACTTTCGTTAATACTTAAGTATTCTTAAGGCAAAGAACTATTATTAAAACCTATATTTATTCCGCTTTGCTTACAAAGAGATGAAAATGTTTTACTTACTTTCACATGCACACCCCCCCCCCCAAGTCTAACGTACTCTTAAGTTATCCTTAACAACGTTAGCAATCCAAGATACATCCACTTTAGAGTGGCCTTCTTTAGATAAGAGATTATCCTCTCCATAAGTGAGCATCAAATTGCATTGTCTAATAGCGAATGCTCTATTCGTTGTATCCCGTGAGGCATAGATCCACCAAGGGTAACCACTAATATTGTAAATAACTATATATTTTTTTTTGTCATTATTCTCGTATCGAAATGAACACCTAATGACAATAGTAAGAATCTTAATTTTTATCATGTATTCGTTGGCACTTGCAATGTCTGACCCTGCCCATAGTCCATAGATGCAACGATGCCAACCATGTAGAGAGTTGCTTTATAAACCCAAACTTGTCATTGAATAACTTGATTAAGCAATATCATCCTCCACTACGTCCCTTATTTTCACGAACGGCCATCAAGTATAAAATCAATGTATAACCAAAACTTTTAAAGACTCTAATACAAATGACAACATGAAGTAGGGATGCAAATGAGCCGAGTTGAGCTGATTTGAGCTTTGGTGTTTTCTCAAGGCTTGAGCTTGAGCTCGAACAAATTAAGTCTAGCTCGAGCTTGATAATTTTAGGCTCGAGCTCTGCTTGAATTTGTGTTCAGGCTCGACTCGGCTCGGTTCAATTGGCTCCTGTGGCTCAACCTTCAAAATGGTCGTTTTCAAAATGTGCTTGGCTTTAGAGCCACTTTTGAAAAGAAAAAGAAGAAGACCATAATCAAATGTTTTTCGTGATAATCAAATGTTTTTTAAAACACTAAACAATCATTGCAGTTGTAACAATAACCCTCAAATTTGTAATTTATTAAACTTCAGAAAATCCAACAAAATAAATGAAAAGCACCTGAAGATCTTGATTCTTGATTGAGAAACTCAAGCTTCCATCTTCACTGGATACCTCAAAAAAGAATCAACCCACGAACAGCTGCGGAGACGAGGCGGCAGAGATGTGGCGGCGGAGATGAGGCAGCTGGGACACGACGACAGAGACTATAGAGAAAGGGCCAGAGGGCCAAGCTGGGAGAAGAGAGACGGGAGAGATAGAGTCGTGAGAAACGACGGGGAGAAGAGAGAATAGGCTGTAGAGAGAGACAACGGGAGAAGAGAGACTAGAGAGAGAGAGCAGAGAGAGATGACGTTGTAAAGAGAGAAGATAAAGGGGAGGGAAGGGGAAGGGGAAGGATTTTGACTTAAAATTTTTATTTTTTTTTATAATTACATACATATAATATATTACAATTATATATAACATATATAAATATATGTTAAGATAGCACCCGGATCTAGTAGTACATTTATTTTCAAAAGGCGACAATAATTTGATAATAAAACGAACGGAAATTAAAGCGACACAATATTTACGTGGTTCGGCTAATAGCAAGCCTACGTCCACGGGCAAGGAGCGATTCCACTATAAGAGATTTACAGAGAGTTACAACAATTAGAGAAACAATTCTCTAATTAAACCCGAAACCCCAAGAGAACAAGCTCATAATTCTCTCACAAAGAATTTATCTTTCAAGGGTTTCCCGACTCTCTATTTTTCAAGCCTCTCAAATAACCTCACTTGTCTTGAAGCTTTCTAACTTCTTCTCTTTCTCTCTTTCTCATGTCTCCAAATGAATGGCCAAGGCCACCTATTTATAGGCAAAGGAAGAGATGAGATAAGCATCATCCATTTCTAACGGATAAGCATTATCCAATGTTAATGGATAAGCATTATCCATTTCTAATGGATAAACATTATCCAATATTAAAGGATAAACATTATCCAATATTAATGGATAAACATCATCCAATCCTAATGGATAAACATTATCCAATGCTAATGGATAAACATTATCCAAATCCTAATGGATAAACATTATCCAAATCAAGAAGACTTCAGTTTGAAATTTGCTTCTTTACATAAATCGAGGTCATCATTAAATTCAAGTCACAATAACAAATCTCCACCTTAACTTGAATTTTACCAAAATTTGAAATAGAGGTCTCGCTCCACTTAGCCAGTTAAATCATCTGTCTGTGATACCAATCAAGTTCAAGCAATGCTTGAACTTGACCTTTGGAAGAGGCTTAGTCAGCATATCTGCGGGATTCTCATGAGTAGAAATCTTTTTCACTGAAATATCACCCCGTCCAATAACATCACGAACAAAGTGAAACTTTACATCAATATGCTTAGTTCTTTCGTGAAACATTTGATCTTTAGTCAAGTGAATCGCACTTTGACTATCACAGAAAATCACGCTCTCGTCAGAGCAAGAACTAAGCTCTCCCAACAAGTCTCGTAGCCAAATTCCTTCTTTAATCACCTCAGTTACTGCAATGTATTCAGCCTCTGTAGTAGATAATGCAATCACAGGTTGCAATGAAGCTTTCCAGCTTATTGCACTTCCCGCAAGAGTGAATACATATCCGGTCAATAACCTTCTTTTATCAAGATCACCAGCATAATCAGAGTCAACATAACCAACCAAATTACTATTACTCCGTCCAAACTCCAGGCAAGCTTCAGAAGTCCCGCGCAAGTATCTCAAAATCCATTTCACCGCATCCCAGTGTGCTTTTCCTGGACAAGACATATATCTACTGACCACACTAACAGCATGTGAAATTTCTGGGCATGTACAAACCATAGCATACATCATGCTACCGACTGCACTGGAGTAGGGAACTCGGGTCATGTACCTCTTTTCATCATCAGACTTTGGTGATAGAGCAGCTGACAATCTAAAGTGAGCAGCTAATGGAGTAGATACCGATTTGGCATTTTTCATACCGAATCTATCCAAAACTTTTTCAATATAACTCTTTTGAGTTAAATACAGCTTCCCACCTTGTCTATCTCGTTTGATTTCCATGCCAAGGATCTTCTTTGCTGGACCAAGATCCTTCATTTCAAACACTTCGCTCATCTGCTTCTTTAATTTATCAATATCAGACATATTTTCAGCTGCAATCAACATGCCATCAACATAAAGAAGCAAATAGATAAATGAGCCGTCATGAGTTCTTCGAAAATAAACACAACTATCATAGTTGCTCCTTGAATATCCGCTGCCAATCATAAAGGAATCATATCTTTTGTACCACTGCCTCGGAGACTGTTTCAGGCCATACAAAGATTTTTTCAACAAGCAAACATGATCTTCTTTGTCTTTCACAACAAAACCCTCCTGATATCTCCCTTCTCAAACCATGATCTCCTCATGATAGCTTAATAGCCTCCTCAAGGCTATGTCCCTCCTTGGTCGTGCTCTCTTCATGGTGGCCTCCTCGAGGCTATGTCCCTCCTCGATATTGTCTCCTTGCATAGGATCTTGCTCTCCTCGGTACCTAACACGTGTACTCAATGACGGGCTCCCCTCCAGCTGTCACCACATCCCTCCACGTCAGCCCTAATCCTTAGGTACTCACACCAACTCCCAACTATAAATACCCCTCTTGATAGTCATATCAAGGGGCATGATTCACATGCTTTACTGCTACTCTCCTCGAATTATGCGCTGACTTGACCATCGGAGGATCCTCGCCAGAGACACATCCGGCTAGGCTCACGTGTGTTCATCTCTTGACAGGTTGAGGACCCAAACCATTATTCTCACCAGGCCGAGTCACCTTCTTGGTCACCAAGTGGACAACCTTCTCCTAAAAAATGTGGCCTTGACCAAAACGACCTCATCACCTCCGGCTGTTGCATATAAATTTCTTCTTCTAGTTCACCATACAAAAATACAGTTTTAACATCAAGTTGTTCTAACTCCAAATTATGCATGGCAACTAGAGCAAGCAAGACACGAATAGAACTATGCTTCACAATAGGTGAGAAAATATCATTAAAATCAACACCCAGTACCTGACTGTAACCTTTGGCTACTAACCGTGCCTTATACCTTGCCTTTTCTACTCCAGGAATTCCTTCCTTTCTTTTAAAGATCCATCTGCACCCCACAATCCTTTGTTTGGCTGGCGGTTTCACAAGTACCCAAGTACCGTTCTTGTGAAGAGACTCAATTTCTTCTTGCATAGAAATCAACTATTTCGAGGAATCTTTTGAAGAAACTGCTTCAGAATATGTAGCTGGCTCGTTGATAGAATCTATTTCTTCTCCAACAGACAAGGCATACGCGATATAATCAGTATATCGTTGTGGTGGTCGTATTTCTCTTCTTGGTCTGTCTCTAGCAATACATCTTTCCTCCTGGGGAGATGTTTCTTCAATAGTATCAGGCTCCTCTTCTATCGAAGGTCCAGAGCCAATGGGACTTTCAAACGTCGCAGGTGGACTAGGAATTTCAAGCTCCACCTGCTTTGATGTACTCTTTGAGTTATCTATATCAGAAGAAACTGTGGACTCCTTGTTTGGGGTCAGTAGAGCAGACTCATCAAAAGTAACATCTCTACTAATAACAAATTTAGGTGACTTAGGATCAAGACACCACAAACAATATCCTTTCACCCCAGAAGCATAGCCAAGAAAAATACACTTTTTAGCTCTAGGCTCTAACTTTCCTTCATTAACATGCATATAGGCAGGACATCCAAATATTCTCAGATTTGAATAGTCAGTAGGTTTACCGGACCATACCTCTTCAGGAGTTTTAAACTCGATTGCTGTAGACGGTGAGCGGTTCACCAAAAAACAAGCTGTAGAGACTGCTTCAGCCCAAAACACTTTAGACAAGCCAGCATTGGAAAGCATACACCGAGCTCTTTCCAAAAGAGTTCTATTCATGCGCTCTGTTACGCCATTTTGTTGTGGAGTGTTAACTACAGTGCGATGCCTGGCAATTCCTTCAGCTTCGCAAAACCTGTTAAAATCTCCACTACAAAACTCCAAACCGTTGTCTGTTCGGAGTCTTTTGATTTGCCTTCCAGTTTGCTTCTCGATCAAAGCCTTCCACTTCTTGAAAGTATCAAACACATCATTTTTGTGCTTCAGAAAATAGACCCAAACCTTTCTTGAAAAATCATCAATAAAGGTTAATAGATATCGAGCTCCTCCTTTTGATGGAACTTGTGATGGTCCCCAAAGATCAGAGTGAATATAATCTAAAGAACCTTTAGTTCTATGAATTCCAGTGCCAAAGCTGAGTCGCTTCTGCTTTCCGAACACACAATGTTCATAGAAATCCATTTTTCCTGTGCTCTGGCCACAAAGAAAACCTCTTTTACTCAACAAGGTCAAACCTTTTTCACTCATATGCCCAAGCCTCATATGCCATAATTTTGTAATATCAGCATCTGACATAGATGATGAAACTGCTGCAGAGCCTATAACAGTAGCGCCTTGTAACACGTACAAGCTACCTGCTTTTCTTGCTTTCATACCAATGCACCTTTGCTTACTTTCAATACTCCACCTTCAGCTGAAAACTTGCATCCATTGGCATCCAGGGTGCCTAATGAGATGAGATTTTTCTTGAGATCTGGAACATGTTTGACATCAGTCAATGTTCTGACGATCCCATCGTGCATTCGGATCTGGACCGTTCCAATACCAATAGTTTTGCATGGAGCATTATTCCCCATCAAAACTACTCCTCCGTCAATAGACTCATATGTAGAAAACCAGTCCCGATTGGGACACATATGATAAGAACAACCCGTATCCATAATCCATTCATTGTTGAATTTGTCCTGCTTCTCTGCCACAAGAAGCACATCAACACCACCTCCTTCTTCTGCAATACTCGCGTCGCCAGAATCTTCATTCTTTTCCTGTGGAGCATTTCTCTTCTTTTGCAACTTATCACAATATTTGCGAATGTGCCCTGGTTCTTTACAGTGCCAACACACAACACCTTTACTTCTAGATTTTGATCTAGATTTTGGCCTGCTTTTATTGACTCCTCTTTGTTTGGACCTCCCTCTTGCATATAGACCCTGTGCCTGACTATCACTAGTTTGACTAGTGATATCATGATCAATCTTTTCTTTGGTCTCCAAAGCAGATTTAACATCTTTTAGAGAAATAGTATCTTTTCCATACAACATGGTTTCTCTAAAATGTCTATACGAAGGGGGTAATGAACAAAGTAGTAACAAGGCTTTATCCTCATCATCAATAATGACATCTAAATTTTGCAAATCCATAATAATAGATTCAAACTCATCAATATGAGAACTCAAAGATGTACCTTCACTCATTCGTAGTGAATATAGGCACTGTTTCTTGTACAACTTATTCGTGAGAGTCTTTTTCAGGTAGAGAGACTCCAACTTATCCCAAAGATCTTTCGTTGTCTTTTCGGCAATCACTTCGTGCAAAACTTCATTTGACAAAGACAACTGAATAGCCGAGCGGGCTTTCTCATCTATCTCCTCCCATTTGTGATCTAACATGGCCTCTGGCTTTACACCGGTTAAAGCCTTCTGAACTCCATTCTGAACGAGGACGGCACGCATCCTCACTTGCCATAGTGAAGTTGATCTTTCGATCAAACTTCTCAACATCAAATTTTGTCGTCGACATCCTCACTGGATAGGAAATACCAAAATAAAAGTACTAACAACCAGGGCTCTGATACCAGTTTGTTAAGATAGCACCCGGATCTAGTAGTACATTTATTTTCAAAAGGCGACAATAATTTGATAATAAAACGAACGGAAATTAAAGCGACACAATATTTACGTGGTTCGGCTAATAGCAAGCCTACGTCCACGGGCAAGGAGCGATTCCACTATAAGAGATTTACAGAGAGTTACAACAATTAGAGAAACAATTCTCTAATTAAACCCGAAACCCCAAGAGAACAAGCTCACAATTCTCTCACAAAGAATTTATCTTTCAAGTGTTTCCCGACTCTCTATTTTTCAAGCCTCTCAAATAACCTCACTTGTGTTGAAGCTCTCTAACTTCTTCTCTTTCTCTCTTTCTCATGTCTCCAAATGAATGGCCAAGGCCACCTATTTATAGGCAAAGGAAGAGATGAGATAAGCATCATCCATTTCTAACGGATAAGCATTATCCAATGTTAATGGATAAGCATTATCCATTTCTAATGGATAAACATTATCCAATATTAAAGGATAAACATTATCCAATATTAATGGATAAACATCATCCAATCCTAATGGATAAACATTATCCAATGCTAATGGATAAACATTATCCAAATCCTAATGGATAAACATTATCCAAATCAAGAAGACTTCAGTTTGAAATTTGTTTCTTTACATAAATCGAGGTCATCATTAAATTCAAGTCACAATAACAATATATAATTAAATAAATATTAAAATACTACAGGCTTGTGAGCCTACGAACAAGAAATATTAAGCTTGAGCTCGGCTCGAAAACTATACAAATTAGGTGGCTCGTTAGGCTCGCGAGCTGGTTCGATTCTTTTGCATCCCTAATATGAAGTGCATTAAACCACGGTTGCAGAACACATGACAGAAAAAACCCCAGTACAACTATTGAAAAACATACACTTCTCAAAACAAACAAATATTAATTGCACGCATAAAGAGTGATTAAAGATGTAGATACCCTTATATATATATATAAAAAAAAAAGATGTACATACCCAGCGAGGTCACTTGCTTACCACGGGCAGCTTTTGCGATGACGATTGATTCAATAATTTGGGCCTTTAAGCATATATGCTACTATATCAAGTTCATCATTGGCTAACTCACAAAAATTCTCTAATATGGAGCGGTATAATGCATAACATATAACTCGGAACTCATGTGCGTCCATTTACTGCAAACTTTTACAAACAAGTTCACAAGCCTCACACCCTCTTTATGTGAGAATATATGCAACTGGCCATTAAATTGGCATCTTACCAAGATTAGAACCAAAGCCCCTTCTTCACTTGGACCTGCCACTTTTCTTTGCTCACTGTGTAGAGAACAACAATTCACTATGGGGATCTAAGGTTGAAGGTTCAATGGTTGCTCTCTCACTCTTCTTCGTTAGAAAACAGAAATGTGAAGTATTAATTCTTAGATCTCGCTGGCTGCTAAGATTTTTTCGTGAGAACGACGCTCTTTCTTTCGCGAAAATTTAACAAAGAGATAGGAAGAAGAAGACGACATGGTATCCTATTTAACAAAGAGTAGTATAATCAAACCATTAATAAACTAGGGACATTCAATTAATTTAGGGGATTGGATATTGGTCTCTAAAAAATCAACAAAATGGGTATCTAAAACTAAGCCAAACTCTACTGGAGAGTAAATCTAACGTTCAAAAACTAAGAATTTAATAATAAGTCTCCCATAGTAAACTATGCTCATACAAATTTATAAATAATTAATTAATTGATAATATTTTTATTATTTTTAATGTTAAAAGTTATGAAGATATATATATATATATATTATTCATATATATTTAAAAATATAAGATGGGTTTGACAAATCTAGGGTCTAATCAATTGGCTCACAAGTTGGATTTGAGACAAGTTTGGGTCCAATAAAATCTTGGCAGGGTGGATTAAGGGGGTGTTTGTAAAAACTCAAAAAAAATATTTTGCTGCTTTTAGTTTCAAAAAAGCTATTTTAAATTCTTAATTTTTCAACTTTTGCTTAAATTAAATAGAAAAAAAGTAGAAGCTGAGAAGTTGGGAGAAAACTGTTTCTATCAGTTTAAAAGTGTTTTTTGGTATTTTTGTAAATAAATTGAACTTTTTAAACTGTTACCTACCAACTTTTGATTATTGTTTACTTTTATTTTCAAACACTCTACACTTTTACTAACAACTTTTGATTTATTATCACTTTTATTTTTAAACATTATCAATTTTTATTACTCAATTTTTTATTTTTTTTTATAACTTGTTCAACAACTCCAACTCCTCCAAGAACAAAAATAATCCCAAACACCCTTTAAGTCCTTAACGGGATGGATCTCGGGTCTTGCCAATTTCGCCCGATTGCTTGACCTAGACTTTTATCAATCATATGAGCTAGGACAATTAGGATGTGTTTGGTTTCCATAATTATTTAATCATATGTAATTGTGAGATTGAAGATTAAATGAAACTATCTAAAATATATTCTCTTATTTGGTTTGTTAGATGAAATGTCAAGATCAATTTTTTCATAATTGTGTTTGTTTGGTTGGTTTCATTGATTATGCCATTTTACTTAAGATTAAGATATAAATTTACCGAATAGCCCCTGCAGTTGATACATGTGCAGTTTTTTTTCCCCTTTTTCTTTTTCTTTTTAAAAAAAAGGAACATTGTGTAATTTATATAAACACCCACATATAAAATTACAATTAACAAATAAGAAAATATATTATTTTGTTATATGTAATCTATATATGTATAAAAGTATTATACATTTTAAAAATCAGTATTTTTAATAATTGAATATAAATTTATTTATTTTTTAATTGTATATTTAAATATAAATAATGAGTACTTTTTAATGATTAAATATAAATTGATTTATAGATTATTTTTTATTTGTTTGTTTCCTTAATTTCATATATTCTATATATGTATATACATATATAGAAATCTTATAATTTTGGATAATCAATTATTTTTATTGATTAAATATAAATTTATATATTTTGAAAATATATATATATGTATATAAATTATTAAAAATAAAAATGTGTTTGAATAAATTTCTCCCAAAAATTATGTATTTGAATTGTCTTTTTATATTTGGGGTCAAATAAATGTAAAAATAAACAATTAGATAATATATTTTCTTTAATAAATTTAGATTGTATAATAAAAATTAAAACATAAATTCTAATTAAGTTCCAACATTTATTTAAGTTCATTCTCACATAACAAATAAACTACAAAATAATAAAGCACTTAAAACAAAATTATGATAAAAAAATAAAAATGAAGAAAAGCACATTCTCGTCTTCTATACAGATATACCAGTTCACACGCACCCACACACATTAAAACACACACAAAGAAATTGCCCCTCAAATTACCAACTAATCCTGAAATTGATTATGGATCTAGTATACCCGCGAGACAAGGAATAAAACTATGGGTAGAACACTAAGGATGGGTGGCTGTGGATATAAATCGGCGACAAGAACAAAGCATGGTGGTTGTTGGTGGTTTCCGGCATATATGGCGTTCGAAAATGTCTCAAAGTCATTCCAGTTTACCATCTTCTTCATCTTCCTCACTTCTCTACTTATATATCTTATTTCTCCGCCACAATCCAAGGAAATTACCGATAACGGCGTCAAAGTGTACATGTCAGTTGGCTCCCTCCCGGATCTCCTTCGTAACGCGCCACTGCTTCCTCGACCAGACCACCGATACCCTCCGCCACAACCTGCCAAAGCTGTCGTCGTATGTCGCCCGGGCAACCACAGCATCATCACGGCCAAGGCGTGAGTTATGCAGCTTAATCTGAAAACAGATTTCTACAACCCGATTGCACAAATTTCCTGAAGTGGGGACATAATTGTCAAAGCACAAATAACAAAAATCTAATCTCATCTGGTCGAATCCCAATCGCAGGGGGGGGGGGTTGCGATTATAATCGGAAGATTCAGGGGCTTTCATTGCGGGCCGGCGCAACTAGCCTCGATTTCATTGCGGGTCGACACGATGTAATTATGTAAACCAAACATTAGATTACACACAATGAAAGCCACTTATTTTGGCTAATCACAAAAACCAAACACATCCTTAGGATCTTCAAATCATCGCGAGGACGTCTAGATTATCTAAATATAGGCTAGAAAGGAAATCTTTAAATTATAAGGGCTTAACTGCAATTGATCAAACTATACATTTTGGCATTTGGGTATAGAAACTTATATAGATTCTCGCGAAAGCTCTATCAGAACCTACAGGAAAAGAACCCGCAGAGAAGAAATGGCGGACAACCCTACTGCTAAGAGATGGCTTCCTCTCGAAGCTAACCCCGATGTTATGAACCAGGTGCCCTCCCCTGTTCTCTTGGTCTTATCTTTTTACTGTTCTAATTTGATTCTGTGCACTAAGTTAATAGTTCGAACTATTTTCTTACAGTTTGATGATATCCTGAAAATCTTGGTTTCAATAATGGGGAATTTGGAATAATAGAGATTTAGATTGATATATGTCCTGAATATGCCAAAAGACAAGTGATGAAATCGGGAAAAAATGAAGAGCCATGGAATAAGTTATATAGATCGTAGAGAAATGGTGGGACGCAGATTATTTTTGTAGAGTGAATAGTTTGGTTGACGAAAAAACTTGTCATGATCAGTTTATTTGGGGACTTGGTGTTTCACCGAATGAGGCAGAGTGCTCTGATGTTTATGGACTTGACGAGGAAATGCTACAAATGGTCCCAAAGCCTGTACTCGCTGTGTTGTTTCTCTATCCCATTACATCTGAGGTAATTTTTGTTTGTTTCCCGGAATTGTTGCTGATTTTATATATTTATATTTTATTTATTCATTTTTTAATTTGTGTACGTAATCATAGATCTGAGACAAAGTCTTTGAACACTTTTAAGTTTTTTCAAAAAACAAAAAATTATGGATATCGATTTCTTAGAAAATTGTTTTTTTAATTCCAAGCATCAGAGTTTAAGCTGATCGATTTAAATCCCGCTGATTTATGTTATTTCAAGCCCAAATCTTCTTAAATCCATTATTTTTATCTAAACGCAACCTAAGAGTGGTCTAATTTGTAGCTTCTACCTTGTTAGGAGTCCTTATATTCATACTTTATATGACCTTTTTCTGATTTTACAGAGCGAGAAAGAGAGGATTGAACAAGATACTGCAATGAAAGTGAGTTCTATCTTACTATCACATATCTCGTTTATTATTTGGGACCAACGCCTTTCTCTTTCTCATTCTCATTAATAGATGGTCATTATTGCAGAACTTAGGTCCTTTAAATGTAAGATTTAAGAAGCTAAGCTTCTGCTGCCTCATTAATGCTTGCTTTCATTTGCCTTATTGTCTACATATGGAGGCTTTTTGACTTTGATCATGTCCGCTAACATCGAAATGTTTCTGAATTTGATGATTTTGCTTCTACTGTTCTTTCTTTTGCTGTATTTCATATAATGGATTGGCTTCCAATTATGGTTTCGCATTGTGTATTTTGGAGTTTTATTTTGCTTTATTCATAATATTTGAATCTTTGTATGCCCGTTTCTTGTATGAGATGTGCAAATACGTTGTACCGCAATTTGTTTGTCATGATTAAACTTCTGCGTGAGCTTTCACATACCTTTTATGTATAATGGCTGTGCTATGTGATTGTATAGCACAGAATATATGACGTGGCAAGTAGTCTGTTTTGAGGTCATGATCACTCATCTTTTACCCTTATTGTACTTGTGTCTGTGCAAGCTGTTCCTTAATTATATACATGCCACTATGATAAGTTTTTGCTTATTTATGCACGCAAACAGCCACAGTAGTTCAAAGCCATGCTCCAGAAATACTTTTGAATTATCCGTATTATTTGAAGCACTTCTCTGGTAACATTTTCCTACTGCCTTTGTTTCTATAATGCCAGAAAGTGCCAACAAAAGCCACTGTTTCTTTGCCTTTCTTAGAAATTAAGCATAGCAAACAGTTATTGGGTTTTGGTTACAAAAAAGTTTTCTTGTTGGTTACACTTGATGTTATCACTGTTTGAAATAGGTCATAAATGCATGTAATTTCATTAGCTCACTTGACTTAAGTTGTATTTATCCTCACTTGACTTCAGTTGTATTTATCTTAAACTCTTGTTCATACTAATTTGTTTTCTGGAGTGTATTTATTTGTCTTGGTAACTGATTTTTTTTTTTGGGTTTTTCTGTTTCAATGATTTGTCATATAATATGTAACATGTCCGAAGTTTGATGAATACCGAGTCAGATAAGTTATATTGTTTACTTGAAATTTACTTGATTTCAGTTTTTGTCACAATTTTCATTTTGTTGTTTATTAGTTTTAGTTTTTGCAACAGACTTCATTTTGTTGTTTATTTCCTCTACTCTGGATCTTTTGGTAGTTTCTGTCGTCTTTTACATTTTAGAATTCTGATTTCAACACTTTCAATCTCTGTACAGGATCATCCCGGTGGAGTATACTTTATGAAGCAAACTGTGGGAAATGCCTGTGGAACCGTTGGGCTTCTACATGCTGTTGGTAATATCACTTCGCAGATAAAACTTGGTAAGCTCCTGAATTCTGAATATCTTTCTTGGTGATTCTTTTGGTATGATGAATAGTTCTCTGCTATTTTCGAATCACTTTGCAAATTGTAGTCTGCTATTTTTAGATCACTTTGTAAATTTTAGTCTAATTTTGTATTATGAATGAGAAGCTTTCCCCTGTGGATGAGCTTTTGATATGATGAGAACAGAAATGGTAGAATCTTTCAGTACTGAGTAGAAATGAGGAAACCCCTTTGTGTGTGTGTGTGTGGCAATATATGTATATATACTCCGATTCTTCTACTTTCCTCCTTCCATTTATGGTTCTTATTTCATTTTGTGCAATTATCAGAAGCATTGCAATCTGTTTATTGATTAAGTCGCCAGGTTATTGAGTAGATAGTTGGGAATAACCTATCAAAACAGATGATTGAACTTGACAAAGTAATACTGTCTAGTGTGCTATTTATGATATTGAAGGACATTAAGTTGAAAACTTTTAACTTATCTACCCCTTGATTATAGAATGTTTCATGTTCACTCATATTGTGGATTGCCAAAGTTAAGTTTTGCCCGCTTTACTTTCATTTCTGGTCTCTTTATCGTGCCAGGACATAGAAAACAAAAAGTTTTTTTCTGAGAAGACGTGATTCTGTGTCATTCATGTATGCTTCAGTTTATTCAGTGCATACATGTAACAATTATGTTTAGGTGAAACTCATTTCTTTTGTTTTGTATTATTTTTCAGCTGAGGGGTCTTACCTTGACAATTTCTTCAAATCCACTGCAAAAATGGATCCCTCAGAGGTCTCGTGTTCTTTTAACTTTTCCTTAGACTTAATAATCTCTCTTGCTGTTTATATTTTATACCGTTGCCTCAGTAAAATTATTCTGCAGCGTGCGACATTCCTTGCTAATGATAGAGAAATGGAAGTCGCTCATTCGGTTGCCGCAACTGCTGGTGATACTCAGGTCAGATACGAACAATTTGGGTGATATTTGAAAAAAGATAATCATTTATATTCTGCATTTGTTGGCTCATATCTTTTTTAACTCAACTTTTTCACCTTCATTAACAAGCTGACTTGGTACTTGAATTAGTCGTGAAGGTGGCTTTTTTAACCCTCTCGAAGGGTAACTTCTTAATGCATTTCTATATTTCCCATCTTTTAGTCTGTATGCGCTAAAGTTCTGTTAGTTAATATTGGTTCCATGATAGCATGAGCTAGAAATGTGCCAAAACTGTTAGGTGAACATCTTTCAAAGTTACATGTCTGTACCATTGTTACTAATGTAACGGATTTTGTTAATAATGTCTGGAAAAAAGTTTATGGATTAGCCTAAATGATCACCTCCTCCTCCTCCTCCTCCTCCTCCTTCCTGTTTTTCTTTTTCCTTTTTATTTTTTCGGATTCTCCGCTGTATAATTTAAAGTTTCATGTAACAACAAAGAAACTTTAATAGTTGAATGACTCAAATGCCCAATGTCGTTTTAGCCCAATTCTTGTGACTTGCAGCAATTTAATCTAGCAATCTCTATTGTTTACCCTCTTCTCATCACAATCACTGAAGATCACCTGTCTGATCCAAATTCCCTCTGTACCGCCCTCATTTCAGGAATCTACTGCAATTTGTAATACCTCTTTCTTTTTTTTCCTCGTCTTTTTCTCCTTTTATTGTATCTCTCTTCTCTTCCTTCTTCCAATTGCCTCGACCGTTCCTTGAAGAAGGCACAAGGGTTAGAAACTTGTGATGGGGGTCGGAGGAGAGGAGGCCGGATGGGGCGAAGGGAATAAGAGTGTTGTGTTAAGGGTAAAATCCACCAATCTAAACACAATCTTAAAGAATTGTTGAATTGGGTGTTTATTGTATATGTTTATTCAGACCAGATGAATAGTCAATTCTCTTTCATTTCATCCCTTAGCCTGTTTAGCTGCCCAATTCTGGCACATGCTATGCACCAAATGGAAATGGGTAATTTTGTCCACAAAATTAAGCACTTATTTTGCTATTGAGGTTCGTCGAATATATATTTTTGAGACAATGGGGCATGTCCAAGGGGGGTATTACTTTCATGATTGATATGCTCTTTGCTTTTTTCCCCCAGTTTCATCAATCTTCTATTGTATGTTATTTATTGTTTTGTTACTGTATAAGTTTCATTGAAGTGCAGTGGCTTTTATTTGAAATCTTGTCTGTTTTCTTTCTAATTCCAACAATTCACGAACCATACTGATTTGTTCTCTATCTATGTAATAAAATGACTACTCTAATTTGTCACATTCTTTCTAATATGACAGTATATGATTAAACCACATCCTCAAAATTGCAATCATCTCACAGACACAACTAATCCTGCTATAGGGACAGACTATTTTGCCTCCTCTAATTTGTCACATAGTGAAACTGTGGAAGTGCTTTCCCGGGCTGGAATGGCTTTATGTGTGAACCGGACGCCTTCTAAGCTTATGAGTGATTCATTTCAGTAATGAATTTCTTTTCCTTAAATTTGCTGTCACACCATTTTCTCTATTTAAGACTACGTTATACCAACTTCTGATTTTTTTGGCATTTTTATTGGATCTTTATGCACCAAGTCTAATTGAAATTGTCGCATAGTGGCATTCCTTTTGTTCCTGCTTCTCTGGATGGTTATGAACTACTTGTGGATTTTCTGTTCATTTTTTATGGGAGACATTAAAACACACTTTCTCTAGTGCACCTGATTTTACATTTGTACGAACCAAATTCTCCACCTATATGTGGTACTGATTAGAGTAGTCTAAAGGTTTGAGTTAATATCTTGTTGATCAATTTTTGTTTTAACCTAATTTAATCTAAGTTGATTGTTGAAAACTCCAAATTGTAATCCCTTATCTTTTGGCAGGCATTAGATGGCGTAGATACACATTTCATCTGCTTTACATGTATAAATGGTAA
>CM047876.1:11228948-11293162 GCA_026212405.1 Petrea volubilis | reverse complement strand
TTGTCGCTTGGTTGTTCAACTGGAAGCAGAGTCCAGTGAGTGTCTTCATAGATGCACACGGAAACCTTAATTTGTTTTGCGACCCTAATAAATGGATTGATTGAATATGAAAAACAAAAAAAAAAAGAATCTGGATCTTGCATATGCATATGTATATGTATAGTTTTTAATAGTTGAGGCCACCTGAGTCATATGAATGAATGAATACTTTGTTAAGTGCAATCTTAGCATAGTGTAATACAGATCCTCAACTTGGTGTCTTGTAGGAGAACTGTATGAGCTTGATGGACGGAGGGCTGGACCAATTTCACACGGTGCATCTTCCCCAGGCACGATATTACAGGTGAATCGTTCTCTTTCTGAGCAAGCTACTCTCTGTCTGTATTCTAATCATGGAAAATCATCTAAGGTTAGACTAGCTTTGACAACCCTTATATGAAAATTTTCAAATATCCCCCTAATGTTTGCTACTTATTAGACGTGGGATTTGTAATAAAAAATCAAATATTGGAGGGCAATCAGTAATTTTTTGTACCATAGAGTGGTTTTGTGGGAAAGGGCCAGACTTCGGCGTTTTCTTTCTTACTTCCTTCCTTTTTCTTTTGTTTTTCCTTTTTTCTTTAAATAATTTAATGATATTTTCTTATTGATTTTGTGTTGCTTCATACTCATTGGATCTCTTGTCTGGTGGATATTCATTTTCACTGCAGGATGCTGCTAAGGTTATTCAAAAGATTATCCAGAAAAACCCCAACTCCATCAACTTCAATGTCATTGCCATTTCGAAGAAAAGTTGAGCATTGTGATTGTTTGGAGACACAAACTCCCAAAGTGCATCACATGGAGGCTGGATATCTCACAATCATGAAAGATTTTGAGGGCATTTCTGCTGCGGAGCTTTTCAACTAGTTAGTTGCTTATTCATTTGGTTTATCGTACTTTTGATCTCGCTTTGTGCTGATAGTTGGGGTTGCTCCTACTTGTCCTAGCACTCCCTAATTCGTCTGCCTAATGTCTTTTGTGTCATTGTAATGAATTTCGCTGCAAAACGTGATATGCGTAGATTTACGTGATTTTGGATTGAAGAGAATAATCAGGAGGCTAAGCTTGAAGACTTGTTCGGATTGTGTTGGGTTGGCGTGGGATGGGGCTGTCAACGGAATGGATTTTAATCTGAATCTGATTCGAGTTCGATCTAAATTTTAGTATATTCGGTCGATTAAAATATTCAATAGATTAGATCCGATAACAAATATCCGTAATTTGAAATAAATAGGTTGGATTTGGAATCAAGTAGTTCGATCCGCTAAAAATTCGAATATGAACTTTAATAATACTTTTTATTATGTTAGTGACATTACATATATAATGTTAGTGAAGAATTTTAAATACAATGTAATATTCAAATTATTATAATTTATAATACACTTCTTTTTATATTTTTCAAAGTAATTGTTTTTCAAAAAGTAATATATAGTTTTTATACATATTATAAAATAATTTTTTATTTATTTAAATTTTATTTTTTACCTAAGAAATAATTTTTTTATTACTTATTTTGTTTTAAAATTTAGAATTTTTTAATAGTTAATCAGATTGAATTTTTTTTATCAAATTTTGAATTTTTTCTCGGATTCGGATTTAGTTGAAATGAATGTAAATCCTATAGGATTCGGGTCAGATTCAAATACTAAGTATGCTTATCGGATTTGAATTCGAATTCAGATTTTCTTGATTTGATTCAAATCTATTACATTGACAACCCCAGCGTGGGAAGTGTCGATGAAGTTTAATATCCTACAAAAGGAACTAAGCTATTTACTAGTCATGATAAATATAAAAGAGAAATTTGGTGGAAATGGGAACAGCGAAGGAAAGAAAAATTAAGTTGGGATTGTCAGGTGTCAAGTATACAAGGTAGAAGTTTAATCTTGGGCCTGCCGTTTAGTTTAATTTTACCTTCAACCTACTGTGCAAATTCGAATTACTTGTAGCGTATTGTTTACTTGTAAGCTGCTTAGTTCATTTGAATGAGTTTTTTTTAGAAGAGAAGTATTTATTTATTATTAATTAAAAAAAAATACTTCAGTTAAAAAAAGAAATTGTTTGGATTTTTTTTTAATTTTTAAAAAAAATCAAAAATAGGTTTTTTAGAAGTTATTTGGAGTAGTTTTAAGTAAAAGTATCTTTTGAAATACTTTTAATTACTATATTCAAATGTAAAATTGTTTATCTTAGAAAAACAAAGCATTACTATAAAAATTAAAGTTCGGGAAGTATTGTTTTTTAAACCCATTTAAATGGGTCTTAAATCTTAATTATATAGGCATGGCACATAAACCGCAATTAATCATTTACACCCATCATTATGTTGTTGTGTTAATTTATATTAAGAGAGTGTTTGGCTAAATTTATTTTAAAGAGCTTATAAGTTCATAGAGCTTATAAGATGTTTTTGGAGCTTATATACTCCTACATATTATTTTAAAAATAAGTTCTTAAAGTGTGTGGATAAA
Source organism: Petrea volubilis (assembly GCA_026212405.1). Taxonomy (NCBI): domain Eukaryota; kingdom Viridiplantae; phylum Streptophyta; class Magnoliopsida; order Lamiales; family Verbenaceae; genus Petrea; species Petrea volubilis. The sequence goes on along the minus strand of CM047876.1, from coordinate 11,290,646 downwards.
ATAAGATTATGCAGCTTATAAGATGTTTTTGAAGTTAATAAGTTGTAATTTTCTTTGTAAAAATTAGAAGTTTATATGTTTTTTAAGTATAATAATGATTGAAAAAATAAAGTAAAATTAATTTTATGTAAATAAATATTTTTTAAGATAGTAGAAATATAATCTTGAAAAAAAAAATATTTATATTATTTTATCTTTTAACATTAGACAACTTATAAGTTCTTTGAAAAAAAATTATATGGGGGGAGGGGGCCTTACTTTTTTTTTTGAGCTTATAAGCTCCTAACAATTTATTTTTGGAGTTATAAGCTCCTTTATTAAAAAAATTACTAAACACTTTTAAGGAGTTTATAAGCTCCCAAGTAGCTTATAATATATTTTTAGGAACTTATAAACTTAGCCAAACACTCTCTAAATGTATTTTTATTAATACAACAAGAAACAAATTTCAATCGCCTCTTAATATATTATTTTAGTAATGGGATATACAATATCAATTCGGAGCCATTCCTAGTTAAAGGAGTAGACAACAATAATTTATTTAAAAAACACAATTCAGGAACTAATTATTTATATTAGAAATTAAAGGTTAGTAATGTCTTAAACTCCGATAAAGTTATTTGTTTTGAAAGAAAAAAATCATTGAAGAAGCATTGATGTTTTATTTTATTTTATTTTTTGTCAAATTAACGAAAAAAAGGATGTATTATATGTGTAAGGGGCATTTAAGTGAGTTTATCTTGCCTGGTCACCAATTAAATTTTCTTTCAATTTTGATTAAACGTATTTATGTTTTGATCAGTCAACTAAAAGAAAAAAGACGAAATATTTAAGTACATTTTACCATATGAATTTAATAACTAAAACGGTAATTCATTATATTTTTATTTCTAGGGGAAAAATATATATTAGTTTCAACTCATTGACTGTATTATTTAATTTTATATTATAAAAATTTGTCTAAAATTAATGGGAAAAGAATGAAAGAACATTTTTCTAAAAATATTTAATTTTGGCTGTATTATTTAATTTTATATTTTGAATAAGAAAGAAGGAAAGAAAGAGTCAATTAACTTATCAAATAAATACGTACTTTTTTTTAACTTTTTTTATTTATTTTTAAAGTTTTAATGAAAGAATATAGGATGCTATTGTGTCTTGGCTGAGTTCCAAAGAGAACCCTGGAACATGTATTTTAGAGATTGAGATGAGAAAACTAATCAAAAAGTTGCAAGTATATAAAACATAAATTGTAGACATAATTCCACAAACTATATATAAATAAATTAGTACACATGGCAATTGGAGAACCAGTATCTCATAGTGGGAAGGTGTTCGGCTAGATTTATTTTTAAAAGCTTATGAATTGTTAGAGCTTACAAAATTTTGTGGAGCTTATAAAGTTCTAAATCTTATTTTAAAAATAAGTTGTGAAAGTGTTTTACTAAATAAGATCTAACATTTTATAAGATGTTTTCAAAGCTTATAAGCTATTGGCGCATTTGGTGAAACTAAGAGCTTATAAGCTATTGGTGGGTTAATTATATTTACACCCCCTACAAGTTTACGCAATTCCCATCAGTAGCCCTCTTAGATGAAAAATTACACGCACACCCCCTCTAAAATATTAAAATTATAGATGTACCCCCTTCGGGGAGGGTTCTGGAAATAAAAGTGATGACGTTAGCCAAAATTTTATGTGATCTGACTATTTTACCCTTGGTAATTTTGCAAACTTAGAAGGGGTTGTATTTAATTTTTAAAGTAGAGAGGGGTTGTATGCGTAACTTTTTATGAAAGTAATTAACCGTTATATTTTCAAAATTTGACTGTTGAAAATTTAAAAATGATCGTTTATGATTGTTTTTTGACTATTAAAGTTGCTCCTCTCTCTCTCTCTCTCTATATATATATATATATCACTCTTACAATTTCATTTGACATGAATTTAGTTTAAAGTATATACACATGTTTTTTATTTTTCCTAGCTATTTTTATAGGTTTTGTTTGGTATGGGTTTATGTATGGGATTATATATGTATCTCACCTATAATTATGTTTGGTAGATTTTTTTAGCCCTTTATAAAGTATAAGTCCAGTTTCTTATCCATCCATTTATGGGATAGCTCATCCCACATGTGTAATCCATTTGATTTGGATTCGATTGATAAAAGTTGTAATTTACTGTATTATACTTAAATATATATGATGTGGTTTAAATTAAAAAGTTTTTCATGATTTGCTTCAAATCCATATGGAAAAAAGAATACTACCAAACATAATTTGAAGGATATATCATGAAATGATACCTACAACCAAATATATTAATGTAATGGATTGATAATAAATTTATAGCATATTTATCTAATGATTTTACTATCACACACAATCCTATACTACCACCAAATGCAATCCTAGTGTCTTATGTTGAAATACAAGAAGGATAGATGCAAAAAAAAAAAAAAAATCAATTCAACTTGAAAACAAGCATTGTGATAGCGGATAAGAATGAAAATCGTGGTGATTGTAGTATTATTGTCCAACTCATAGGTACTCCCATTGGTGTCTTCCCTGTTTATATGAAGACGAAGAGGCTTCAAATGGTGCCACATGAATGAATGAGGCTGTAACATATGCTTGTTAAGAAGCTCTACCCAAAGATACTTATGGGGGCAACATTGTGCCAAAGCTCATGGCTTTTAACCTTACATTGCTTGCTATTTATTTATTTTTTCAGATTATTGAGTCTATCACTAACTAATTAGTATGATTATTGTACCCTTTTTTTGTTTTCATATAGCTTTGGTTAGTTATTTTACATGTATTATTTTAAATTGTGAATGTATGGTTAGACTTGGATATTAAAAAAAGACTTGATTTTTTACACATCTCTTTTGGCAAAACTCTATTACATAATACATACAAAATATATTTCAGGTTACAACAGCTATATGAAAATAATAAAAATAAAATATCATTGACAACATATGAAAATAGGAAGGATACAATACTTTTCAACAAATTAAAACGTATAATGATAATAATACTAATTAGTTAGCATTAGACTTAACAATATAACAAAGTAGATAAATAGGAAATAATATGATGTTAAGTGCCACATATTTTAGCACAATTTTGCCCCCATAAATATATTTAGCTGGAGTTTCTCAACAAGTATATGTTACGACCTTATTCATTTGTGTGGCACCATGTGAAGGCTCTTTTTTTTTTTTTATTCAAGTAGGGTATACACCAATGATGGTATCATAAGTTGAATAATAATAATACCATATTTACCATGATTGTCATTCATATTCGCTATCATGATGCTGCGTTGCAAGCCAAATTTATTTTTTTTTGCTCTTGTATTTCAACCCTATATATTAGAAGAATGACTAGAATAAGCCACGTGTGTGTAATCTAAACTAAATACATGTCAAATAAAGTTGTAATGGTGTATATATATAGAGAGGGGGGGGGGGGGGGACAGAGAGAGAGAGGAGGAACTTTAATAGTCAAAAAACAGTTATAAAAGTTCATTTTTAAATTTTTAACAGTCAAATTTTGAAAATGTAACAGTTAATTACTTTCATAAACAATTACACATACACCCCCTTTCTACTTTAAAAATTACATACAACCCCCTTCTAACTTACCAAGGGTAAAATAGTCAGATCACATAAATTTTCGGCTGACGTCATCACTTTTTCACCGGAACCCTACTGGAAGGGGGTGCATCTGTAATTTTAATATTTTAGAGGGGGTGTACGTGTAATTTTTCATCTAAGAGGGCTATTGGTGGGAATTTCGTAAACTCGTAGGGGGTGTAAATGTAATTAACCCAACATAAATTGTAGACATAATTCCACAAACTATGTATAAATAAATTGGTACACATGGCAATTGGAGAACTAGTATTTATAAGCTTTTTAAAAGGGCAATTGGCATATTGCACCATCTAAATGCATTTGATTAGCACAATACAACAAAAAATTAAAATTTTGGCACTTTGCATTCTTAAAAATACGTTAGTTCCACACTTTACACCTTCCACCCATTTTCACTGAAACTTTTTATTGGAAATAGCTAAAATAAAAAGGGCAAACTTGGTAGCCTATATAAGAAAAATAAAATAACCAAACTTACTTGAAAAATGGGCTAAACGATGTCTTTTTTTTTTTTTTCTTTCTAAAACCTCATGTTTACGTACATAAATTGAACAAAACAATAGAAGGAAAAAAGCACTCCTCTAATGGCTTGAGCTTCTCAATTTCTCTTTATTGTTTCACCTAATTTCTAGCAATAAATGAAAGAATTAATATTTTCGATTGAAGTTTGATAATAAACAATCATGGGAATATCAAGAAGAGGATGACAATGGAGAGAAAAATATATTGACTGCAATCTTGGCAACCTTATTGTTAGTTTTTAGATTAATGTACCACACATTTTTTATCTACAAAAGACAATATGCAAATTTACAATTATCTTAAATTATCTTATTGATTAGTTAGCTTCTTTGTTTTTCGAAATCTTGATTTATCAAATGGATGTATAGAAGAGGTAAAGCACCCAACTCTTTACTTATCAAAAAAAAAAAAAAAAAACCATCGAACTTTTTTTTCCCATGAACACATGTTATTTCGGTGTGTGCAACCCATTCAAGGTATAATCCCTAATCTATTGCTACTGAGAATGAGTCTTAATTTTTGACCGATCATCTTTTTTAACTTGAAAAAATGGAGTAAAAAAGCAGCAATAAAAAAGAAGAAGAAAAGAGAAATGATTGTGTTTATAGCAAAGAAGAGAAGAAAGAGGAACTTTAGAAGCATACATCAATGAAAGTACGAAGAGGGGGGAAATATGGAAGACTTAAGTGTTTAAAGTAGAGGCAACGACTTGAAGTGACTATTTTGCCCTTTTTATTTTGACCAGAATATTATTTTTGATGGAAAATTACAATGGGAATTGGTGGGGGGTGCAAAGTGCCAAATTGAAGCATTTTTAAATTCTGATTTTAGGGTCCATTGTGCCAAACAAGTATATTTAGAAAGTGCAGTATACCAATAGCCTCTTCAAAAATAAGTTGAGGGTCTTTATTTTTTATTTTTGGGGGCTTATAAGCTACTTCACTAAAAAATTTGAGATCGAATCTGATAAAAATTTGGGGGCTTATATTCATTCTTACTAAGTTCGAATCTGATAAAAATCCAAAATTTGAGAAAGAAAATCCTACTCGAATAGTAATTTGACAAAATTGAATTTTTAAAACAAAATAACCAATAAAAAAAATATCCTTTTATGTAAATACAAAATTAAATAAAGTATGAAACTATTTTTGATTATGTATGAAAACTATGGATTATTTTGTTAAAAAAATTACCTTAAAGAATAAAGAATAGTGTATTATTAATTACAAAAGTATATATATATTGCATTCTCTTTAGGCACATTTACGAATACTATATACATTAGGTCATTAATTTAATAAAAAATAATATTAAAATTTAGATTCAGATTTTTGACAGATCAGATTACTTGATTTCATATTCAATCTATTTATTTCAAATTATGGATATTTATAATTGACTTCAATCTATTGGATATTTTAATCGTTCGAATATACTAAATTATGGAGTAGACTCGGATCGAATTCAAATTGAAATCCGACCTTTTTACAATTTTGACCCAAAAAAGTATTTCCTTTAATATTCTGACACAAAAATAGGATCCCTTGTAAAAACAACCTAAGTCGAAAGTGGTGATGTTGACTTCAATAGATTATTAAAATATTATTATTTTTACAATTATATGATTAATTTAATAAATTAAAAAAAATATTTTAATAGAATTCGACAACGGGGTTGTCGCCTTCTAGTAAAAAATTAAATTTTCATTTACACAATTTTATGTATGTCTAGAAATACACACACACACACACACACATAGGAAGTCGACTTCAGCGAAATTTTTTTAGGAAGTCGACAACCCATTGAATTTGTTTTTTATATCAAACCGGGTGAGTGCTGTATGCTGCCAACTGCAGCAAAAGCATTCAATGTAGCAGTGTTGTAGCAAGCAGCGTGTGGTCATGTCAAGCCATAAATATATATATATATATATATATGTATATTTTCCGAATGGTGTGGCTTTGAACACTTCTTCTTCCATTATATAATACTACTGAATTCGTCACTCAGAAGCTATGAAAACATTTTCAGCTTATGAGTATTGTGTTTCTCTCCTTTGTTCCTTCTTTCTTAGTTTGAGTATTTTTTTTTTGTTTAGTTGAAGAGTATTACTTTGAAGAATTTCTCAAGGTATGTGATATTGAATTTTTGTTTTGATAGTTAGTTTTATTACATATATTATGAGGTTAAATTTGAAATGAGTTTATTTGCTTGCTCTATGAATGAAATTATTTAGAAAATTTAATTTATTGTTAAAATTATTTGCATGTTCGTTGTAATGTTTGGTATGTAATTTTTTTTAGTAGCAAAGAAAAGAATATGTTCTGTAAATATGTTTTTGTAAGTAGTTGTGGATTTTTTTTATATTTTATTTTGTACAAAAAGTCATTTTTTTAGAATATTTTATACAAAAATTGTTATAAAAAGAAGAATATGTTTTTATTTATAATGTGTTATATGAATATGCTAGTAGCAAAGAAAAATATGTTATATAGATTTTGTTAAAAATTTACTGTTTTGTTATTTTTCGTGCAAAAATTCATTGTTTCATAATTTCTTTTTTTCAGTAGAAAAAATTATGTAGAATATAATTTTTTGTTAGTTGTACTTATTTTTTCGATAATGTTGAATAATTTTGTGAAAATAAAGAATTTGTAGCAGAATTTGTAAAAATGAAATTTTGTGGCCACATTTTGTGAAGATTTTGTAAAAACGAATTTTTGTAAAACTTTGTAGAGAAATTTGTCACAAAAATGTGTGATGAAGTCAACTTCTGCAAAATTTGTTGTCGACTTCTTCAAAATTTTACAGAAGTCAACACCAGTGTTGTCGACTTCCATTTCATTTTCTATTGTTTATTTTTGTGTATTATTTTTGTTTATTATTGTATTTTTACGTAATTTTTTTTTGTAGTTAATAAATAATTTTATATTATTTGTATTTATAATATATTTAGAATATTTATTTTTTGTATTTTTTGTAGAATGGATGTGGAAATGTTGACGTATTATTATGGACCGGAGGATAGTAGTGTTTTAAACGAACAAGAAAATCATATTTTCTCAACAACTATTTGTTGATCGTGTAGACCCTAACCAAATCGTTAGGCTTAGACATTGGAGTAAAGGAATATTTGGTCAAGATGGTGTGCAACTTCATGACAAAGTGAAGGAAACACTTTATGATATAGGTCTCTTTGGTGTGTACCGTTGTAGATTTCGTGATATAGATCATCATTTAATTACTGCATTGATAGAGAGTGGCATCTGGAGACCCACACATTCCATTTAAGGGTAGGTGAGGCTACTATTTCGGTGGAAGACGTAGCGGTAATTTGAGAATTACCGGTTGACATACATCCTTTATTGGGAGTAGACGAGTGTCCAAATTGGGAGGACGGGTAGGCAACTTACTGCCTAAAAGTACTCGGGTTTAGTCTTGCTTCGACTGATTTGAAAGGGTTACGGTTGAAGTTAAGTGCTTTGAGAGACTATGTTAATAATAGAGTATTTGATAATAACACTGTGCTGTGGGACGTGTTTCAAGTTGCACGTTGTGTTGCACTAATACTGATCGGTGGAATCATGTGTTTTAATACTAGCAGCACGTTCCTTCACTGTTGTATCTGTGATACTTATCCAAAGCGACTGAAGTAGTGGCGTATAGCTGGGAAGTGCTGTATTAGTGCACTTAAACTAGGAGCTTTGTGATACTGCTGGTGAAAGAGATGATGAAGGAGTAGGAGATATTGGCAGCACGCTGCAATTATTGCAGGTACAAGTAATTTATAAATGTAGTAAGTATTTTCTCATATGCATTTTTCTCAAATATTGACCACTAAATTTATTAGATATGGGCATGGAGTCAGATGTCATGTTTGAGGCCATCCATATTGCCAATACAACGAGAGTCGCTGGGTTTAATTATACTCAATTATGGTATCATATTACCTTGGGGGCCCTTATGGTGCAAGGTAATAATATTATTAATTATGTTTACACATTATGAACTTTATTTAGGGATTGTTGTATTAAAATATATTGCACAGATGAAGTTGTTGTACTTTATAGACACATATTGCCAGACACAACATCTGCATATTTAGGGAGTATGCTAGACAACATGAAGCCTAGAGAGGTATTCAAAATGTTTTTTGTTTGCATATATTATGACATCATTTTATATTTTCAACTGTTGTTACTTTATTTCATTTAATTTGTGGTGCAGTTTGTGTGGATGCCCTATGACTACCAGTCGGATTTGATGCGTACTATACCTCGTTATTGCAGGATGGAATACTAGAGGGTCTGATGTCCCCTTCTTAACCACCATATAGTTGAGTGGCGCGAGGTGCATCATTGTATGCATCAATTTGGACAGATGCAAGACATTCCGTCCAATCTTGAATTACCCCACAAACTTTTCAATAGCACTACTAGAAGGGGCAAAGCTAGGCACAACTGAGAAGATGTCCATGCAGAGTATATATGTATGTGGAATCGGTCTCGTGGGCAGAGTGTACATGTGCCTATAATCACTAATCCTAACCTCTCTACAGTGCCTAATTATGATAAGTGGTATGCAAAGCACACCAGGCAATTAATCACACCATTTAGTGGAACTGTTGAGATTGGGTATCATCTAATAGAGATTGATGCATGGAAAATTGTGGTGAGCAATTAATTTATAATATTTTTGTATATCATTAATGCAATATCAATTAAGCTACGATGTAACTGATGTTGACTATTATCGCAGGCGGATCAAATGCATCAACTTTCATTAAGCTATGATGCACAGAGTGAGTTTGCTAATCCTGAATTGTTTAGACGCTTTGTAGATTCAACCTGGAACTATGCCGAAGGTGTATACTCACTCGCTTAGTAGGTGCTCGACTGTTTGTATGAAATACAGTCAACACACACCATTGTGCGTACTTAACGCCGTAGACGTAATTCCAATGCAGAGGCAGGCCTGTCTAGGTCACAGCATGATGAGGTAGGCCCATCTCAATCACAATGTAATGAGGCAGGCTTGTCTTGATCACAACATGAAGAGGCAGGTCCGTTCCGATCATAGCGAGATGAGCCAGGCCCGTCAACGCCAACATGAGGAGCCTCCATCGTCATACATTCCTCAGTTTGCGTTAGCTTACACCCCTCAAATCCCAAATATTGGCCAATTTTGTAGTGGTGGTATTTGGTCAGATCTTGAATTGAGTTTAGGTATGGACGGATGGGAAGGATATGGATATTCGCAAATGGATACGCACCTTAGTTTAATGTGTTGCCTATTCCATTTTCTGAGTTAGGTGACTTCCAAAACTATGGTGGAAGTACCTCATATGCGGAGCCGTCCCCGCAAGAAGAGGTTCGTGAATTACAATGTGAAGAAAGACCTAAAAGACAAAGGAATCCTCCACGGTGCGACATAGGAGGGCGTAGTATGTTGTTGTGTTGGAAATTATTGGCTATTGTGTTTATGGGCTTTTTATAATGTAATTGTGTTTAATGTGGACTTGAAATTATTATGTAATTTTAGTTTATGTACTTTTTATGTTATTTTTGTTCACGTACTTTTTATTCTATTACTGCGATTGAAGTGAACTTAAATTTATTATGTTATTTTGTTATTATTATGTTTATCATGCAACAGGGACGGAAAGTACACTAAAACATGTTGAAAGTGGGTTCCATGTACCTGCTATCATCTATTGAAAACTCATTCAAATTGAAGTTTTGAAGAGCTTCTGTGACAACTGGCATATAAATCCCCATTCCTTGTTGCCATTACATCTCATTTGTATGAAATGGGTTGATTGCTTCTACTTCAACAAACAGGTGCACAACTTCAAGTTTTGATTGCGGGTTGGTAAAGAAAGATAGTGTTGAATTATTATTGATCTCCAAAATATTTTCCATAGGAAGATCCCCACGGAGAAAGTATACACCAAATATTTTGATAGTGTATCAATTCCGATCTACACCTATCGTGTTGTAGACTAGGATTACAAGATCGACAAATGATGACGATCGACTAATCCAAGTCACTCCAATCGGTGGGCAATCATACGAAATGGAGTAATTTGAATGATTCATTTGATCGCCATAATGTATAGCAATACTGATATATGCCATCTTATTCAGAACAAACTGGATGAAAAAATACACCAGTACAAGGTTAAAAAATATAGAAAATATATTGGACAAAAAATAAACTTCAAAATATTGAGAGAGAGATGAAGAAAATTTCTGATGTTGCTCTCACCCAACTTTAGAATGTTGGCAATTTATAGGGTGAAAAAAATCCACCTGTTAGAGAGAGTATAACTACGTTAGTAACCGTTAGAGAAGTCGACAACCAAAAATACAAAAAACACCTTGTCGACAATGATGTTGTTGACTTCACTAACGACTAATTGGTTGTCGACTCCTAATAATTTAAAAAAAAAAATCTGGAAAGTTGACATTCAGGTTGTTGATTTCCAATAATTTTCTTTTTCTTTGTTTTGCATTTTTCTGAGAAACACATTTTCAAAAAATGTGTATATGAAATAAACGGTCGATCGACAACACCATTGTCAACTTCTATTAAAAAATAATTTTTTTAATTTTTTTAATTTATTAAATTTATCTAACAATCATTAAATATAATAATATTTTATTAAAATCGACAATGGTGATGTCGTTCAATAGAAGTCAACATTACCGCTGTCGACTTAGGTTATTTTTACATTGCATCCTATTTTTGTGTTAGAATATTAAACAAGACACTTTTTTGGGTCAAAATAGTAAAAAAGTACTTGAAATCCACTCCATTGAAAGCGTTGGGCTGAAATACGTGCTGTTCCAGAAATTGGGCCACAATAAAAGGACATGTTCGAGAAATTAATTATATCAAACCTAGCTGGGCTACTAGACATTGTTGTCTGCTGCAATATTGTGGATAATGCCATTTTCATTTGTTCAAAACTTGTTCGATAAAATGTCCATTCGGAGTTATTGTCTAACAAGCAAATGGATGGATTGGACGGCGTTCTATTGAATGGGGTCTAAAATAGATACAAATTAAGCTGAATTTCGAATAACAGATTGTAAATGAATTTAAATGATAATTAATTTGATACATATTGTAAATTAGTTGGTGCATGTACTAGTAGTCAGTGGATCTAACACCTTACACAAAGAAGACATGGTGAATAGAAAAGAAGAATTTAAAAAAAGGAATAAAACTGAAAAAAGAAAAGTATTTTATTGATTATTTATATCGGATTGGAACTTTTATTATTATTATTATTATTATTTTGTTGATATTTGTACTTTATATAATAAAATATAGTAATTACATCTTCATTCACTACTAGAAAAAGAGCAAATAGCCACGGATTTTAGCCACGGGAAAAATCCGTGGCTAATCCGTAGCTATTAGCCACGGATTAGCCACGGATTAGCAACGGTTTTCGATGAAATTTTTTTTTGAGCTTTAGCCACGGATTGGCCACGGATTACCCGTGGCTGATTTAGCCACGGCCAAGCCGTGGCTAAATGTCGTGGCTAAATTTGGCGCCAGTTTTGCCGCCAATGGTTAGCCACGGCTTGGCCACGGCCTAGCCGTGGCTAATTTGGCCACGGCCAGACCGTGGCTAAGCCGTGGCTAAAAATTTTTATTTTTTTTTGCAAAAAATATGATTTGAACTCTTGACCTGTTAGTTAAAGTTAGAGCATTAAACCACTACACCACTTTAACTTTTTGTTTAATAATTGATTTTTGCTATACTTAAGTAATATATATATATATATATGATATTATATATATTGATATATATGATAAATGATTCGATATATTACATACGTATAAGATTATATATACTTATATATATGTGTATTTATATATAATTAGTTGTATATATATTAGATGTATAAGTACATATATAACATATATTAGATATATAATACACTAATATATGTTTATTTCATATAGATGATTGATCATATATAGTACATATGATTAGATATATATATATATATATATTGGATCTATATATACGTACACTACATTTATAACATATATTAGATATGTTCTATATAGATATATACTTATATCATATAGACTATATATAGAGGATTAGAATGTATATATAATATATTAATATATATGAGATACACATTGACATATACGTATATTGATATATGTATATATGATATATATACTTGAAAATATATATATACACATATATTGATATACATGATATATATATATATATATAAATATAGCCATGGATTAGTCACAAATATATATATATATATATATTGGTACATATATCCTTGGATATATAAATATATGTATCAATATAAATTTACATATGTATCAATATATATATATATATATATATATATATATATAAATTTATCTGTGGTGCAAAAAAAAAATGAAAAAAAAACAATTAGCCACGGATAAATTTTTGTTATTGATATTTTAATTATCTCAATATAAATTATCTATATATACTTGGATACATATATATATTGATACATATATATACTTGGACATTTATATATATATTGATACATATATACTTGGACATATTTAAAATAGATACATATCTATCAATATATATACTTGGACATTTATATATATATATATATATATATATATTGATACATATATACATGGACATATTTAAAATAGATACATATATTGATATATATATATATATATATGATATATATACTTGACATATATTATATAATACCACACATATACGAAGATATTGACAAATTATCACGAATTAAAGTTGCTATTATCTAAATATAAATTATATAAATAGACTTTTGTTATAATTTTTGTTTTTGATATATTAGTTTATTAAATATTTGTCATAAAAAAAAGTTGAATATTGAACGATAAAGTCAAAGGTAAATATCTTTATTTTTTTTAAAAAAATAATTGGTTAATAATTTATAAAAATTACTAAAATTAAATTAAAAAAATTGATAAAACTAATGAAATTTATTAGATAATTTAAGTTTAAAATATTGTAACAATATAGTTTAAGTATAAAAAAAATCAATCAATAACCAAAGAACTCCCTTGGCGCAACGGTTACATGCTCCATTTATAACATTGATGTCCCGTGTTCGAATCTCCTTGAGCGCAAAAAAAAAAGCTTGGGGACGCGGGTTTCAGGTCCGGGTTGGGGCGCGGGTCCGGGTTGGGCCGCGGGTTTGGGTGTAATTAGTTTTTTTTTTTTTTTTTTTCCAGTGGCCACGGATTAGCCACGGCCAAACCGTGGCTAATCCGTGGCTAATCCGTGGCCCTTAGCCACGGCTAGGCCATGTCTAGAAAAAAGTGGCCAAAGTTGGCCACGGTTTGCCCGTGGCTATTAGCCACGGCTTGGCCGTGGCTAAGCCCAGCCGTGGCTAAAAAGCCGTGGCGACGGTTAGCCACGCCACTTTTAGCCACGGAAAAAATCCGTGGCTAATCCGTGGCCAATCCGTGGCTAATCTCCTTGGCCACGGATTTTTTGTCAAATCCGTGGCTAAAATCCATGGCTAAATGCCTTTTTTCTAGTAGTGATTAGGTCATGACAGTCAAACAAGTAGAATCGATAAACTCACCAATTTTGAAATGGGTTTGATTTTGGAAATATAACCGTGCATGCTAAAGAAAAAATTTGTAATAATATATTGGGTTAATTACATCTAGATCCCCTATGAATTTACAAAATTACCAACTGTATCCCTCTTAGATGAAAAATTATACATACACCCCTTTTAAAATATTGAAATTACAGATGCAACCCTCTCCAGTAGGGTTCCGGCGAAAAAGTGATCATATTAGCCAAAAATTTGCGCGATCTAACTATTTTGCCCTAGGTAATTTGTAAACTTTGAAGGGGCTTGCATGTAATTTCTAAACTATAGAGGGGATATATGCGTAATTTTTAATAAAAGTAATTGACTGTTACGTTTTCAAAATTTGACAATTGAAAATTTAAAAAGTGATCGTTTATGACCGTCTTTTGACTATTGGAGTTGCTCTTCTTTATGTATATGCACCATTACAACTTTATTTGACCTGGATTTAGTTTAGAGTACACGAACATGGATTATTCTGGCCATTTTTTGTATATGAGGTTGAAATATATGAAGAATAGATGCAAAAAAAGAAAAAAAAAAATTCAGTTTGACTTGAACCGAGCATTATGACAATGGATACAAATGACAGTCATGCTGCTTGTGGTATTATTACCCAACTAATGGTACTCTCTTTAGAGTTTATCCTACTTGGATGAAGAAAAAGACGTTTTACATGATGCCACATGAATAAATGTGGTCGTAACATATACTTGTTATGAAGCTGTACCCAAATATGTATATGGGGGCAACATTGTGCCAAAGTTTCTATCACTTAACCTCATATAGCTAGCTATATATTTATTTTGTCATATTATTAAGTTTAACGCTAACTAATTAGTATTATTATTATACACTTTTGTTGAAAAATTGAGTATTTTTCCCATTTTCATATGTTGTCAATGATGTTGTATCTTTCTTATTTCCATATAACTCTTGTAACAATGGAATATATCTTGTATGTATTTAGTAACAAAGTTTGGTGAATGTATTGTTAGACTTGGATGTTAACAAAAAAGCTTGAATTTTCACTTACTTCTTTTGGCATGTAATTGGGATTAATTTAATTGTTACGTAGCTTCTTTGGTATTATCATGTAAGTTTTGTTATCATTTCACGTGGTTGCTATCATTATAATCCAAGAATTGAAAATAATACATCCAAAATACATTCCATGGTCATAAGTTACAAGAGCTATATGGAAATATGCAAGATACTTCATCATTGACAACGAAACAATACAACAATAATACTAATTAGTTAGTGATA
Organism: Petrea volubilis; assembly: GCA_026212405.1. Classification (NCBI taxonomy): domain Eukaryota; kingdom Viridiplantae; phylum Streptophyta; class Magnoliopsida; order Lamiales; family Verbenaceae; genus Petrea; species Petrea volubilis. The sequence continues at coordinate 11,275,552 of CM047876.1, read as the reverse complement.
GACTTAATAATTCGTAAAAATAAATAAATAGCAAGCAAGATGAAGTTAAATACTATAAACTTTGACGCAATGTTGCCCCATAAGCAACTTTGGGTAGAACTTCTTGACAAGTATATGTTATGGCCTCGTTAATTCGTGTGCCACCCTGTGAAGTCTCTTTCTTCATCCAAGTAGAGTAGACACCAATGAAAATACCTATGAGTTGGACAATAATACCACAATCATGATGGTTGTCATTGGTATAGGCTATTATAATGCGCGTTTCCATGCCCGAAATTATTCTTTTTTTTTTTCTTTTGCATCTATCCTTCTTGTATTTTAGCCTCATATACACTAGAAGAATGGTTAGTAAAAGCCAAGTGTGTGTGCTTTAAACTAAATTAGTGTCAAATGAAGTTGTAATAGTGTATGTATATAGAGAAAACTAGCTCCAATAGTAAAAAAATCATCATAAACGGTCACTTTTTAAATTTTGAACAGTCGAATTTTGAAAATGCTACGGTCAATTACTTTTATAAGAAATTCCACATGCAACCCCTCTCTAGTTTAGAAATTACATGCAACCTCCTTCTATGTTTACAAAATTACAAAGGACAAAATAGTCAGATCATTCAATTTTTTGCTGATGTCATCACTTTTTTGCCTGAACCCTATCGAAAAGGGGTGCATCTGTAATTTCAATATATTGAAAAGGGTGTATGTGTAATTTTTTGTCCAAGAGGGATACTGTTGGTAATTTTGCAAACTTGTAGGGGGTCTAGATGTAATTAACCCTAATATATTAGGGATTCGTTTGGTTGCCAAGATTAGCCGAGAAAAGGCCTCTATGTCTTGGCTAATTACCCGTTTGGTCGGCAAGATTATAATCTTGGGTCAGGAGCTAATCTCGCCTAGCCCGCCATGTGAAATGCTATATCTCAAGATTATAATCTCAAGAGGGGGGTTGAGATTGAGTCTTGCCTTCCCAAGATGAATTACTCCAACACTTTGAATTAACCACTTTGTTCTCAACTTTGCCCTTACTTTTTATAGGTTTGTCCTCAACACTTATTATTATTATTATTGTTGTTGTTGTTGTTAATGTTGTTGTTGTTGTTGTTGTTATTTTTATTATGTCTTCAATAAATCTAATAATTTTATTTAAAATATTTAAAAAATATATCCAAATAAAATCTAATAAGTTTTAAATTTTATGCTATTTAAATTTTAAATACATATTATTATTATTATTATTATTATTATTACAAGATGGCCGAGGCGTAATTTGAAAAAATAAGCCTTAAAGAATTTGAACAATAGAGGGTAAAAATGTAAATTGTATTTTAATATTAGTTTCAATTTTATTCAATCGTGGATACTAAACCACCATCTGCATAATACGTACGATCATCCTACTCAGTTAATCGTGGATACCAAACAACCAAGATAATTTACTTGACTCTCGACTAATCTTGAGCCAATACATAAGTTTCGATTAATGAATCTTGCAAAGCAAACGAATCGTAGGTAGATCTTAAGGTTTATTGGTAATTAATTTAAGTGGATGGGTGATAAATTTTAATGATGATAGTTAATTAATTTAAGAGGGTGGGTGATAAATTTTAATAATGATTTATATTTGGGTAGTCTTTTTTTTAATACAATCATCTCAGGACAATTTATAGATGTCAATCGGAAAACATCCCTACACACACGTACACACTCACTCACTCAAATAGAAAGGGGTAGAGGACAAGAGAGTTCGAACTCAGGACTTTCCTAATACCACTTTCGAACCCCCATCACTCGGCTTTGAGCTCAGTGGCGTGTAGTTAAAATTTAAAGGCCAAAGAGTTTTTAATCTCATAGAATGGGTGCACATACATTTTTGGTCCTCCATTTTATGGAAGGCAGACTTATCCATTAGCAATTTAACGAAATAGTTACAAAGTCCCACAAAATGGACGCAAAACATTGCATTTTTCAATCCTACTAGTTAGGAATTTAACAGTCACGTGCCATGCATATGGCCTATGTCTCCACTCCGTAAATTGCTTGTGGAGAATCAACTTTGGACCAAGTTTGTCAATTATTTTGAATTTGAATGTTCTTCGAAATCTTGTAAGGCGTAGGACAAAAAATGTAGATACGTGTATATAATTTATGACAAAAAAAGATGAAATTCAATTTTTCCAAATCTCAAACAAGCTAATTGAATCAAGCCCCCTGTATTTTCTCAAAATAGCAAAATAAACCCTATTATTTTAACTAATATAAAAAATTTGTGAAAAAAATAAAATAGCTTTTTCCCCTTATTATGAATTTATGTGTACTCATAAAATAGTATTGAACGGACAACTTTATTCTTATTCAATTTATGTCCCCATAAACCCTATGTTAAAAACTATTGGCACCAGAAATCTTACGATAAAAAAAATCAAATATAAAATGTACAAATATATATATATATATATATTATGTATGTATAGTATATTATAAATGAAACCTAAAATATATATCGAGGAAAAATATATGGAATTCATACAAAACATATATAAGAGTTATATAAAATACATTATATATATAAGGAAATTATGTATAATTTATATATGTATGACATATATATTTATGTGTGAAATTATCTGTGTAAAATAAACTCAATCAAAAATTATAATATATATAATTTATGTAAAATGTATATACATATATATGAATCTATATTACATAGATTTTAAAAACTAAGATAGTGAAAAATTTAAAAAAAATGACAAAAAAGGAAAAAAGAAAAGAAGAAAATACTTTATGAAAAATTAATTTGCATTGGACAAGGGGGTAATTAGAAACATTTTTTATTTTATACCTTTTCGGTTTTTAAATTTTTAAAATAACCCAGTTTTGAAAAAGCTTTCTAAAATACCTGATCTAACTATTGACGTGGGTCAGTATGCTTTGTTTAAAAATAAACTCTAAATTTTTAAATAAATATCACTAAAACCCCTCCTAAAGTATTTTTGATCATTTTAGTACATTTTTGCCTATACAATTTTGTTAAAAACATGTTTAAATTGGTAAAACTCACAACCATCCTTGTAAAACTAAATCTTAAATTTTTAATATTACTCATTAATTTCTCTTAAATTCATAAAGTTAAATCAAGTAAAACCCCCGACAACATAAAGTTGGTATCAGAGCCATAAAGATCAATAAAATTTTATAAAAAATAAAATATGGAATATTTAGAATTATTAAAACTTTCAATCATAAATTTTTTAATAACTAAAGAGTTATTAGTTTATTTAAATGAATTAAATTATAAAGATTTTTGTGATGATTTAAATTTTGATCTATTATCTTGTGATTTTTCATGTGATGAAACTAATTAGCGGTTACCTTCACCATGAAGAGTCAACTGTTTACACACACTAAAGGATTTCAAAGAGTCGATAGAAAATACAAGTATTTGTTGAAGCTAGAGAACATTGCCAAGGAGCATTAAAATGCTAGATTAAGGGAACTATACTATAAAAAGTTAGAGGCTTATAAAAAAGTTCGAGATGTAATGATTCTACATAGCATTGCCTAGTTATACACTGCATAGGCTTCAAGTGGAATTGTATAAATATCAAAAAGAGTTGGATTTTATATTAAGGAAGCCAGCTTATCATAGAGGAGATGCTTTTAGAATTAATTTCTTAAGGACCAAAATACAACAAATAAATGAAAGTCTTGATGTTTTAAGCCAAGCGTGAAGACAAATAAACATCTTAAACGATGGATACAAAGCATAAATCTAATTTTAAGACTAAATATAATTCTCGAAGAATATAATTGAGAATATGAACACATTAAAACAGAAGAGAATAAAGCAAAAATACAAAGTTGCAAACAAATAATAAAAGATACCCAACAAAATGCTTAAATACATTGGGATATATAAAAAAAAAACCAAATGGATAAAATAAATAAAAATATTGAAGAATTAAATATAGGAATGAATAAAATACTTGAATTACTATATGTTCTAAGTCAAGAACTTAAAGAATTAAAAATAGAGGTTCAAATCTTAAAGATTTGTAATTCAAACATTGAAGATTTAATAAAGAATAACTATCTAAAGAAAAATAAATTCGACAAGAATATAAAAGAAAGAGATATTATAATAAAGCTAATAAAACCTGTTAAAGAAACTTTACATCCAAATTCGTTCGATGCATATATGTTGAATGTTGAATTACCTAGAATAATAGCTGAAGAAGAAACCCTTAAAAAGGATGAAAAAGGTAAAGATATTGCTACATCATCTAATCCACTTAAAGAATAAAATTCTGAATCTGAAACATATAAAGATGAATGAAATTAATGAATTAATAGATCAATTTGAAAAAAATTAATCTTTCTGAAATAGAGGAATATGAAGTATTAGTTAACACAAATAATACAACTGGAGGCCCAAGTGGTACAATAAAATCAGAAAATATGGATTTAGATGAATCAGATATGATGCCTATTCCTAAATATAAAAGGCAATATTATGATCATATAAAGAAAGATAAATATCATAAACAAGTAAATAAATTTACTCCAGATAATAATTATAGTGAACCTATAAATCATGGAGGTTTTACATTAAATATAGATTGCAAAGAAGACACTAAAAAAGCCATAATTTCATGGGCAAATACTATGAAAGTTTTCTTTTTGTATAACGCCGATGATACTTGGATATCAAATAGACAAATAGATTATTTAATCGCTACCTTTGATGGAATTGTTTTCAATTGGTGGCAAAGATTAAACTGAAAACACTAAAGCATTAATAAAAAGAAATGTACATACCAAATTAATAGATAATACAGAAAAAGAAATTGAAATTTTAGTTGCCTATCTTTCTAGTGAATTTCTAGGAGAAAATTGGCATGAACCTGATAAAGAAAGTTCTAAAGAAAAAGAAGAGGCAAGAACTAACTTAATAAATCTTAGAATTTGTTGTATGAAGAATTTAAAACAATATACATGTGAATTTAAAGAATATCATTATACACAATACTGTAGTAATGAAGATCAGAGTATATATCTCAATATGTACTTTTTTAAAACTTCCACATTCTTGGAATAAATATATAATGAGTAAATGGAAGGAAGAAAATAAAGATTCAAACTCAACTCTAGGAAGAAGGATTAGTTCCCTCTTTTTAGAGCTAACTAAATTGTGTAAGTCTCAAGATTTATAGAGACGAGCTAAAAATTTTTCACCTTTATATTGTAATGAATTTGAGGTTCCTAGTCAAAGGGGATGTAATAAAGAAAGATTTAATAAAAAGAAAAGAAGGTTTCATAAAAGGAAGTATAGAAAATATAAAATCAAAAAGAAGATATTTTAAAAGAAAACCTAACTATAAAAGAAATAAAAACCTTTCACAATGCCTATGTTGGAATTGTGGAGAAATTGGACATAAATCACCAGAGTGTAAAAAGCCTAAAAAGATTCGGAGTATTGAAGCCGAATTTATAGAACTACAAGATGAATTATCTGAAGTTTTAGATATAGAGAATTATGTAGATAAATAAATATACATTGAAGAAGAAATATAATCTAGTAATTTTGAGAATGAATAAAGATATAATAGAAACTGAAGATTCTGATAAAGAAGTAATAGAATCCAGTTGTTAGCTTGCATGAGTGTTTCATATTAATGCTCCTAGAGAGACTCAGCAATGGATTGAATAGCTTTAATGCCCATGGATCTTTGTTCTGTGATCCATGAGTTGGTGACCTTAAAAGATCGAAAATTCTTTATGCCGGTTTCAATTTTTAAGTTTGTAGATAAAACATCTATGGTGATCATATGCTGGACTTAATGCCCGATTCGCATCTCAGGTTTTGGGGTTATAGAATAGAACTTGAGTACGACTTCTCTATTTCTAGCAACTTGACTAATCTGTGATTTAAAGCGGTCATCAAATTCTGAAATTTCATGAAGATCTTTACCAATATAGAGTAGATCTAGAAATCCATAGTTTGCAAGCTGAAAAACTTTATGTGGATCAGCTCCAAACATGGCTGTGATTCTTGGACGAACACTGTATCCTTTAAAGTAGAACAATGTCCTAGAATTCACCCATTTATAAGCTTCTTCTGCAACTTCTTTATACTCTTTTTTCCATTTATTTGAGGAACAAACTCTTCATCATTGAAACTCCTGCTATTGAAGCTTTCTGCTTTAGAAAGTTTAACTTCAATAACCTCTGATTCATCATGAGATTTTGAAGCCTTCCCTTTATTTTTCATGGAGTCAAAGAAATTTTTATCAGATAAGGGTTTAGCTTGAACTCCAGAAGACTCTGCTTTTTATCATCAATCATTTTTTCCTTTTCTTGATTTTTGAAATCAAGGAAAAAAATTTAATTATCTTGAATATAAAGGGCTCTATTTAGTCCTTCTTGAGAAATTTCTAGCACTGTTTTAAAATTTAATTTAGTCAAATCTTTAAGAGCTTTATGGCCATCTTGACAAATCAAGACAATATCAGCAATCTCATTCTTTAGCTCATTTGCCTCTTTATCAAGATACATCTTTCTTTATGAATTTGTTCCTACAGAAAAACAAGAATTCATAAGACGATATGTATCATCAACACAATTTTTGCGAAATTGTTATCCATCAATGAATTTGAGAAGTCTTTACCACCAACCGTTAGACAGTGGACTAGCCGTATGTATAGTGTATACAATCACTCTAGTTGCATTTAAAGGGAAATGCACACCCATATAATCCATTTTAGAGTTGGAGAACTCATTCTTTTCCGAACTCGGTATTTCTAGAAATGAAATCAGCTAGAAAATTTTCTAAACCTTTTATGTACTCTATTTTGAAACTATGAAAGGATCGAAAAACTTGCCATCTATGTAGCCTTCTGTATTGGGGTGTATTTGGTAATATATTGAAAATCAAAGACTCTATCTGGGTATTATCATTTTGGACTTTGAAAGGTTTTTGATATAGAAAGAGAGAGAATTTCTGAATTCCTTTTATGGTGACTAGAAGTTCTTTCTCATGGGTTGTATAGTTGACCTCAGCTTGACCGAAAGTACCACTTGTATACCTGCATATCTCATTGAGATCGGTTTTAAGTAGTGCTGCCTAATAAAGATCTGAAGCATCTGTTTGTATTATCAATTTATCTTTTTTATCAGGAAGTTTTAATTCAGGCAATGTTTTACAATCTTCCTTTAGATTTTTAATAATCTCTGTATGTTGATTGCTCCATCCTTTAATATTATTTTTTCGAAGCAATTTTTGAATCTCATGCTTCTTTTTAGTAAGATTTATTATGAATCCCTCAACATAATTTAAACAACCAAGGAATCTGTTTTCCAATTTATCAGGAAATTCACAGATTTTCTTAGATGTATGAGATTGAAGTTTTATTCTTTCTTTATTTGTTTTTAACCCTAAAAATTCTATTTCTTCTTTACAAATTACAGCCTTCCTTTCAAATAAGACTATACCATTATCTTTACAAGCTTTAGCAAATTGGAGTAGGCGAGTTTTATGTTCTTCTAATATATTAGAAGCAATTAAAACATCCTCAGCATAAACGACAAGAAAGTCTTTATATTTATTAAAGATTTTATCCATTCTTCTTTGATATATAGAAGGTTCATTCGTTAATCCAAATGGTATGACTAACTGTTCGAACTGTCCTTGAGGAGAACTACATGCTATATATTGTATACTTTCAAGTTTTATTTTTATTTGCCAAAACCATGAAGTACAATCAAATTTAGAATAAAATTTCTTTCGTTTAACCAAGTTTATTAAAACCTCTTTATTAGGGAGATAATAACTATCTGGCCTAGTGAAATGATTTAGTCTTTTATAATTTATTACTATTCTAGGTTTTCCACGCTTTTTCTCAGCTTCATTTTCAACCATAAAAGCTAGGTTACTAAAAGGACTATTACTCCTTCTAATTAAAGGTGGAGTTTTATTTAATAATTCATTTATTGGTTTATCAAATTCCTTTCTATTCTTTTCAGTATATAACATAAATCTTTCTTTTATAACTATATTTTCAGTTAACTCTATTTTTGTCTTTAAATCTGACTCCTTAAAAAAGCTAGAGGATGTTCATTATAATTTATTTTTATCTGTTTAATTACATTTTCAAGAGTTATCCTTTTTATTGTTATATTGGTATTTTTATTGGATTTTTTTTTTCATACAGTCCACCAAACTTGGCTGGCTGAACTCTGAATGGTTCATTTATTCGTGGTAATTTTAGATAATGATTACATTTAGTTTTAAGTATTATAGAATACAAATTCTGTGAATAAAATTGAAATTATTGTAGGAAATTATTTCCTAACAATATGTCAGTTTCAAGAGAGTTATATTCATAAATATTATTTATTACAATAATTTTACTTCCTAATATAACATTTATTTTATCTGCCTTTTTATTAATGTGATAGGCTTGACCCATAACACCCTTCATCTTTATATTTCCATTCTCTTGCCATTTAGTATAGAGACAGGATTTAAATAAAGTTATTTCTGAACCATTATCTATTAAAGCACAGGTTGTTATATTAGTGTTTTGTACTGTTATCTGTACAAATATATTTAGAGAAAAATTAATTCCCTTCATGTTTTTGACAAAAGATTTTTATATTTTCTATTTGTAATGTGATATCATATTTCAAAGGTGACAAGGTACAATTATTCTTAAGTCTTCAAAGATTATTCAAACTTGTACCTTTTGATCACAAGTTATTAATTGACCTTCAAAGTTTTTATATTAAAACATTGTAGAAGCAACCTTTGCAAAATCCTTTATTTTTATGCTTTGCAAGGTGATTACCACTAGATTTTGTATCAATTAATATATTGGGGCCTTCAATATATTCTTGACCATTAAAATATTTGCCATTTATTACCATTGTATTGGTTATGTCTTGTTTAGTGAATTCTACATTAGTAAGAGGTATCTTACTAACACTTCTTCTTGATATTGTATTTTCTCCAAAATCTAATTGTGGAGTTAAACCGCTACTAGATCCATATTCTAGTATAGGTTTTCTATCTATTTTTACTTCATAAGCTTTTATGTCTTCAATTTCTTCTATCATTGGTAACTTTATTGTCGTTATATCACGACATTCATCATCAATTTCTATATAAGGGTTATCTTGATATGTTTTACCATAATTACTATTTGAAAAAGCATACATTGCTCTATATTAAAAGGTAAACTTAAATTATCATTTATGTTTTGATCATTTATGTCAACACTATATTTAGGATAACAATCAAAACAAAATTATGAGTATATTAAATTTCCTTTAACAGTTCCTAAATGACTATTTTTAGCATCTTTAAACCTTTGGTCATGTAGTGAAATAACCATAGGACTATCTATTCCATCTCTAAATAAAGATTTAACTAGGATTTGAATCTTGCCAAGATAAAACTATTTTATTTTCTTTCTAACTTCTTTGTTTTTTATTTTGTTTAAAGCTTGATTTATTGAGGATTTAGTGAGCAAATTTAATCTAATTCGACCTTTTGTATGTTCAACATTTATTGATTTTTCAACAGCATGATAGTTATATATATTTATCTTTTCTTTTTTTATTAAACTACCAAAAACTTTAAAAATATTTTTAGTCGGATTAGTTGTATCAAGTTTTAACCCTTTTATTTTTTATAGAGTTTCTTGATTATAGGTTATTCTTTGAGCATAACCTTCTGATCCTTCATAAACTTCTATTTCTTTATTTGAATTTTTAGTTTCTATTATTTCTTTATTCATTCTCAGAATTACTAGAATATTCTTCTACTTTAATGTATATTTCTTTATCAACATAATTCTCTATATCTGAAACTTCAGATAATTCATCTTGAAGTTCTATGAATTTAGCTTCAATACTTCAAATCTTTTTAGGTTTTTTACACTTTGGTGATTTATGTCCAATCTCTCCACAATTCCAACATTGGCATTGTGGAAGGTTTTTGTTTCTTTTATGGTTAGGTTCTCTTTTAAAATATCTTCTTTTAGTTTTATATTTTTCTTTTGAAAATTATTATATTTTTTATACTTCTTTTTATGAAACCTTCTTTTCTTTTTACTAAATCTTTATTTATTGCATCCCCATTGATTGTAAATCTCAAATTCATTACAGTACAAAGGTGAAATTTTTTTAGTTCTTCTATATAAATCTTGAGATTTACATAATTTATTGAGCTTTGAAAAGAGAGAGCTAATCCTTCTTCCTAGAGTTGAGTTTGAATCTTTATTTTCTTCCTTCCATTTATTCATTATATATTTATTCCAAGGATGTGGAAGTTTTAACAAGTACATATTAAGATATATCTTCATTACTATAGTATTGTGTATAATATTATTTTTTAAATTGACATGTATATTGTTTTAGATTCTTCATACTACAAATTCTAAGGTTTATTAAATTAGTTCTTGCTTCTTCTTTTTCTTTAGAACTTTCTTTATCAGGTTCTTGTCAATTTTCTCGTAGAAATTCATCAGAGAGATAGGCAACTAGAATTTCAATTCCTTTATCAGTACTATCTATTAATTTAGTTTGTACATTTCTTTTTATTAAAGCTTTAGTGTTTTCAATTAATCCTTACCACCAATTGAAAACAATTCCATCAAAGGTAGCAATGAAATAATCTATTTGTCTATTTGAAGTCCATGTATCATCGACATTATATAAAAAGAAAATTTTCATAGTATTTGCCCATGAAATTATAGCCTTTTTAATGTCTTTTTTACAATTTATATTTAATTTAGAACCTCCATGATTTATAGGTTCACTATAATTATTTATGAAGTGAATTTATCTAATTGTTTTTGATATTTATCTTTCTTTATATGATCATAATATTGCCTTTTATATTTAGGAATAGGCATCATATCCGATTCATCTAAATCCATATTTTCTAGTTTTATTGTACCACTTGGGCCTCCAGTTGTATTATTTGTGTTAACTAATATTTCATATTTCTCTATTTCAGAAAGATCTATTTTTTTAAATTGATCAATTAATTCATTAATTTCATTCATCTTTATCTGTCTCAGATTCAGAATTTTGTTCATTAGGTAGATTAGATGATGTAGCTATATCTTTACCTTTTTCTACCTTTTTAACGGCTTCTTCTTCAACTATTATTTTAGGCAATTCAACATTTAACATATATGCGTCAAAGGAATTTGGATGTAAAGTTTCTTTAATAGTTTTTATGGGCTTAATTATAATTTCTCTTTCTTTTATTTTCTTGTCGAATTTATTTTTCTTTAGACATGTCTTCTTTATTAAGTCTTCAATGTTTGAATTACAAATCTTTAAGATTTGAACCTTTGCTTTTAATTCTTTAAGTTCTTGACTTAGAACATATAATAATTCAAGTATTTTATTCATTCTTGTATTTAATTCTTCAATATTTTCATTTATTTTATGCATTTGTATTTTTTATATCTATCCCAATGTATTTGATCGTTTTGTTGAGTATCTTTTATTTTTTGTTTACAACTTTGTATTTTGTGTTATTTTCTTCTGTTTTAATGTGTTCATATTCTCGATTATATTCTTCGAGAATTATTTTTGAACTCAGAATTAGTATTATACTTTGTATCCATCTTTTAAGATGTTTATTTGTGTTCATGCTTGGCTTAGAACATCAAGACCTTCATTTATTTGTTTTATTTTGGTACGCAAAAAACAAGTTTTAAAAACATCTCCTTTATGATAAGCTGACTTCCTTAATAAGATAAAGTCCAGCTCTTTTTTATATTGATACAATTCCACTTGAAGCCTATGCTGTGTATAACTAGGTATTGCTAAGTAGAATCATTACAACTCTAATTTCTTTACAAGCCTTTAACTTTCTATAGTATCATTTCCTTTATTTAGTATTTTCATGCTCTTTGACAATTTTCTCTATCTTCATATAATACTTGTATTTTCTATCTATCCTTTGAAATCCTTTATTGTGCTTAAAGAGTTGACTCTTTATGGTGAAGGTAACTGTCAATCAGTTTCATCACAAGAAAAATCGCAAGATAAGAGATCAAAATTTAAATCATCGATGAAATATTTATAATTTAATTCATTTAAATAAATGAATAACTCTTTAGTTATTAAAAGATTTATGATTGAAATTTTTAATAGTTCTAAATATTCCATATTTTGTATTTTATAATTTTTTATTAATCTTGATTGCTCTGATACCAACTTTTAGTGGGGTTTTACTTGATTTAACTTTATGGATTTAAAAATTAATGAGTGATATTAAAATTTTAAGATTTAATTTTGATAACATAACAAGGATGGTTGGGAGTTTTAATGTTTTAAACACATTTTTAACGAAAATTTATAGGTAAAAATGTACTAAAATGATCAAAAAATACTTTAGGAGGGGTTTTAGTGAAATAAAGGTTAAAAATTGGATTTTAAGAAAACACTCCGGCCCACATGAACAATCAAACTGAGGTTTGAAAAGGTAATCTAGGTTATTTTAGAAAACTTTTAAAAAGGTGGGTTATTTTAAAATTTTGAAAAATAAAAAGGTGTAAAATACAAATTTCTTCTATGGATGAGTGCCACGAAAATTTATTTTACAATTTTATAGCTTCATATGGTTTACAATGTTAATCAAAAAACCTAATCTAAAGATGAAAAGTTGAAACAAACGTAAAGATTGAAAATAATTTTGAGGATTGAATGCCAAAAAGAGCAAGTTTTGTAAAAACCCAAAATGTAAACGGAAAATTCTTATTTGCACCGGGACTAATCGCGTGACAAGTGTTTTATACTTTCTACGCAATCTGTGCATAATTTAAAAAGAATGATCAATCAATTGAGATAAGTCAATTGATAAATATATTACTATTTATTATATAATTAATTACGTACGCTCAAATCGAGTTTGTGTTTTTTCAAGGGAAACTTAGTTTTAACGTTTTTACAAGTTTGAAAAATGTTGCCTCAGAATCCTTGGCGGTAGCCAACCTCAAAAGAAGAACCATGAGTTCTGAGCTTAGCATTTCATTTTCTTGATCGAAAAATAAGAAAAAACGATACGTGTCCATTCCAAAAAGCTCCTTATCATGCATCGCACACACTCTCAACACGTGACACTCTCTGTTGCTGCTACTCATTTCCATCCCACTTTATAAACGCGCACAACACACAGTAATATCTCCCACCATCGTTTCAAAAACCCAGAAACCCAGAATCAACCAAATTAATTTTCTCCTCTTAAACCCTAAAAAAAATGGCTCAGATCCAACCCCGCAACGACCCCCAGAAGCAGCAGCTGGCCCACCAGGTGGCGAAGACGACCACCGCCGTCACCCTCGGCGGATCGCTCATGGTCCTCTCCGGCCTGACGCTCGCCGCCACCGTCATCGGCCTTGTGCTCGCCACCCCGCTGCTCGTGATATTCAGCCCTGTCCTCGTCCCCGCCGCCATAACCGTCTTCCTGATAATCGCCGGGTTCGTGGTCTCCGGCGGCTTCGGCGCCACCGCTAGCTTCGTGTTCTACTGGATGTACCGGTACGCGACGGGGAAGCAACCGATCGGGGCGGACCAGCTCGACCGTGCGAGGGAGAAGATCGCGTTCGCGGCGCAAGATGTTAAGGAGAAGGCCGAGCAGCAGTTTGGGCAGCAGCATTAAAGGTGGTGGTGGTGGATACATCAGCTGCGGACTTCGGGAATATTTTGGTTAAATAAAAGACAATATTTTGTGTTATTATGAATTTCTGTAGTTTGTGTTGTATGTCGATTCTCTTTGTGTTTGTGTTTCTGGATGTTAATTAACATTTTTTGTCCTGTAATTGTAAGAAAACACTTGTGTGTGTGTGTGTGTGTGTTGTTATATATATATATATATATATATATATCTATATATCTTAATGTGCATGCAGTTGTTCTCTTAGTTCATTCTAGCTTTGCCTGGTTTTGTTAATGCGGTAATGTTGCATCATGCATGCTTGTATTAATTACACAAGATGGAGGAAGATTTTTGTTACACTGGGAATTTTAAGGATCATTTATTACAAAATGGTATCATGTTTTTTCTGCCATTTATTAATTACAAAATGATATTATATATTTTTTTCATTTATCAATACACGTTGTCCGAATTCTTTATTACAAAATAATATGATGTGTTTTTCTATTTATCAATATACTGTCATGTGTATTGATAGTGATGAACAGTTGTGATAAGAAAAGAAAAATATGTATTGGTATTGGTGAACGATTGAAATAAGAAAAGAGAAATATTTATTGGTATTGATGGATAAGGAGAAAGAAACATTGAGAAAATTTTTGAAAAGATTCTCTTTGCTTCAGTCATTCACTAATATATACGTGTTGTGTATTGATAAGTACATGAGAAAATGTAACATTATTCGTGAGAAAAAGGGAAGATGTATTACCAAATTGAATATATATGTGTTGTGTATTTTTAAGTAAAGGAAACGATGTATCATCATTAGTAAGAAAGGAGAAAAGGAGAAGATGTATTATCAAATTGAAGGAGAATATATATTATTATGTGTATTGATGAGCAAAGAAGAAGATATTATTTTGTAGTAGTGGATTCACACTATTAATGCACAAACTATTGGTGGAATTTTACAAATATAAGTGAGTTTATCGCATTTGTTCGTTTATTGTTTTAAACTATGTATCAATTATAAAATACGCAGAAATCACATTTTAAGATATAAAACTAATCACATGAATATTATACTAACTACAGACAAGTAAAATGTACTCAAGGACAGTATGTTATCACGTGCAAGTTCGTCATACAATTTGTATCCGGCATATGCCAATCATATGATATTCGTCATACAATTTGTATTCGCCATATGCCCGTCATATGATACTTCGTATGATTTGCATTCGTACATGATTGAGTCGGGTTTGGATTAAAGGTTTTCATTCATCCTATGCAAATTTCAAAGGTTTTCATCCATCGTATGCAAATTCGTCATATGATTTGTATTGGTATATTTATGATTTGGCAATAACATTTTACATTTTACATTCGATTAAACTTTTTCATTCATTGTATGCAAATCCATCATATGATCTGATTTGCACTGGTATTAGGCCTGAAATTCATATGTTAATCATATGATCCACCATTTGCAAATTCGTGGTTTGTATTGGAATGATTAAGTAGGGTTTAGATCCTACAAGAAAAATAGCTTTTTCTATGATAGGAAAATTGCAGCAAAAGATCAAATTTTGTAACAAAAAGTTTTTTACTACAAATTTACTATCGTAATTAATAGAGTCATAGAGTCATAATAAATATTTTTACTATCGATAAAGATCGTAGTAAATAATTTTTATTACGAACTAATCAATTTTTGCTACTGTCAGATTTTTGTGGCCGATAAAATCGAAATAACTATTTGTTTCTTAATTAATATTAACTTCTGCCAAATCGGGAATTGATCCGTCTAATCAATACTTTGCACCATAGCTAGCCACACGTGTATGAGGGAGTTTTTTTTTTTGGCGTAAACTGGGACATATGCAAGTAAGAAAACATTGAACCATTGTAGTTTTATTAATTTATTACTTATCTTTAGTTTTATTAAATCTAAGGTTAAATTATTAAATTATTAATTTTATTTCACCACAATTGACGAATTGAATTGATTTTGTCAAAAATGGTTCCCTCAATTCAGATAACCTAATTGGACGTTTTCAAAATTTTAATTGAAGAAATTTTTTGTTATAAAATTGATAATTTATTACTAAATATGTTGGTTAATATATATATAGACGTTTATACGCAGCGATTATAACAAAATTTATTATAGGGATCGTTACATTTTACTATATATATAGGTTAAAGTAATAGCATATTAACAATTTAAGTTAATTTTAATTTTTTTTTTCAAATTTTAAGGGAATATCTGTAAAATTCCATCAATTGTTTTGATAAATATTTTTTTTTGAAAAGCCTTTTTCATACTTTAAATTTTGGTAGAATTTTCTGCGGAATTTCTTCGAAAAAAGAAGCGTAATAATTTTTATTTTTTCGGCGGAATTTTTGCAATTTTTTTTTCTATTTTTGCTGGAAAGCTCTGCCCAAAATATGAAAATTAATTTTTTATTTGTTGGTGAATCTTCTCGTCTGAATTTCTGTTGAAAAATTAAAAATTATTCATTTGGCTCACTTGAAGTTAATTAAAATTCATTGTCTAAAAATTGCAATGCCTCATTAATTTCATCATTACTATTAAATTAATTGGTCAAATAAGTAGTTGTAACTAACAATAAAAGTATCAAAGTAAACAGGGAAATTGGGCTCCAAAAAAACTCTCTAAGTGTCTCCCAAGTCTTTCTGGTGAGTAGGGTAGGTCTGGAGTCATCCGATCCCAACGACAATATACACACACATATATATATATATATAAATATATATACACTAGAGTAGGTGAGGTAAGAAAGTTTCTTGTCAAAGTCTTATCGCTATGGCAGGGACATCGGTGGACTCCCTTGAAAGGGAACTCGCAAAGTTGTTTGTTAGGGCATGCTCCATAGCAGAACTAAAGGACTCAAGTCCTCATACCTTGGTATGCTTTGTTTGGGAATCCAAATCTTACTTGAAGGACAAGTTCAAAGCGTCCTGGAAACGAATGTCGAAACTAAAGAAAAAATTATGTTTTTTGGACATCAGACCAAACCTTTAAAGAAAAATTTACGTTTTTTGGACATCAGACCAAACCTTTACTTGGTTCGCCTCAATAACCCAGAAGACAAGAGCAAAATATTGGAGGGAAGGCTATGGTTATATGGGGATCAAGTCATCATCTTTGAGGATTTTGACTAGTATGAATCCTTGGCAAACCTAGACTTTCGTCCTACCCATACTGGGTTCGAATTGGTAATATTCCAGCCATCTACGATAAGGAGTATGTTGCAACACAAGTTGGCAGCTTGTATGGAGGATTAATGACCAAAGAATCATATGGAGCATCTTTGAGGGTTCGAGTTTGTCTAAACCTCACAGAACGACTTGGAAGAGGATGTTTTATAGAAACAAAAGCATTAGGCACACATTACATGTGGATGCAATATGAGAGATTAGCAAAGGATTGGCTATTTGTATCAAACGAACCAGTCTAATGGAGAGCATGGCGGACCTACCTTACGGAAACTTCATGCACTACGACACTGGCTAGGGGTTCATTACAAATGGAAATAATGCAATTAACAAAGTGAACGCAGGCTACTTTCATGTGAAATAACAAAACAATAGTGGCCGAAATAATGATAAGTCACGAGATAGTGGGAAGAGGACAGCCTCATGAGACATGGAAAGAGATAAACATGGAAATATTGAACCTAATTTGCTTGAAGATATGGAATCGCTAGAAAATAGGAACCTTAATCTTGTCTTGGGAAAGTCTACGACAAGTCAAACCCTGCAAGATCCCTGAAATATGGGACATACTCTTACAGTAGGGCTCCCTAACAAAATAATGCTAGCTAGTGTGTTGAGTGGACTGGACTGTAACAATATGGATGATAAGGTGGATGAGGGCACTAAACCTATGATGAGTGAGGAAGCGAGGGATCCTGCACTCAAGGCATAGAGAAAAAATTTAAACAATGCGATCGTGGGCTAGCTGGGGCAAAAGAGACAACCTTAATTGAAATAAAGAAAGCGATAAGAAGAGTAACAAGAAAGTGGCAAGACAATGATAAACATGAGGAATGGCGCTAAAAAAAAATCGAACTTAATTTGTGACGTGGAGATTGGGTTGATGACCCAACTCTACGGGATATAAATAGCAATTCTGTTGTGGAAAGGTCGGGGGCTTGGGAACCCCCGGTTTGTTCATTACCTTCGGACTCTGATCCGTCGTAAAGGACCCAAGCTAATGATCGTTTTAGAGACGTAGCTAGGGAGAATAGATGATCGTGAACCTAGGGTTGGATATTGGCTTTAGCCAAGCTGATGGCATTGAATATAGTTTCAATGGCCTAGGTAGAGAGGGTGGAGGTCTTCTACTATTCTAGAAAAATTTATTATTTATTGCTATCTTCTTTTGGTCAATTGGTGAATAAAATCAACTGTAAGGTAGAATTGTAACTCTTTTTTTTTTATTTAATCACACGTTGTAAACATATATCTTATTCCAATTATGATTAGAATAAGACGATTAGCTAACCAATATAATAGAAAGTGAATATTTGTCTAGGAAAAGTAGGATATTAAGTAGATGAAAGGAGAATTTTAGGATAAAGATCTTTCTTTTTTTTACAACTCTCTAATATCGTAATTTTTGATTTTTTTTGATTCCTATTGCTTTCTATCTTCTAGCATTGAACAATGTCATGCTAATCACAGAGTCCAGACATCATATCCATGCTATTGTAAGTGATAGGTCAAACGGAGGGCAATGGTATTGTACGGGGGTTTATGGGCATCCATGGACACACTGACATCCTCAGGTGTGGGGTTTGCTTCATAACCTACAAGTTGAGGCACACATGTTGGGGGTTATGCTAGGGGACTTTAATGAGATCTTGAGTAGCAAGGAACTTTTCAATATGAATATAAGACTATTTAGCCAATTCAACGCATTCCGTGAGCTGATGGATTGATGGGGCTTCTGTGACTTAGGATTTTGGGGTTCACCATTTACATGTAGTAACAAGAGATTTGGAAGAGTACACATGGAGGCCTGGCTCAACCTGGTGATAGCAAACATAGAAGGTCTTAGTCTGTATATGGTGGTCTCAAACCACATGGCTATTACTATTTAGTTAAAAATGTTTAGCCGGTGAGGCCAATGTTTTCGCTTTGAATAACTATGGTTAAAGTGGATTGATACCATTGAAATCATAAAGCGGATGTGGGGGGAACAACATGCAAACCCCGAATGTAATATCAATAAATTTAATGGGAAGATCAAACAATGTGTGGTGGAGTTGGATAGGTGGAACTAGGAAGTACTGGGGAATATTTCTAAGAAATTAAAAGATACACAAGTTGAGCTCAAGAGGATCACAATTGAACAACCCTCAGAGAAGCATGATAAGCGGATAAAGAAAGTGGAAGATGCATTGTTTCCCTTGAAGATGATGAGGCTAAGTTGTGGCACCAATAGGTGAGGATCAATTGGTTAAAGTTTGGTAATAAGAACACATCCTTCTTTTACCAAACGGCGACACGATGTAGGCAAAAAATATTCTATCTTTGCACTCCAGGATGCACAAGAAAATCGAGTAACAAAATAGGAGGACATGGAAAGAGTGGCGGTGGAATATTTTGAGAATCTCTTCAAGTCTAAGTTTAACAACAACTTAGATTAGGTAGGGGCGGTTATCACAAGGAGATTCGATGGTAGATATAGAGATGGAATGATTGAATCGATTACAAGTGTAGAGTTACCTTTAGCAGTAAAAGGCATGCACCCATCCAAGGCCTTGCATCCCGTTGGTTTTCCAGCTGGGTTCTACCAACACTACTAGAGCATGGTGGGGGATGATGTGTTCAGAGCTTGCTAGTAATTCTCGAAGGGGGATGGGAACTCGAGCAATAGAGAGGTGATAGAGAACATGAATAAAACGATGATAGTTCTTATTTCGAAAAAATATGGGGCGGAGGCGATCACAAACGCCTAGCCTATAAGTCTGTGTAATGTCTCGTACAAGATTGTGGCTAAAATATTGACTAACAGATTAAGATGTGTGCTTGGTAGTCTGTTCACTGAAAACCAAAGTGCTTTTGTCCCAGGCCGGCTCATACATGATAATGCAATCTTGGTAGATGAGGCTCTGCATAATTTGACGCATCACCAGAGGAAAATTTGGAGGAAGTGGCTATCAAACTCGATATGTTGAAAGCATATGATAGGGTGGAATGGTATTTTCTACTTCTTGTTATGAGGAGCATGGATTTCCATCTGGTCTGGCTTAAATGGGTTTAGCGTTGCTTTCACTCGGTAAATTTCAAGTATATATTAATGGAGAACTTACCACAAAGTTTAAGCTGATGAGGGGCATTCACCAAGGGGATTTGTTGTTACCTTACCAGTGCAACCCCGACCATCTTATGAAGTATATTATTATTATTATTAGTCAATAATATTAGGACTAAGATTATTATTGAGAAAATCCTATTAGGCTTAGTACTATTGGGTGAAATCTATTAGGTCTAGGAAACCTTCATGACCTATAAATTCTATAGTGTATCAAATTAGGATTTAGCATTATATTAATTGGATATTTTGGGTTACACGCTAACAAGAGGTCAAATTTAGAAAACCAGAGAGAGAGAGAGAGAGAGACGGCAGGATTCTTCGTTGATACATGAGATCATCACATCAATTTGTCTCACAAATCATTACGTTCATTATTTATGGGTTAAGAATAACCATCAATCACATATTATGGTATACTAAGCCTTGGACTTTACTCCTTAACTGTATCATGTTATTTAGTAAATCCACAGTGATTGATCAATCATGACCTTAGGTATAGTAAGCATCATGATAATATATTTTAGTCCAATTGCTTCAAAGGTATAATATCATGAATCATGACTTGAGATGTAACAAATATCTAGATACCATATATTAGTGAAATATTGCAGCAATTGACCTTAGTATTCCCAGATGTATCATAATGAGATATGAATACATATAGGTTAATTATAATCTAGATCTTGATTTTTACGGTAGCTCTGTAATAGGATGTTAATTTTTAGGAGTTATCCCAATTTGATAGAGTATAATAAGATAGCTTATATTCATACTCTCATATTATTATATTCATACGACCACACTTAGTGCTCGATCCGTGAAGTCCAGGATATCATAGAAACCCGAGTAGATTACGGTAAGTGGTTTCTTCTCTCTATTTATTTTATGAAAATACGTTTTCCTTAAATTTATGCCTTCATTGAAAAAGTTATTTTCTTATATAAAAAGTAGATTTGAGCTTGCTATTTTACAAATTTTATATATGAAAAGCTAAAATTATTTTGTGACATGCTATATGTATATATATGAACATACTCTGAGCACTTGGAAAAATATTGGTACGAACGAGTTCTGAAATTTTCGACCGTGCTATGGGGTACAATAGCGATTTTCCAACCCACTTAACGGGGTTGTAGTTAAGGCTCTCCTACGGGTAATAATATTTGTGTTTGAACCCACCTAATGGGGTTATGGTTAGGGCTTGATCAAGTTAGCCAATAGAAATTTCAAGTATTCATGAGCATGGATATGTAAACGAATGTGTTCGATTCTATTCATTTATCTATTTTGCAACTTGAAAGTGTAAAACCTTGATTTTGAAACTTGTCTATTATAAAAGTATGATTTTCATATTATATGTATATGTAACTTGCTCAAATCCAGTAGAGGGTCAAAACATCCGTTACTGGGAGAGTGCGCTCACCCCACTAATAACTATTTTGCTGAGAATAGTGTCAAGGAAGGCAATGAGGACCAAATTTTGCGTTGGTGATCGAATCGAAATGGTCCCTAATTAGAAAATTTAGTTGTCGATAGTTAGTTATGTCGTTTTCTTTTAAAGGCATTTAAGTATATTATAGTTTAGTTGCTCATTAATGCTTTTGAATTAGAGTTGTAATTGTAGCGCCCCGGCCCGGAGCAGCCTTTCTCCCCGAGCCGGTTCGCTATTCGAGCAGGCCGACCTGGATCTAAAATCAACAATTAATGTTTCAAAATAACCATGTATACCTAAATTCCACATTTGTTTTAATGATACAACTGAGTACGTTTCCACGTACATGCTCAAGATAAGGCCACAGCGATATAATACATAGTCAACTATCCGAAATACAACCATTAGCTCCCGTACGACCCGAATACATATGCTAATCATTTGGTATGAATAAAGTACGAATGGGAGTTGTTTAGTACACATCTTTGCGCAGCGATAACCTTCAATCTCCGCACACTTCTCTCTCAATAACTCTGAGAACAATAATCATCAAATAAACGATAATGAGTCCAAGCGACTCAGTGAGGGTATACGATATATGCAAGATAATGAAGAGCTACAGCAAATAAGACCACAACAACGTACAAGGATACAACAAATCAAGGGCTCGAATGTCAAATACTTCAAGGAATGATCGGGACATATAACAATACAACAATCAAATGATAGCAATTCAGGAACGGTCTTGATAATGGCAAAAGTTCAGTCAATCAATACAAGCAGAGATGAAGAACAGGGTTCGATTAATTGGTGTACAGTAACGGGCGATAGCTGAGCTCAAGGGTACAACACGTCAAGTGAATACAAGGACCATGATAACACTTGGTTATCGAAATAATTCAAGGGGTGAGTACAATAAATAGTCAAAGGTCAGAACAAGCAATAGCAATTCAGAAACAATTTCAAACAATCGATAAAGGTGAGTCTCACCACCTTATCACTCCACAAGCAAGAAACAATTAAGACCCTTCCTTATCCCTCCCAATATTCTGGGTGGCCACTCCAGACAGGAAACAGGTGATCGAGGGACTTCCCCACCCGACCGTTCCATGAGAGCTTCCCATGGAACAAACACGAACTATGGGCACCCCCATAGTCGCCAGAACAGTACAATCCCCAATCTGATAATCAGGCAGAAGGGTTCCAAAACAGTGCAGTGCAATACAATAACCAACAATCACAATACAAGAGGGACAACAAGTCCTCATCAATACAGTACAGTAGCACTGGTAACAAACAATAATAACAAGCAATCGATATCAGGAAACAGTTGAAGTCTATCACGGCTCAAATAGGCTGCAAGCCCAGACAGTACAGGATACAAAGGAATTACGGAACAATAGAATAAGAGCTAATCAGAAGTCCAGGATAACGAATAACGAGCGGCAAGCCCCAAACAGTACACCAGACAAGACAACGATCAGGAGAATACAAGCTAGACAATAACAAGATTCAATCACAATACGAAAATGGGCGACAAGCCGAAAACAGTCCAATACAAGAGCATTGGTTCAAGAGATCGATCAGGAATACAATACGATTACAGCAGGCTGCGAGCCCAAACAATTCGAAACAATAAGACATTCGAGCTCATAGTCCAAGAAGTACGATAGAAATAAGGTGGCTATACTTTCCAACAAGAAAAGGTAGAACCCTCACAAGAGCATCGGTTCAAGAGATCGATCATGAATACAATACGATTACGACAGGCTGCGAGCCCAAACAATTCGAAACAATAAGACATTCGAGCTCATAGTCCAAGAAGTACGATAGAAATAAGGTGGCTATACTTTCCAACAAGAAAAGGTAGAACCCTCACAAGAGCATCGGTTCAAGAGATCGATCAGGAATACAATACGATTACAACAGGCTGCGAGCCCAAACAATTCGAAACAATAAGACATATTCGAGCTCATAGTCCAAGAAGTACGATAGAAATAAGGCGGCTACACGCCCCAACAAGAAAAGGGAGAACCCTCACAAGAGCATCGGTTCAAGAGATCGATCAGGAATACAATACGATTACAACAGGCTGCGAGCCCAAACAATTCGAAATAATAAGGCATATTCGGGCTCCTAGTCAAGAAAGTGCGATAGAAATACAGTGGCTACACTTTCCAACAACAAAAGGAAGAACCCTCACAAGAGCATCGGTTCAAGAGATCGATCAGGAATACAATACGATTACAACAGGCTGCGAGCCCAAACAATTCGAAACAATAAGACATATTCGAGCTCATAGTCCAAGAAGTACGATAGAAATAAGGCGGCTACACGCCCCAACAAGAAAAGGGAGAACCCTCACCTTTTAAACGTGGATAGCTTCGTAAGTCCGCTACTATTACTCAAAGTCCTTTAGTACACCCCCACCTATTAGATCAAGATACTCAAATTAATCAAAATGATTGTAGTCTATTTTCCAAACTTTGTATACTTATACATATACATTCAAAAGAACCTAGGTCTCGTAATCCATAATTCTAATGTACCTCAACTCGTATCAAGTTGATCAAACATTTACAAATGCATTAGGCCCAATCAAGTCCCTATCATGTATCATTGCTTTAATATATATCTCTAATACTACTTTCAAAGTCATCATGCACAATGTATACAACCTACTCAATGCATGTGTCGCTTATTAGATTATTAAGCTCAAATCCTCCGCATTACTACTCTCTACACTAAATTTTCACCAAACACATACTTCTATATGCATTTTTCCCACCTTCAACTCGTATTTTGGCCAATTCAAGTCTAACTAAATATCAAATTGGGTCAATAATCGATTACCGCTTAACCAAGTGCTAAAACAGGCCCAATACCTCAAAATTTGAGCTCAATCCGTCGAGAGGGGCATTCTGCCCGTAAACCACCGCCGGAGCCGCCGGCCGCCGCCACCGGAGCCGCCTACCTACCATCGCCGGAATCAAAACCTGTTTCAAGTGGACATTCACCTCGTCCCAATCTATCAAAGCCCTCTATCAATTTTATACAACTCCAAGCCGTTTGGGTTTAATTAGACAAAATCAAAATCGAGCCCTAACTTACCCTTTTCACGTTTATCAATGAATTACTCCGCCACCGACCGTCAAATCCCGAAATTGAGGCCACCATCACGTTCCTCGTGTCAAGGCGTTCCAAGCCCGGTCGAGTTTCGCCGGAAAAGTCGCCGGTTTCCATCAACCCGCCGTCACTGCCGCGCCTCTGCCGTCGCTGTTAATTTTCCGATCGGAAAAACCCAACAACACCACCACCATCGCGTTCCTCTCGTCGCGGTGATCGATTTACACTACTCATACGCTCGATTCCGTGAAGAAACGAGTGAGATATAAGCAAAACAAGATTCATACATAGATATGTATATATGTATATGTTGTATGTATATATTGTATATGCGTGTGTACGTTTCAGCTCAAGAAGAAGAAGAGAGCCCAATTTTTGGAATTTACAACATAGTCCCTCAATTTATAACCGCCTTACACTTTGGTCCTCAAAGTTTGCAGATATTTTCACTTCAGTCCGAAAGTATATAAATCAAGTCCTACAAGTTCTAATTCTTCCAATTAGGCCCCAAACTTTCAATATGTAACAAAAATACCCCTTACCAATATTTTTCCAATTATAATACAAATGTGGGGTTTTACACTCTCCCCCCCTTAAAAGAATCTGGTCCCCAGATTCTATTTAGAGTTCTCGAGACATTGCTCCTTCACAAAACGTTCTCACTTCCTGTTACCTCGCCTACGGTACTGTGTGGCTCACATCCAAAACGATTAGGTGCAGTTATATCCACTTGAGAGCTATCAATACCTTGTCGTTCGGTTCTCATTCATTTGAAAGTGGCATGTGCTCTGGACCAAACAACTACACTGCACGTCTAAAAAAGGAAGCCAGTAACATTCTCTGAATCAACTCAAAACTTTCCGATAGCAAAAATCCAATGCCTCATAAACCATCCATTGTGAGTAGAAAATTTTATCTTATAAGAGCTCGCCAAGCCCTGGGTCACAGTCTTAACTCGGTTCCTTCAAATCTTATCAGGACGTATACTTTCAGCTATGTCAATAGAGAGACAGGTAAACACTTCAGTATACATTTAGCACAATAGTACAATCATAGGTAATGCTATGCATTACATCAGTATCAGTCGGCCAACCCAATCGCAACCTGTCACAACGTTCATGTCAAATATATATCCCAAAAGAGTTCCTTCTTAATCACTTAACTGGGCACAAACCTATTCCCCACTATTCCCATGTTCCACAGCCGAGGATCCTTTCCCGGTACGCTTGGGCATCACAAACCTAAGCTCTGATACCACTTGTAGCGCCCCGGCCCGGAGCAGCCTTTCTCCCCGAGCCGGTTCGCTATTCGAGCAGGCCGACCTGGATCTAAAATCAACAATTAATGTTTCAAAATAACCATGTATACCTAAATTCCACATTTGTTTTAATGATACAACTGAGTACGTTTCCACGTACATGCTCAAGATAAGGCCACAGCGATATAATACATAGTCAACTATCCGAAATACAACCATTAGCTCCCGTACGACCCGAATACATATGCTAATCATTTGGTATGAATAAAGTACGAATGGGAGTTGTTTAGTACACATCTTTGCGCAGCGATAACCTTCAATCTCCGCACACTTCTCTCTCAATAACTCTGAGAACAATAATCATCAAATAAACGATAATGAGTCCAAGCGACTCAGTGAGGGTATACGATATATGCAAGATAATGAAGAGCTACAGCAAATAAGACCACAACAACGTACAAGGATACAACAAATCAAGGGCTCGAATGTCAAATACTTCAAGGAATGATCGGGACATATAACAATACAACAATCAAATGATAGCAATTCAGGAACGGTCTTGATAATGGCAAAAGTTCAGTCAATCAATACAAGCAGAGATGAAGAACAGGGTTCGATTAATTGGTGTACAGTAACGGGCGATAGCTGAGCTCAAGGGTACAACACGTCAAGTGAATACAAGGACCATGATAACACTTGGTTATCGAAATAATTCAAGGGGTGAGTACAATAAATAGTCAAAGGTCAGAACAAGCAATAGCAATTCAGAAACAATTTCAAACAATCGATAAAGGTGAGTCTCACCACCTTATCACTCCACAAGCAAGAAACAATTAAGACCCTTCCTTATCCCTCCCAATATTCTGGGTGGCCACTCCAGACAGGAAACAGGTGATCGAGGGACTTCCCCACCCGACCGTTCCATGAGAGCTTCCCATGGAACAAACACGAACTATGGGCACCCCCATAGTCGCCAGAACAGTACAATCCCCAATCTGATAATCAGGCAGAAGGGTTCCAAAACAGTGCAGTGCAATACAATAACCAACAATCACAATACAAGAGGGACAACAAGTCCTCATCAATACAGTACAGTAGCACTGGTAACAAACAATAATAACAAGCAATCGATATCAGGAAACAGTTGAAGTCTATCACGGCTCAAATAGGCTGCAAGCCCAGACAGTACAGGATACAAAGGAATTACGGAACAATAGAATAAGAGCTAATCAGAAGTCCAGGATAACGAATAACGAGCGGCAAGCCCCAAACAGTACACCAGACAAGACAACGATCAGGAGAATACAAGCTAGACAATAACAAGATTCAATCACAATACGAAAATGGGCGACAAGCCGAAAACAGTCCAATACAAGAGCATTGGTTCAAGAGATCGATCAGGAATACAATACGATTACAGCAGGCTGCGAGCCCAAACAATTCGAAACAATAAGACATTCGAGCTCATAGTCCAAGAAGTACGATAGAAATAAGGTGGCTATACTTTCCAACAAGAAAAGGTAGAACCCTCACAAGAGCATCGGTTCAAGAGATCGATCATGAATACAATACGATTACGACAGGCTGCGAGCCCAAACAATTCGAAACAATAAGACATTCGAGCTCATAGTCCAAGAAGTACGATAGAAATAAGGTGGCTATACTTTCCAACAAGAAAAGGTAGAACCCTCACAAGAGCATCGGTTCAAGAGATCGATCAGGAATACAATACGATTACAACAGGCTGCGAGCCCAAACAATTCGAAACAATAAGACATATTCGAGCTCATAGTCCAAGAAGTACGATAGAAATAAGGCGGCTACACGCCCCAACAAGAAAAGGGAGAACCCTCACAAGAGCATCGGTTCAAGAGATCGATCAGGAATACAATACGATTACAACAGGCTGCGAGCCCAAACAATTCGAAATAATAAGGCATATTCGGGCTCCTAGTCAAGAAAGTGCGATAGAAATACAGTGGCTACACTTTCCAACAACAAAAGGAAGAACCCTCACAAGAGCATCGGTTCAAGAGATCGATCAGGAATACAATACGATTACAACAGGCTGCGAGCCCAAACAATTCGAAACAATAAGACATATTCGAGCTCATAGTCCAAGAAGTACGATAGAAATAAGGCGGCTACACGCCCCAACAAGAAAAGGGAGAACCCTCACCTTTTAAACGTGGATAGCTTCGTAAGTCCGCTACTATTACTCAAAGTCCTTTAGTACACCCCCACCTATTAGATCAAGATACTCAAATTAATCAAAATGATTGTAGTCTATTTTCCAAACTTTGTATACTTATACATATACATTCAAAAGAACCTAGGTCTCGTAATCCATAATTCTAATGTACCTCAACTCGTATCAAGTTGATCAAACATTTACAAATGCATTAGGCCCAATCAAGTCCCTATCATGTATCATTGCTTTAATATATATCTCTAATACTACTTTCAAAGTCATCATGCACAATGTATACAACCTACTCAATGCATGTGTCGCTTATTAGATTATTAAGCTCAAATCCTCCGCATTACTACTCTCTACACTAAATTTTCACCAAACACATACTTCTATATGCATTTTTCCCACCTTCAACTCGTATTTTGGCCAATTCAAGTCTAACTAAATATCAAATTGGGTCAATAATCGATTACCGCTTAACCAAGTGCTAAAACAGGCCCAATACCTCAAAATTTGAGCTCAATCCGTCGAGAGGGGCATTCTGCCCGTAAACCACCGCCGGAGCCGCCGGCCGCCGCCACCGGAGCCGCCGGCCGCCGCCACCGGAGCCGCCTACCTACCATCGCCGGAATCAAAACCTGTTTCAAGTGGACATTCACCTCGTCCCAATCTATCAAAGCCCTCTATCAATTTTATACAACTCCAAGCCGTTTGGGTTTAATTAGACAAAATCAAAATCGAGCCCTAACTTACCCTTTTCACGTTTATCAATGAATTACTCCGCCACCGACCGTCAAATCCCGAAATTGAGGCCACCATCACGTTCCTCGTGTCAAGGCGTTCCAAGCCCGGTCGAGTTTCGCCGGAAAAGTCGCCGGTTTCCATCAACCCGCCGTCACTGCCGCGCCTCTGCCGTCGCTGTTAATTTTCCGATCGGAAAAACCCAACAACACCACCACCATCGCGTTCCTCTCGTCGCGGTGATCGATTTACACTACTCATACGCTCGATTCCGTGAAGAAACGAGTGAGATATAAGCAAAACAAGATTCATACATAGATATGTATATATGTATATGTTGTATGTATATATTGTATATGCGTGTGTACGTTTCAGCTCAAGAAGAAGAAGAGAGCCCAATTTTTGGAATTTACAACATAGTCCCTCAATTTATAACCGCCTTACACTTTGGTCCTCAAAGTTTGCAGATATTTTCACTTCAGTCCGAAAGTATATAAATCAAGTCCTACAAGTTCTAATTCTTCCAATTAGGCCCCAAACTTTCAATATGTAACAAAAATACCCCTTACCAATATTTTTCCAATTATAATACAAATGTGGGGTCTTACAGTAATAGTTAGGGTTATTGTCTTTTGGTGTCTCTAAGTCCATTCGGGCTAAGGGGCATCGCCGTGCTGCATCTCGGATTCGGGCATGACATTACCTCTCTCTTTTATGCTCCAAGGGCTTATCTGGACTTATCAAAAGGGCACACATGCAAGGATCATTAAAGGGATTCAGGATGTGTCGGGAGTGCTTTGATTAACCCATCTATTTTTTGTCGATGATTCCTACTGTTTGTTAGAGCTTGAGAGGATGAAATAAAAAATCTCTTGCTACTCCTTGAGAAGTATGAAAAGTAGTCAGGACAAAGAGTAAATTTAAAGAAGATGGCTTTGGTGTTTAGCTCAAATACATAGCCTCGAACTAAGGATCTAGTTAGTGCACTTCTGCGCTGCTCTACTAACTCTCTGTGAATTTCGGGCTCTCCAAGAGGGAAGTATTTTGACACTTGAAGGACAAAGTATGGACATGTATTTAGGGTTGGAAAGGCAAACTCTTTTCTTCGGAAGGGAAAGAGAGTTTATTAAAATCAACCGCTCAGGCAATCCCATCATATGCCATGAGCATTGTTCACCCAAAAATTCGAGTTTGTAATTATAAATTACAAGTCAAGAAAAATATGTGACAAATATTTGAGAAGAATATGGTTTAGTGGAAAATAATTCCTAAAAGATTAATCCCCTAATTCTTCTCTCTAAATTTGACTTGATCTTCCAATAATGCGACTCGTGGATTGAGTAGTTTGATAATGAATCAAAAACCAAAAACTCCGATGAATGCCTTGAAGAATGCCACGAACACCATGGACTTGACTTGAATATATTTTGGGGACAAAAAATGTCTATTTGCCAATTTGGCAACTTGATTGTGGATCAAACGCCTTATTTTGATGATCTTCGCGAAGAATGCTTTGAACATCGCTTTAATTACTGTGGATTTGATTTAGGAGAAATGCCAAAACATGGGGTTAATACCTTGATCACGGATTGAACGCCTGAATTTGATGACTTTTGTGAAGAACACAGGAAATTTCGCCTTGAATCTTCTTGTCTTTTCTTGCTTTTGAAAACTTTTTTTTTGATGTCCTTTGTGAACCCCAAATGACCCATATTTATAGGTGTTTGTGTAGGGTCTTTAGTTGACTACCAACTTCTTTGGTATTTATCTCTTTAATATAAATTATTTTTAAAGAGAAAAAGAAAAAAATACTATTTACGTGTCACTATTTGACTGGTCCATGTGACCAAATACGCCACTTGTTACCATTTCATTGGTTTTTTGGACTTTTGGACTGCACAACTTGATTTGATTGGCCGTGACACTTCATATTTGACACTTAGTGGCTTCGTATTCGCCAGTTATAAAATAAATATTAAAATATCAATTAAAATTAACTATTTAATATTGGAATCAAATTTAATAAATTCCAACATATAATTAGAAAATTGAATTAATATTTAATAATTTAATTTACAGTTGTCAATTTTTGATTGGACAAAAATTGAATTGCCAACATGTATGTTTTAATGTCCTCTTAATTTTTATGACAAAATTAATTCATTATCTAGCAGGTTTTGGTGGGTTGAAAAAGATGGCCATTGGAGAATATCATGGGAGCAGTGGAGGACTCTTTGCTGACCCAAAGTGGAAGGGGGCCTTGGTTTTCATGATCTTTGATCCTTTAATTTGGCATTGTTTCCAAAATAGTCATGGCGCATTTTGGCAAACCTTGACTCCCTATGTAGTAGAGTGTTGTTGTGGAAATATTGTAGGAAAATACCTTTTCTCTAGTGTGGTACAAAGGCGACTAACTCATATGTATGGTGAAGTTTAAAGGTGGGGAAAAACTGGATGATGGTGATGGGCTTGAAATAGAGAGTGGGATACGACAAAACAACCTGCATACTCAAGGATACATGGACACAAGAGAGTCAAGTTCCTCTGTTTCCATGGCCACAAGGTTTCAATGAGAATACATGCATTGCTGAATGTATCAATTCGGGGAATGACACACGGTATATGCTCCTCGGGAGTGGGGGTTTACAATTGATCCGTGACGCACCTATAAAAATAAAGAGAGGAGGCCAACCATTTTGGGGCCAAGAAATATCCAACGGATTCATGATACGATCAACATACCACTTGTTCCCTAAAATTTTATGCAGGCTACGTGAGATAATTGAGTGGAGAAGAATGGTGGTGTATAAGGCTATATGGCGGACCAAACTCCCTTCTAAAATTAAGGTGTGGACATGGCGGGTGGTTAGAGGCTGGCTCCCAACACGAGCAAATCTCTACAAGAGAGGAATACTAAATGTGGATACTTGCTAGCTATGTGTGGAGGGAGGGGGGAATGAAGACCATTTACTGTGCATTGGTCCGATGACCTCTTGGCATTCTCTCCAAGCTTATTCCCAAAGTCTAGGCAAACACAATGAAATACTGAAATTGGGTTGCTGTTCAATTGCACTAGCAAGAAGGAGTAGAGACAATTACAACTGATCATGTTAACTTGTTGGCAAATATGGGAGATCTAAAAGAAACAGTACCTTGAAGGCACAACAACACTGCTTGGCTCAGTCTCGAGTTGCCCTACTAGAAAAA
Source organism: Petrea volubilis (assembly GCA_026212405.1). Taxonomy (NCBI): domain Eukaryota; kingdom Viridiplantae; phylum Streptophyta; class Magnoliopsida; order Lamiales; family Verbenaceae; genus Petrea; species Petrea volubilis. Next base: position 11,243,567 of record CM047876.1, on the reverse strand, counting down.
TCACTTTTAGCCACGGATTTTGTAAAAGTTCATGGTCAAATTTAATTAGCCACGCACTTTATCTATGGCTAAAAGTGACGTGGCTAAATTAGCCACGACCTTTTAGCTACGACCTTTCGTCAGGTATGGATTAGCTACGGCCAATCTGTGGCCAAATTTGGCCACTTAATGTTGAAAAAGCCAGGTCGTGGCTAATAATGTAATATTTCTTGCACTACGTGGGGTTGAACCATCGACATCATGGTTATAATTGTGGCATCAAACCACAAAGCCATTTGACATCTTTGGTTGTGGAAATTATCTAAATAAATTTCATTAATTTTATCTATTTTTATAATTTATTAGTTTTACTAATTTTTGATTTCTTAACCAATTGTTATTTTTCATGTCAAATATTTAGGTAAAATATTTATTTCAACAATTTCAAATACTAATTTTATTTTTCTATTGAGTAAAATGAATAATAATCCTAAATCAATTTAAATAGACAAGTCAAATATTTGAATTTATTTTGTTGAATTGGTTATTTAAATTAATTTTTGACAAGTTATATCAAATGATTTTTGACTAGTTAAATCAAACTCGCTTTATTTTTGTTGTTCATAAATATTCTAAATCAAGTGTATAATTAAGAAAATAATTTTAAACACATAGCTCTATAGCATAAATGTACATTATGAAATAAAAGATAAAATACCATCTGAAATATGAAATCTTATTTGGGTTGTAGCCTTCAAATATTTTGAAAATCGAATATATATATATATCATGTTATATATGTCATGGTCTAGTCCTTTATTTTTTTTACTAATCTTTGGCATTTCTTTTTTTGTTATTGAAAAGTATTTAGTGAATGAACAAGTAATTTGTTAATTATAAAAAATATTTACTAAATTAATAGCAAAAACAAAAATTATCACAAAAATTTATTTAGATAATTTATATTTAGAATTTCGCATAATTTATATTAGTTAAGTATAACAAAAACTAATTCTTCAACAAAAAATTAAAGTGGTGTAGTGGTTTGATACTCTAATTTCAACCAAGAGGTCAAGAATTTGAACCACATCACATTCAAAAAAAAATAAAAAATTTGTAGTTAGCCACGGCTAGACCGTGGCTAAACACGACCTGGTTAGCCACGACCATATCCCAGGCATTGGAGTGTTTGATGGGAATAACGGTACGGCGAGCCTCATACACGCGCACCTCATGTTATCACACAAAATTTCTACTCAATATATATGTAGATGTTGTTTTATACTATATTTTAGCCGAACTTGAGACGAAGGAGGTTATGAACAAGGAGGACATAAAGAGGCGATTTGAGGCCTTTAGCTAGTTATGTTGTAATGGAGACTTTTGTACCAACAAGCATGTATATGAAACATGTTTATATAATAAGTGACTTATGTGTGTATTTTAGTTTATTAATAAGTTATGAGTAGTATGTTTCCATAATTAGCTAGAAGTTTCCGGTAATCACAGGTGATATTAGAGCGTGGTTTTGGGGAAGTTATAAATGTTGGATTATGAATTGCCTAACCTTTTAAACTTGTTGTGTAGGACATAGCTTATTCGTGTGAGCCATCTAACTGTAAATCTCGTATCCGTGTGGGGGCTGGAAGTTCTACCGTTAGAGTCCCACATCTCCAAATCGAATGATCTTTTGATCGAGATAACATCCCTCCATGAGGCTAACGAAAAACTCCAAGAGGAACTTTACCTTATGAGATTGAGTTTGGAAGGCGCTCAATACCATATATACCAAACTCACCAATATTATCAGAGCGTCGTTGAAACCGTTTATATAATGAGTCGGGACCTCTTGGGAATTATTGAACGAACTTAGTTCCGAGACCAACCCCGGAAGTGGTGGTTGAATATCCCAGGGATGGTACTCGATTTGCCCCCTATGAGCTTGACTAGCTTTAGTTAGTTGTTTTACTTTTTGGATATATAAGCACCGTAGTATATTTTGCTTAGTTATGGTAGTATAACCGATGCTTGTAAATAGATGGTGTGATGTATGTTTTGTTTAACCTCCTTGATGTAAATATTTTGTTGTCTTTACGTTATCGGAAATAAAAGAGTATGTTTATGTTACTAAGATGAATTTCTTATGATGTAGATGCCAAATAGACGAACGCGGCGAATAATGGAAATTCGAACGGCCAACTTACAACTATAGTTGAGAGAATCACCCCTATTCACGAAAATCAGAATAATAATAAACAAAATTATACGGAAATAACCAACAACACCATCACTAACTTTCTTAAATTAGGACCACCAAGTTTAAGGGGAAACTGAACAATGTCGAAGCTAGGCTATCGAGAAAATTTTTGAAGTCATAGACTGTGGAGAAGAGAAAAACGTCACTCTAGCTACCTTTCGGTTGGAAGAGAATTCACGACATTGGTGGCAGTGAGTTAGTGGAAAGTGGGAAGAAACGACGACTCCTCGTACATGGGCAAATTTTGTTCAAGAATTCAATAAGCAGTATGTCCCCCGAGTGATACAAGAGAAACTAGAAAGGGAATTTCTAAGCCTAGAGCAACGGGAATTAAGTGTAGCTCGCTATGAGACTCTATTTACAAGACTAGCTAGATTTGCCCCTTATTTTGTTGAGAACGAGGAAGGAAAAATTTGGAAGTTTATTGGTGGGTTGAGGTCAGAAATACAAGATAAGTTAGCACCGGTGCGGGTGCAGACATATATTGCGGCAGTAGAAACTGTCCTAAAAGTGGAAAGTACCATGGAATAGTTGAAAGTCAAACGTGGGCAATTCGTGAGACCTTCATCTTTTGGAAGCCAAGCTGGAAGGAATTTTGGAGGAAGCAATAAGGTTGCTAGGACTAATATCTTAGGTCCTCGAACTAATCTTAATAGTCCCTTGGCCCAACAAAATCTTTCATGTACTTACAGTGGAAAACCAAATCACACTGAAAGCCTATGTTAGGTTAAGGCAAGAAATTATATTCGGTGCGGAAGTGGCTAACATTCCTTCAAGGATTATCCACAATTGGGAGCTTCATGAGTTTCCCCACAAGAATGAGTCACCAAGGAGAACGGGAATCGCGGGGGAAACCCAAGAGTGCAAGGAAAGGTATTTTCCATAAATCAGGAGAGACCTTCAGAACCTACGGTGGTGGAAGGTAAGCTCTCGGTTTGTCAACTTCTAGCTAAAGTCTTGATAGATCTTGGTTCAACGCATTCCTATATATCACTTAATTTCGTTTCTAGTTTAATGATTTGACCCGAAGTTTTGCCATATAAATTAGAAGTAAGCACGCCTATGGGGACTTCATGGAAAACAAATTTGATATACAAGAGTTGTGAGTTAGTAATAAGCAGAAAATCAATGAAGGCCGATTTGGTTTCATTGCCCATAAATGATTTTGATGTGATACTAGGAATGGATTGGTTAGCATCCCATATGCCCAAATAGACTATTATAATAAAGTAGTGCGGTTAGGTATGTCTGGCCAACCCATAGTTGAGATAATAGGGAACAAATTTTCTCCTTCCATACTAATTATTTCTGCCATAAAAGCCCATCGATTGCTCCAAATAGGAAATGATGCATATTTAGTGTACGTATTGAATAAGCAAGAGGATAAAAAGAAAATTGAGGATGTTCCCATAGTGAAAGAATTTGTAGACGTTTTTCCTAATGATCTACCACGTTTACCTCTACATAGTGAAATTGAATTCACCATTGGGTTATTATTGGGAACAGCTACTATTTCCAAAACCCCTTGTAGGATGGCTCCTACCGAATTAAAGGAGCTTACGGCCCAATTACAAGAATTGCTTGATAAAGGATTTATTCAGCCCAGTTCTTCACCATGGGGAGCTCCTGTTCTATTTTTTAAAAAGAAAGATGGTACCCTGTGACTTTGCATTGACTATCGATCCCTAAACCAAGTTACCATCAACAACAAATACCCATTACCGAACATTAAAGAATTATTTGACCAATTGAAAGGAGCCTCCGTATACTTCAAGTTGGACTTAAAATCAGGGTATTATCAAGTCAGAATCCAAGAAGAGGACATAGCCAAAACTGCCCTTAATAGTCGATATGTACATTATGAATTCGTAGTTATACCGTTTGGATTAACAAATGCACCTGCTATATTTATGGACTTGATGAATCGAGTATTCCAACCCTATTTGGATCGGTTTGTTGTGATTTTTATAGATGACATCTTGGTATAGTCAAAGACCACAGAATAGCATGAGGAGCATTTGAGAATAGTAATACAAACTCTAAGAAAATGACAACTTTACACAAAATTTAGCAAATGCGAATTTTGATTAGAAAAAGTGGCATTTTTTGGTCACATTATATCCAAAGAGGGAGTTTTAGTAAATCCAAAAAAGGTAAGGGTAGTTGTGGAGTGGAAACAACCTTCTACCGTCATTAAAGTACGAAGCTTTTTATGTCTCGCCGGCTATCACAAACGATTCATTGAAAGATTTTCGAGAATCGCCCGACCTTTAACTAGATTAACCCAAGCTAAGGTAAAATTTATTTGGGACAAGCATTGTGAGGCCAGCTTTGAAATTGAAGAATTGTTTAGTCTCCGCTCCTGTATTAGCTATTCCAAGTGGGAATGATGGATTTAAAGTGTACACTGATGCCTCAAAGGAAGGATTAGATTGTGTACTAACACAAGATGGGAAGGTAATAGCCTACGCCTCATGAAAGTTAAAATCATATGAGGAAAATTACCCAACCCACGACCTCGAAGTAACTGCTATTGTCTTTGCTCTCAAAAAATGGAGGCATTATTTATATGGGACAACTTTCCAGGTATTTAGGGACCATAAGAGCTTAAAATACTTGTTTTCTCAAACTGAATTAAATATGAGACAAAGGAGGTGGATGGAGATGATAATTGACTTTAACTTCAATATTCAGTATCACTTGGGAAAGGTTAACAAAGTTGCGGATGCATTAAGTAGAAAGACCATCATTGCTTGTCTTGCAATCAAAGAATGGAAGTTGTTAAAGGTTATTTCTGACTGGAACCCCAAGGAAAATGAGTTAGGTATTTTATATTCCACAATACAAGCACAACCTGCATTACTACGCAAAATCAAGGAAGCTCAAGAAAAAGATGTGAGACTTAAAAAGATCATGGAGGAAGTTAGTAACGGACAAAGGGTGGAGTTCACCTTGTCCAATAATGGGATCCTAAGATTTCACAATAGACTATGTATCCCCGATGATGAAAATTTAAAAAGGAAAATATTGGAAGAAAATCACAAGTCTAGATATACAATTCATCCAGGTATCAACAAAATGTACAAAGACATTAAAAGGCAGTATTGGTGGAAGAACATGAGGAGAGAATTAGCAGAATTTGTGTCCAAACATTTGACATGGCAGCAGATGAAAGCCGACCACCAAAAACCCTTTGGCTTCTTACAATCTCTACCCATCCCCGAATGGAAGTGGGAACAAATCACTATGGATTTTGTTATAGGATTACCCCGAACCTCAAAAGGTCATGATACGATTTAGGTTGTGGTAGATAGACTTACCAAGAGTGCCCATTTTATTTCCTTTTCTAAGATTTGTTCCTAGGACAAGATGGCAGAAATGTATAAGTAGGAAATAGTTCGACTTCATGGTACTCTTGTCAGTATTGTTTCGGATAGAGATCCGCGGTTCGTCTCTAGTTCTGGCAAGGGTTACAAAGTGCTCTAAACACTAAGTTGAATTTTAGCATGGTTGTTCACCAGCAAACCGATGGATAATCTGAAAGAACCATCCAAATCCTAGAAGATATGCTTCGATCTTGTACTATAGACTTTGGAAGAAGTTGGGATCGCCATCTTTCGTTAGCTGAATTCGCCTATAATAATAGTTATCAATACACCATTGGTATGGCCCCATTTGAGGCACTTTATGGATGAAGGTATAGATCACCGAATTGTTGGGATGAAGTTGGTGAGAGGAAATTGCTAAGTCCTGAATTGGTACAAGAAACTACGGAAGTCATAGAAATAGTTCGCAAATGAATAGATACAACTCAAAGTTGTTAGAAGGTCCACGCTGACAAGAGATGGAAGGATCTAGAATTTGAAATGGGATTTTCAGGTTTGGGAAAAAGGGAAAGCTTAACCCTCGATACGTCAGACCTTTTGAAATACTGAAAAGGGTAGGAAAGGTGACATATAAACTGGCGTTACCCCCAAGTGTATCCGATGTTCATAATGTCTTTCATGTATCGATGCTTAAAAAGTATCACCTGGATCCTTCACACATTGTGGATCACGACACCCTCAAGATCGATACGAACTTAACCTATGAAGAAGAACCCGTTCGCATTCTAGAAGTTTAAGAACGAATCTTGAGGAACCGATTTATTCCTCTAGTTAGAGTCTTGTGGAAGTACCATAATCTTGAAGAAACCACATGGGAGAAATTAGAGGACATGATGGACAAGTATCCACATCTCTTTGACTAAACCAGCCGGAATTTCAGGGACGAAATTCTTTTAAAGAGGGGAGGATGTAAGGACCCAATTTTCTCTAATACTTTCTATGTGACTTAGATATATTATTTGATGCTTAAGTATGTATTATTTACATGATTATATGCATGATTTATGTGATAAGTATACTTTCTCCAATATTTTTCAATATATACTTGAAACATGCATAAGTATTAGGATTATTTTCTTACCTTAATTAGCCATCATACATTGCATAAAATTCAAGAAAGTATATATGTATATATATATATATATATGCATATACACGGCCATACATATATATATATTGTAAGGACCCGATTTTTCACTTAAGCTTTCTATGTGATGTAGATATATATATGTTTAAATGTGTATGATTTACATGTTTATATGCATAATTTATGTAATACTAATATTTTGCGATATGTGCTTGTTTTATTTACAACATGCATAAGTATTAGGATTAGTTTCTTATCTTAATTAACCATCATACAATGCATAAAATTCAAGAAAAAAATAGGTATGTGTATATACACATACACAATTTTATACATATATATACATAGGATTAGGAGATTTTCATATAACTCTTATAAATGTCCTTTTCACAAAAGATGTATCATTTTCATAAAATAATCTTGAAAATAATTACTTAAATTACTAAGTCGTAAGACAAGATATATGTATATATATTAAAATTAATTTTCATATATCTCTATATATTTTAGAAAATACTATAAATAATGTATAAAATTGTATTTTCTTCCCCTAGGTATTATTTTTTCCATACTTTGAATAAATATGCAATATACAAGAAAAAGGGAGGGGTGGACAGTTCTCTAAGTATACATATATATATAAATACTAAATACTTGGTAGATATTAATTCTTACCCTCAAAATATTCCAACTTCTAGTGTATATGTACACATGCAACTACCTTTCTAGACTTATACATACATGTTTGGCCAAGATTAATATAGACTACCACTAAGCACAATTAGACCTTTTACTTGGGTCTTGAGTTGGAAAGTAAAGAATCATTAGAAAGTGACTTAAGAAAATGACTTAATTATATTATACTTCTATTACTCATTATACTATCTATAAGTAAATACTCTACCATACAGCACAAGAATACACACACACACAAACACAAGTACACAGCACACACACACTTGCACTCTCTTTCTAATTTTGTTCAATTCACTTGAAGTTTTAACACTCTCCTACTCTTGCACTACTTTTCAAATTAGAAAGAAAAGAAGAAAAACAACCTAGAGAAGGTACTAATTTAACTTAAGGCATGAGTTAGTTTTCATATAGTGTTAACACATTTATTCCCATATTAGGATCTAGGATGTAACTACAAGTTAGTTACTATCTTAGTCCTAAGGGATTACATAGTAGTTTAGCTACATGCATATTGTGTGTTGATGGAAGATTATGCTGAAAAATGAGATTTCTATTGGAATTATGATGCTGGAAATTATATGTAGTTATGATTTACTCCATGTTAGGGTTTTATTTATGTGTTAGAAGTTGAAAATTCAATTTTAAAGCTGAAAATCCTGTGTTTTTCCAAAGTTGGAAATTTTGTGTTTCAAAGTTGGAAATCCTATTTTCAAAGCTGGAAATTGTATTTTGATGTGTTGAAAAACCTATTTTACAAAGTTGGAATTTCAATGTGTACCAAGCTGGAATTTTCGGTATTGAACAAGCTGAAAATTTCAGAAGTAGCACGCTGGAAAGTTCTATGTTGCAGTCTGAAAATTCAAATTTCTATAAGCTGGAAACTATATGATCTATGCTGAAAACAGTTGAAATCGTGTTGAAATTGTGTTAAGCGTGCTAAAATTGTATGTATAAGGGCCCAAAGTGATAGGGGTGGATGTAGTCGAGTTCAGTAGGCGGCAACAGGCTTGCCGGTCTTAAAATAATCCTCGACTCTCCATCGTTACTGTGACATCCCGATTTTTGGTCTAACAACAATCTAAATCGGTTCTTTTCATATACATGCATGCTTACTAATATTTCATGTTTGGTATGATCCTTCTTTTATATGTGAATTATGTGACGTGATAATTACATGATTTTTCAAACTTTAAACGTATTTGACATTCTAACACAATTTTCGAAATCTTATGTCCTAAATTGCAATTTTTGAAAATATAACTAAAACATTTTAAATTTCTGGAAAATATACATATAATTTCAGATTTATAAAGATATAATTTCATCATTTTGGAATTTTTCTAAATTATTTATGAATTTTCGAATTTTAGGCCTTAAAACCCTAATTTTATGCCCTAAAACCCTAGTTTTCGATTTTTACAAACATAAATAAGTACAACTTCGAAATTTTAATAAAATAAAGATATGATTTCAGATTTTATAATATTAGGTCAATAAATATCATATTTTATTTGATTTTTTTAAAATATCTTATCTTATCTTATCTTATCTTATCCTATCTTATCTTATCTTATCTTATCTTATCTTATCTTATCCTATCTTATCTTATCTTATCTTATCTTATCTTATCTTATCTTATCTTATCCTATCCAAATCTTATCATAATCTTATCTTATCTTATCTTATCTTATCTTATCCTATCTTATCCTATCTTATCCTATCTTATCTTATCCTATCTTATCCTATCTTATCTTATCTTATCCTATCCTATCTTATCTTATCTTATCCTATCTTATCTTATCCTATCTTATCCTATCTTATCTTGTAAATTGACCTTATATTATAAAAATCCTATTTCTTGCCCTAAACTCTATAAAAGGGGGCCATTGTCTTCATTCTCCCCCACACAAACCAAAAATCCCGCCTAAAATCACCCACCCACACTCACTCCACTCTCAACACACAAATACTCTCTAGTTATAGCAAATCTTCCCCACCTATATATACATCAATAAAACCTTCTTTTTTCATACATATATACCTATTATCCTTCTATATACTCCCTTATTTCCCTCACATACTCTTGAAGGTAGAAACCTTGCTTAAACCCATAACTAAGAGTGTTATTCATGCTTACCTTGAGTAAAAGTTCTTGCTAAGGCATGCTTCAATGCTCTTGAGTAAAAGTTCTTGCTAAAAGCATGCTTCAATGCTCATGAGTAAAAGTTCTTGCCAAGCATGCTTCAATGCTCTTGGTTTAGTAGATTGTTTATTTTTAAAGTGATTTTCTTAAGTTGATATTTCATGATTAACTTAGACATAAGTCTTATGTTACATGCTATTTTCTTGAATGCTATTCTTTTAATACTTGCTAGAAAGCATGTTTTTTTTTTAGTTGTAATTATGCTCTATGTTCATAAAATTAGGAATAAAGCATGCTTAGTTATCATTCCAAAATATGGTTTTAATATGCTTTTATAATTTAAAATATGAGAATATGTTCCTTATGTTTTTATGTGAGATTATGTGAAAATGTACAATATTTTCTTAAAGTGGATACTAGGTATAAGTTAGCATCTTAATTTCTAAATTATGATTATATGAGTATTGTGTTAGTTCGAGAATATAAGTAGTTAGGTTATTCTTTAAATAAAGATTACTAAGTAGTATCCTAATTATAGCTATTAATGTAAATTTTAGGAGGAAGTCAAGTGATCTAGCCGAAACAAATCTATAAACTTGATAAACTCCTAAGGTGAGTGCTTTGTCAATTCCTTTCTGGGGCTCTGAACTATACGATATAAATATTATTTTTATAGCCTACCTTATTGAATTTATGTTATCAGATTTTTCGGAAAATGTTTTCCATACATATAAGACAAGTTATTTCCAAAAATATTGCATTTTCTGATATTGCCAAGTTGTATCTGTCTCAAAATGATTTTTGACACCTTTGGGATATCATATTTTAATTGTATTTCTATGTATCCCGGGTGTAAAAAATGCTTATTGCTTTGTTGACAAGTTGTGAGCCATATATGTCCTATTATATCCGTTTACCCTTGGGGACGCCCTTGGGAAGTTTGGGCCCAGGTACTTATAAGAGGAATTTTATCGGGCAGAACGGACCGTCGATGGAACCTTTTATATGATACCATTCCGTAAAACCAATTTCTACGTACAGCCGGAGGATGACTGTAGTAGGGATTGGAGCGATGTATTGCACGGATGCGTGATACATCTCCGTCTTGTTTGGTGTCGAGGTGGCTTCTCGACAAGGGAGGCATAAGGGTTTCTATTATGATTTATCTGTTTTGGGTAGTTATAAGGTTGGAGACTCCGTCTTGGGCTCACTGTTCGTATTACTCAGTTCAGTTATTATTATCAAGTTACATTTCACACTACGTGCACTTTATTATGGTTTAACTGTTTTGAGTCTCATTTTCAATCAAATATATATCTATATATATGTGGCCTCACTAAGTCATTTGGACTTAACCCCTAGTTTCTTTCTGTTCATTGCCTCAGAATCAGAATAATGGGCGTGCATAGGATGGTTGCCGCTCCTCCAGTTGTTATATTAAGCTTCATTTCACTTTGTCTTGCTTTATAATCTGTAGTTTGCTACTTGATGCCACTAGTTGGCTATTTTGATGTTGTACTCGGTTGCTCTACTTGGTTGTACTAAACATAGTTATCTATATTATCCATGTTGCATATTTTACTCTACCTCCACTGCGTATTATTAATTTAGGCGTTCGTACTGGGTGTGAATTTCAAAATTTGTGCTCAGTGCGATCGTCAGTAGTCTCCAACCGTATAGGAAGATCCTAGCGGGAGGGGTGCCACAGCGGTGGTATCAGAGCCTAGGTTTAGGTTATAACCATGTGTTATATATAGGTAAGCATGCATACATCTAGTCTTTCTTCTGACCAAATCACTATGTGTATATGTGCTCTGTTTGTGATTATCAAATATGCTATCGCATATTATATACTTGACGTAGTGAAGTTTTGTGCATAACTTATGTGATAATCATGTTTTGATAATTATTCCCTAGATTCGAATCCGTAACACTTAGAATTTTGATGGCGCCACGAAAAGGAGCTACACGTACCCGCTTACACTCCCAACCGACCCCAAAACCAACTCACCCTACTGTAACACAACCCCAAGGAAATCCTCATCAAGGACCCACGACAAGGTTGGACCCAGAAGAAAATCATGTTCCAAACCAAGGAAATAATAGTGATATTCTGAGCCAAATGGTTGGAGTTTGGAGAGAAATTAGCCAACAAAATCAAAATCACCAGTCGGATGATAGGATGCTAGATCGCTTCCTGCGCTTCAACCCACCAAAATTCTATGGGGAGCCTAACGATCAAAAGGCTGAATCCTGGGTAGCAGCAATTACCAAGATCTTTAAAGTTTTGCGCTGTAGTGAAAAGGAACAAGTGGAGTTCACCGTATTCCTGATGGAAGGAGCAGCCCACAACTGGTGGAAGCTCGTGGAACAAAGATGGAATGCCAACCAAACCCCTGTAACTTGGACAAATTTTCTGAAGGAGTTTTCTGATAAATTTATACCCCAAGTAGTTCGGGATGCAAGAGAGAAAGAATTTATGGATTTGATTCAAGGGATCCTTACTGTTGCGGAATATGAGGCCAAATTCGCTCGTTTGGTACAGTATGCGCCACATATAATGAATGATGAAAGGAGAAAAACCAAACGATTCATCCAAGGTTTGCGGCCTGAAGTCCGATGGGCGTTTAATGGCGACCGACATTGAGGAATATACACAGGCTGTCAGTAAGTCCATGGTTGTTGAGGCAGAAATTCGGGAAATCAAACAAATAACTAACAAGGTGAGCAAGAATAAGGTGCCTAGTCCGGGGGGTGGAGGACAACTCAGACAAGCCAATGCAAGAAACAATAAGCGCCCCCGCATTGAAGGAAATCAAAATGTTAACCAACTTGGAGGCAGGGAAAGAATTGGATGCAACTATTGTAGACATCCTAGCCACGTAGAGGCAAACTGTTGGAAAAAGAATGGAAAATGTGTAGCATGCGGGTAGTGATCAACACATGATTAAAGAGTGCCCGAAAGCCCGAAACCCTAATATCCTTGGTTCAACTCAAGAAGGAAGGACCCAAGTTCCACCTGCCGGAAGGCCAAAAGTAAAAGCTAGAGCTTACGCTCTAGAGGCAGATGAAGGACCCGATCCAACTGCAGTAGTGGAAGGTACGGCTCAAATTTTAAAACACTTCTATGAAAATATTGTATGATCCTGGAGCTACTCATTCTTTCGTATCTATGGAATCTGTGAATCGATTGGGGTTATTACTAGAACCTTTACCTTATAATTTTGAAGTTAGCACCCCCTTAGGATCTAGTTATCTTACTAATCGGGTTCTAAAAGGATGTCCGATAAGAATTGAAGGAAAAACATATCCCGCTGACTTAATAGAGCTTCCTGTTCAAAACTATGATATAATCCTTGGGACGGATTGGTTGTATCAACATCAGGCCCAACTAAATTGTTTTGCTAAGAAGATTATTTTGGGAAGGGAAAATTCACCTATGTCACCAATCCCCCTTAGTTCATCCAAAACCATATCTCTTATCTCCTTCGTTGAAGCAAAGAAGTGTATCAAGGAGGGAGCATTAGGATTCATTGCCTATTTGCTCAACAAACCGAAGGACCAAATAAAGATAGAGGAAGTTCCTGTTGTACAGGAATTCCAAGATGTGTTTCCAAAAAAATTGAATTCATTACCCCCTCAGAGAGAAATAGAATTTGTGATCGACACCATACCAGCGGCCGAACCTTATTCAAAAACACCATATCGAATGGCCCCAGCTGAACTGAAGGAGTTAAAAAAGCAACTTGAAGAATTGATAGAAAGCGGATATATTCGGCCGAGTACATCACCTTGGGGAGCGCCAGTGCTATTTGTTAAAAGAAGGATGGGTCACTTCGGATGTGTATTGATTACCGGGAGTTAAATCGGATGACTGTCAAGAATAAATATCCACTCCCACACATAGAAGAACTATTTGACCTTCTACAAGGTTCACAAGTATATTCTAAATTGGATTTGAGACAAGGATATTATCAGCTTAGAGTTAAAGAGGAAGATATTCCTAAGACATCATTTAATACTCGATATGGGCACTTTGAATTTGTTGTTATGCCTTTTGGATTGACCAATGCACCAGCAGCTTTTATGGATATGATGCACCGGGTCTTCCGACCATATTTGGATCAGTTTGTGGTTATTTTCATTGATGACATCCTGGTATACTCAAGGACTCCAGAACTGCATGCGGAACACTTGCGAATTGTTCTACAGACATTACGAGAAAAAAAGTTATATGCAAAATTTAGTAAGTGCGACCTTTTGGATAGAAAAAGTTACATTTTTAGGGCATATAATTTCCAAGACCGGAATTGAAGTCGATCCCTCCAAGGTGGAAGCTGTAATAATGGAAGCGTCCGAAGACTCCAACTGAAGTAAGAAGCTTTCTGGGTTTAGCAGGTTACTATCGACGATTCATACAAAATTTTTCAAAAATTGCAGAGCCGTTAACTCAACTGACTCGCAAGAATTCTCCCTGGAAATGGAATGAAAAGTGTGAAGCTAGTTTTCAAGAATTAAAAGATGTTTAACCAGCGCCCCAGTACTGACACTACCTGAAGGAAACGAAAATTTTGTGTCTATACTGATGCATCTAGAGAAGGTTTGGGGTGTGTGTTAATGCAAAATGGGAAAGTGGTTGCTTATGCATCACGGAAGCTTCGTTCTCATGAATGTAATTATCCGACCCATGATTGGAGTTGGCAGCCATTATATTTGCTTTGGCCAAGTGGAGACATTATCTGTATGGGACAACCTTTGAGGTGTATACAGATCACAAAAGCTTAAAGTACTTACCCACTCAGAAGGACCTCAACATGAGACAAAGAAGATGGCTGGAATTCTTGGAGGACTATGATTGTAAGATCCAATATCACCCCGGGAAAGCCAACGCAGTTGCCGATGCTCTTAGTAGAAAAGCCGGATTAGCACAATTAAGCAGTGGAATTGGGGTATCTAAAATAATTGTACCATAAAGACTCATGCTCAAATATCGAGATCTAAACAGTATTATGGTGGAATGGTATGAAGAGAGATATCTAAGGATTCGTAAAAAGATGTTTGACGTGTCAAA
>CM047876.1:11177724-11228448 GCA_026212405.1 Petrea volubilis | reverse complement strand
AATCTTATCTTATCTTATCTTATCCTATCCAAATCTTATCATAATCTTATCTTATCTTATCTTATCTTATCTATCCTATCTTATCCTATCTTATCCTATCTTATCTTATCCTATCTTATCCCTTCTTATCTTATCTTATCCTATCCTATCTTTCTTATCTTATCCTATCTTATCTCTATCCTATCTTATCCTATCTTATCTGTAAATTGACCTTATATTATAAAATCCTATTTCTTGCCCCTAAACTCTATAAAGGGGGCCATTGTCTTCATTCTCCCCCACACAAACCAAAAATCCCGCCTAAATCACCCACCCACACTCACTCCACTCTCAACACACAAAATACTCTCAAGTTATAGCAAATCTTCCCCACCTATATATACATCAATAAAACCTTCTTTTTTCATACATATATACCTATTATCCTTCTATATACTCCCTTATTTCCCTCACATACTCTTGAAGGTAGAAACCTTGCTTAAACCCATAACTAAGAGTGTTATTCATGCTTACCTTGAGTAAAAGTTTCTGCTAAGGTCATGCTTCAATGCTCTTGAGTAAAGTTCTTGCTAAAGCATGCTTCAATGCTCATTGCGTAAAAGTTCTTGCCAAGCATGCTTCAATGCTCTTGGTTTAGTAGATTGTTTATTTTAAAGTGATTTTCTTAAGTTGATATTTCATGATTAACTTAGACATAAGTCTTATGTTACATGCTATTTTCTTGAATGCTATTCTTTTAATACTTGCTAGAAAGCATGTTTTTTTTTAGTTGTAATTATGCTCTATGTTCATAAAATTAGGAATAAAGCATGCTTAGTTATCATTCCAAATATGGTTTTAATATGCTTTTATAATTTAAAATATGAGAATATGTTCCTTATGTTTTTTATGTGAGATTATGTGAAAATGTACAATATTTTCTTAAAGTGGATACTAGGTATAAGTTAGCATCTTAATTTCTAAATTATGATTATATGAGTATTGTGTTAGTTCGAGAATATAAGTAGTTAGGTTATTCTTTAAATAAAGATTACTAAGTAGTATCCTAATTATAGCTATTAATGTAAATTTTAGGAGGAAGTCAAGTGATCTAGCCGAAACAAATCTATAACTTGATAAACTCCTAAGGTGAGTGCTTTGTCAATTCCTTTCTGGGGCTCTGAACTATACGATATAAATATTATTTTTATAGCCTACCTTATTGAATTTATGTTATCAGATTTTTCGGAAAATGTTTTCCATACATATAAGACAAGTTATTTCCAAAAATATTGCATTTTCTGATATTGCCAAGTTGTATCTGTCTCAAATGATTTTTGACACCTTTGGGATATCATATTTTAATTGTATTTCTATGTATCCCGGGTGTAAAAAATGCTTATTGCTTTGTTGACAAGTTGTGAGCCATATATGTCCTATTATATCCGTTTACCCTTGGGGACGCCCTTGGGAAGTTTGGGCCCAGGTACTTATAAGAGGAATTTTATCGGGCGGAACGGACCGTCGATGGAACCTTTTATATGATACCATTCCGTAAAACCAATTTCTACGTACAGCCGGAGGATGACTGTAGTAGGGATTGGAGCGATGTATTGCACGGATGCGTGATACATCTCCGTCTTGTTTGGTGTCGAGGTGGCTTCTCGACAAGGGAGGCATAAGGGTTTCTATTATGATTTATCTGTTTTGGGTAGTTATAAGGTTGGAGACTCCGTCTTGGGCTCACTGTTCGTATTACTCAGTTCAGTTATTATTATCAAGTTACATTTCACACTACGTGCACTTTATTATGGTTTAACTGTTTTGAGTCTCATTTTCAATCAAATATATATCTATATATATGTGGCCTCACTAAGTCATTTGGACTTAACCCCTAGTTTCTTTCTGTTCATTGCCTCAGAATCAGAATAATGGGCGTGCATAGGATGGTTGCCGCTCCTCCAGTTGTTATATTAAGCTTCATTTCACTTTGTCTTGCTTTATAATCTGTAGTTTGCTACTTGATGCCACTAGTTGGCTATTTTGATGTTGTACTCGGTTGCTCTACTTGGTTGTACTAAACATAGTTATCTATATTATCCATGTTGCATATTTTACTCTACCTCCACTGCGTATTATTAATTTAGGCGTTCGTACTGGGTGTGAATTTCAAAATTTGTGCTCAGTGCGATCGTCAGTAGTCTCCAACCGTATAGGAAGATCCTAGCGGGAGGGGTGCCACAGCGGTGGTATCAGAGCCTAGGTTTAGGTTATAACCATGTGTTATATATAGGTAAGCATGCATACATCTAGTCTTTCTTCTGACCAAATCACTATGTGTATATGTGCTCTGTTTGTGATTATCAAATATGCTATCGCATATTATATACTTGACGTAGTGAAGTTTTGTGCATAACTTATGTGATAATCATGTTTTGATAATTATTCCCTAGATTCGAATCCGTAACACTTAGAATTTTGATGGCGCCACGAAAAGGAGCTACACGTACCCGCTTACACTCCCAACCGACCCCAAAACCAACTCACCCTACTGTAACACAACCCCAAGGAAATCCTCATCAAGGACCCACGACAAGGTTGGACCCAGAAGAAAATCATGTTCCAAACCAAGGAAATAATAGTGATATTCTGAGCCAAATGGTTGGAGTTTGGAGAGAAATTAGCCAACAAAATCAAAATCACCAGACGGATGATAGGATGCTAGATCGCTTCCTGCGCTTCAACCCACCAAAATTCTATGGGGAGCCTAACGATCAAAAGGCTGAATCCTGGGTAGCAGCAATTACCAAGATCTTTAAAGTTTTGCGCTGTAGTGAAAAGGAACAAGTGGAGTTCACCGTATTCCTGATGGAAGGAGCAGCCCACAACTGGTGGAAGCTCGTGGAACAAAGATGGAATGCCAACCAAACCCCTGTAACTTGGACAAATTTTCTGAAGGAGTTTTCTGATAAATTTATACCCCAAGTAGTTCGGGATGCAAGAGAGAAAGAATTTATGGATTTGATTCAAGGGATCCTTACTGTTGCGGAATATGAGGCCAAATTCGCTCGTTTGGTACAGTATGCGCCACATATAATGAATGATGAAAGGAGAAAAACCAAACGATTCATCCAAGGTTTGCGGCCTGAAGTCCGATGGGCGTTAATGGCGACCGACATTGA
This sequence comes from Petrea volubilis, assembly GCA_026212405.1. Lineage (NCBI taxonomy): Eukaryota > Viridiplantae > Streptophyta > Magnoliopsida > Lamiales > Verbenaceae > Petrea > Petrea volubilis. The sequence goes on along the minus strand of CM047876.1, from coordinate 11,225,287 downwards.
GGAATATACACAGGCTGTCAGTAAGTCCATGGTTGTTGAGGCAGAAATTCGGGAAATCAAACAAATAACTAACAAGGTGAGCAAGAATAAGGTGCCTAGTCCGGGGGGTGGAGGACAACTCAGACAAGCCAATGCAAGAAACAATAAGCGCCCCCGCATTGAAGGAAATCAAAATGTTAACCAACTTGGAGGCAGGGAAAGAATTGGATGCAACTATTGTAGACATCCTAGCCACGTAGAGGCAAACTGTTGGAAAAAGAATGGAAAATGTGTAGCATGCGGTAGTGATCAACACATGATTAAAGAGTGCCCGAAAGCCCGAAACCCTAATATCCTTGGTTCAACTCAAGAAGGAAGGACCCAAGTTCCACCTGCCGGAAGGCCAAAAGTAAAAGCTAGAGCTTACGCTCTAGAGGCAGATGAAGGACCCGATCCAACTGCAGTAGTGGAAGGTACGGCTCAAATTTTAAACACTTCTATGAAAATATTGTATGATCCTGGAGCTACTCATTCTTTCGTATCTATGGAATCTGTGAATCGATTGGGGTTATTACTAGAACCTTTACCTTATAATTTTGAAGTTAGCACCCCCTTAGGATCTAGTTATCTTACTAATCGGGTTCTAAAAGGATGTCCGATAAGAATTGAAGGAAAAACATATCCCGCTGACTTAATAGAGCTTCCTATTCAAAACTATGATATAATCCTTGGGATGGATTGGTTGTATCAACATCAGGCCCAACTAAATTGTTTTGCTAAGAAGATTATTTTGGGAAGGGAAAATTCACCTATGTCACCAATCCCCCTTAGTTCATCCAAACCATATCTCTTATCTCCTTCGTTGAAGCAAAGAAGTGTATCAAGGAGGGAGCATTAGGATTCATTGCCTATTTGCTCAACAAACCGAAGGACCAAATAAAGATAGAGGAAGTTCCTGTTGTACAGGAATTCCAAGATGTGTTTCCAAAAAAATTGAATTCATTACCCCCTCAGAGAGAAATAGAATTTGTGATCGACACCATACCAGCGGCCGAACCTTATTCAAAAACACCATATCGAATGGCCCCAGCTGAACTGAAGGAGTTAAAAAAGCAACTTGAAGAATTGATAGAAAGCGGATATATTCGGCCGAGTACATCACCTTGGGGAGCGCCAGTGCTATTTGTTAAAAAGAAGGATGGGTCACTTCGGATGTGTATTGATTACCGGGAGTTAAATCGGATGACTGTCAAGAATAAATATCCACTCCCACACATAGAAGAACTATTTGACCTTCTACAAGGTTCACAAGTATATTCTAAATTGGATTTGAGACAAGGATATTATCAGCTTAGAGTTAAAGAGGAAGATATTCCTAAGACATCATTTAATACTCGATATGGGCACTTTGAATTTGTTGTTATGCCTTTTGGATTGACCAATGCACCAGCAGCTTTTATGGATATGATGCACCGGGTCTTCCGACCATATTTGGATCAGTTTGTGGTTATTTTCATTGATGACATCCTGGTATACTCAAGGACTCCAGAACTGCATGCGGAACACTTGCGAATTGTTCTACAGACATTACGAGAAAAAAAGTTATATGCAAAATTTAGTAAGTGCGACTTTTGGATAGAAAAGTTACATTTTTAGGGCATATAATTTCCAAGACCGGAATTGAAGTCGATCCCTCCAAGGTGGAAGCTGTTAATAATTGGAAGCGTCCGAAGACTCCAACTGAAGTAAGAAGCTTTCTGGGTTTAGCAGGTTACTATCGACGATTCATACAAAATTTTTCAAAAATTGCAGAGCCGTTAACTCAACTGACTCGCAAGAATTCTCCCTGGAAATGGAATGAAAAGTGTGAAGCTAGTTTTCAAGAATTAAAAAGATGTTTAACCAGCGCCCCAGTACTGACACTACCTGAAGGAAACGAAAATTTTGTTGTCTATACTGATGCATCTAGAGAAGGTTTGGGGTGTGTGTTAATGCAAAATGGGAAAGTGGTTGCTTATGCATCACGGAAGCTTCGTTCTCATGAATGTAATTATCCGACCCATGATTTGGAGTTGGCAGCCATTATATTTGCTTTGGCCAAGTGGAGACATTATCTGTATGGGACAACCTTTGAGGTGTATACAGATCACAAAAGCTTAAAGTACTTACCCACTCAGAAGGACCTCAACATGAGACAAAGAAGATGGCTGGAATTCTTGGAGGACTATGATTGTAAGATCCAATATCACCCCGGGAAAGCCAACGCAGTTGCCGATGCTCTTAGTAGAAAAGCCGGATTAGCACAATTAAGCAGTGGAATTGGGGTATCTAAAAATAATTGTACCATAAAGACTCATGCTCAAATAGCAGATCTAACTGTTCAATCGGAACTTGTCACCAAGATCCGGGAAAAGCAAGCAAAGGATAAGTGGAATCAGAAGCAAATTGCCCAGGTAGGGGAAAGTACAAATGAGAAATATGGGATTGATGATATGGGGATTTTACGTTACAAGGGCAGAATATGTATACCTGAAGAAATGAAGAAAGAGATTTTGGAAGAAGCTCACAAGACACCATATACCGTTCATCCAGGAGGAACAAAAATGTATCGAGATCTTAAACAGTATTATTGGTGGAATGGTATGAAGAGAGATATCTCAGACTTCGTAAGAAGATGTTTGACGTGTCAAAAGATCAAAGGCGAACACCAAAAGCCGGGAGGAATGTTACAACCATTACCGATTCCAACATGGAAATGGGATCAAGTTACTATGGATTTTCTAGTAGGATTACCTAAGGTAAGAGGTGGATATGATAGCATATGGGTAATCGTGGATAGGTTAACCAAGACAGCACATTTTCTGCCTGTTAAAACGACTGATCGAGTAGAAACTTTAGCAGAACTTTACCACTGTGAGATCACGAGACTCCATGGCATTCCTACATGTATCATCTCAGACAGGGATCCTAAGTTCACATCTGGGCTATGGCAAAACATACAAAGGCATATGGGCACTAAATTGCAATTCAGTACAGCTTCGCATCCACAAACGGATGGGCAGACAGAAAGATTGATAGCCTATTTGGAGGACATGTTGAGAATGTGCGTATTGGAATATTGTGACAGCTGGAATAAGCACTTGCCCTTGATTGAATTTGCTTATAACAATAGTTATCAAGCTTCAATACAGATGGCACCATATGAAGCTTTGTATGGAAGAAAGTGTCGATCACCACTATATTGGGACTTGGATGAATGGAGATGGACAAAGGATGGAATACATAGAGCAGTACGACCTGAACTCATCCAAGATGCAATTGACAAAGTGCAAATTATCAAACAAAAGATGAAGACTGCCCAGGATCGACAAAAGAGTTATGCGGACAAACGACGAAGAAAACTGGAGTTTGAAGTCGGGGATCGAGTATTCCTTAAAGTCTCTCCAAGGAAGGGATTTACAAGGATTGGTAAAGGAGGAAAATTGAATCCCAGGTATGTTGGACCATTTGAGATCATAGAGCGAATAGGAGAAGTTGCATATCGACTAGACTTACCACCTAGCCTAACAGGAATCCACAACGTGTTTCACGTATCTCAGCTCCGAAAATACTACCCTGATGAAACCCATATCCTTCCACCCGAAAACTTACCCCTTGAACCTAACCTTACCTATACAGAAAAACCTATTCGCATTTTAGACCGAAAGTTCCAAGAGTTAAGAAATCGGAAAATTCCACTCGTCAAGGTACTATGGCAAAACCATCAAGTTGAAGAGGCAACTTGGGAACCAGAAGAGAAAATACGTAAATGTTATCCGGAACTATTCAATCAGGTAAGAATCTGGGGACCAGATTCTTTTAAGGGGGGGAGAGTTGTGACATCCCGATTTTTGGTCTAACAACAATCTAAATCGGTTCTTTTCATATACATGCATGCTTACTAATATTTCATGTTTGGTATGATCCTTCTTTTATATGTGAATTATGTGACGTGATAATTACATGATTTTTCAAACTTTAAACGTATTTGACATTCTAACACAATTTTCGAAATCTTATGTCCTAAATTGCAATTTTTGAAAATATAACTAAAACATTTTAAATTTCTGGAAAATATACATATAATTTCAGATTTATAAAGATATAATTTCATCATTTTGGAATTTTTCTAAATTATTTATGAATTTTCGAATTTTAGGCCTTAAAACCCTAATTTTATGCCCTAAAACCCTAGTTTTCGATTTTTACAAACATAAATAAGTACAAATTCGAAATTTTAATAAAATAAAGATATGATTTCAGATTTTATAATATTAGGTCAATAAATATCATATTTTATTTGATTTTTTTAAAATATCTTATCTTATCTTATCTTATCTTATCCTATCTTATCTTATCTTATCTTATCTTATCTTATCTTATCTTATCTTATCCTATCCAAATCTTATCATAATCTTATCTTATCTTATCTTATCTTATCTTATCCTATCTTATCCTATCTTATCCTATCTTATCTTATCCTATCTTATCCTATCTTATCTTATCTTATCCTATCCTATCTTATCTTATCTTATCCTATCTTATCTTATCCTATCTTATCCTATCTTATCTTGTAAATTGACCTTATATTATAAAAATCCTATTTCTTGCCCTAAACTCTATAAAAGGGGGCCATTGTCTTCATTCTCCCCCACACAAACCAAAAATCCCGCCTAAAATCACCCACCCACACTCACTCCACTCTCAACACACAAAATACTCTCAAGTTATAGCAAATCTTCCCCACCTATATATACATCAATAAAACCTTCTTTTTTCATACATATATACCTATTATCCTTCTATATACTCCCTTATTTCCCTCACATACTCTTGAAGGTAGAAACCTTGCTTAAACCCATAACTAAGAGTGTTATTCATGCTTACCTTGAGTAAAAGTTCTTGCTAAGGCATGCTTCAATGCTCTTGAGTAAAAGTTCTTGCTAAAAGCATGCTTCAATGCTCATGAGTAAAAGTTCTTGCCAAGCATGCTTCAATGCTCTTGGTTTAGTAGATTGTTTATTTTTAAAGTGATTTTCTTAAGTTGATATTTCATGATTAACTTAGACATAAGTCTTATGTTACATGCTATTTTCTTGAATGCTATTCTTTTAATACTTGCTAGAAAGCATGTTTTTTTTTAGTTGTAATTATGCTCTATGTTCATAAAATTAGGAATAAAGCATGCTTAGTTATCATTCCAAAATATGGTTTTAATATGCTTTTATAATTTAAAATATGAGAATATGTTCCTTATGTTTTTATGTGAGATTATGTGAAAATGTACAATATTTTCTTAAAGTGGATACTAGGTATAAGTTAGCATCTTAATTTCTAAATTATGATTATATGAGTATTGTGTTAGTTCGAGAATATAAGTAGTTAGGTTATTCTTTAAATAAAGATTACTAAGTAGTATCCTAATTATAGCTATTAATGTAAATTTTAGGAGGAAGTCAAGTGATCTAGCCGAAACAAATCTATAAACTTGATAAACTCCTAAGGTGAGTGCTTTGTCAATTCCTTTCTGGGGCTCTGAACTATACGATATAAATATTATTTTTATAGCCTACCTTATTGAATTTATGTTATCAGATTTTTCGGAAAATGTTTTCCATACATATAAGACAAGTTATTTCCAAAAATATTGCATTTTCTGATATTGCCAAGTTGTATCTGTCTCAAAATGATTTTTGACACCTTTGGGATATCATATTTTAATTGTATTTCTATGTATCCCGGGTGTAAAAAATGCTTATTGCTTTGTTGACAAGTTGTGAGCCATATATGTCCTATTATATCCGTTTACCCTTGGGGACGCCCTTGGGAAGTTTGGGCCCAGGTACTTATAAGAGGAATTTTATCGGGCGGAACGGACCGTCGATGGAACCTTTTATATGATACCATTCCGTAAAACCAATTTCTACGTACAGCCGGAGGATGACTGTAGTAGGGATTGGAGCGATGTATTGCACGGATGCGTGATACATCTCCGTCTTGTTTGGTGTCGAGGTGGCTTCTCGACAAGGGAGGCATAAGGGTTTCTATTATGATTTATCTGTTTTGGGTAGTTATAAGGTTGGAGACTCCGTCTTGGGCTCACTGTTCGTATTACTCAGTTCAGTTATTATTATCAAGTTACATTTCACACTACGTGCACTTTATTATGGTTTAACTGTTTTGAGTCTCATTTTCAATCAAATATATATCTATATATATGTGGCCTCACTAAGTCATTTGGACTTAACCCCTAGTTTCTTTCTGTTCATTGCCTCAGAATCAGAATAATGGGCGTGCATAGGATGGTTGCCGCTCCTCCAGTTGTTATATTAAGCTTCATTTCACTTTGTCTTGCTTTATAATCTGTAGTTTGCTACTTGATGCCACTAGTTGGCTATTTTGATGTTGTACTCGGTTGCTCTACTTGGTTGTACTAAACATAGTTATCTATATTATCCATGTTGCATATTTTACTCTACCTCCACTGCGTATTATTAATTTAGGCGTTCGTACTGGGTGTGAATTTCAAAATTTGTGCTCAGTGCGATCGTCAGTGGTCTCCAACCGTATAGGAAGATCCTAGCGGGAGGGGTGCCACAGTTACCTAATCCCGCCTTGCGTGGACGGAGAGTCCACGTATTGAAGTGGGTCATAGAAAAATTCAGCATATGCTCGGGATATGACCGCTGGAGTGTTTGGTTAGGATTAGAGTGTTGGTTAGAAATGAGGTTTACAGCACGTCGTGATAAGGTACTCACCCGTCGAGGTGGAAAATGGTAGAAATGATGTGAAATTTATATTACTATTTTTGGAAAATTGACATGATTTTATGTTTGATAAAAGGATGCGGGATAAAAGGATGTGGAACTATGCATGTTCATATCACACATGTGCACCTTATGTGTTAAGTGAAATTGCTACTCAACATAATTGTTGACGCTGATGTTATATAATGTTTTAGCTGGGTATGAGAAAGAGGTTACCAACGCAGAGGATGGAGCAAGACGATTCGAAGCGTTTGGCTAGATGGAGTTGTAGCCGAATCCTTGTAGTTACTATCATGTATTTTGCGCTTGTGATATAATAAGAAACTTTTATGAAAATTTTCAGCTTTTGTAATAAAATTGTTAGTAGCATGTTTCCATAGTTAGCCAATAATTTCGGGTCGACACTTATATACATAGGGTTAGAGTATTTTTCATAAAACTCTTGTAAATGTCCTTTTCACAAAAACGTGTCATTTTCATTTGATAATTTTGAAATAATTATTTTAAATACTAGGTCATAACACAATACAAATATGTATATATATCAAAAATATTTTTCATGATATATATATATATATTTTCAAAAATCCCTAAATAAATATGTATAAAATTGTATTTTTCTTCCTTTAGGTATTAATTCTTCCATAATTTGAATAAATATACAATATGTAAGAAAACATCCTACATTTATATAGAAAGGAGGGGGGGGGGGACGGTTTTGCCTATATATATATATGTGTGTATATTAAACACTTGGTGTATATTGTTTCTTGCCCTCCAATTTTTCAAGATTCAATGTATAAATACACATATAACAATTCTTCTAGACTAGTATATACTTGGTTGGATCATATTAACCTAAATATACACTTAAGCTAATTAGACTTAATACATGGACATTGAGTTGTAAAGTAAGTAATAATTAGAAAATGATTTAAGTATATTTTAATCCTATTTCTAACTATACTAACTATAAGTATGTATTATACTACAAAACACAAAACACCACCCACACACACAAAAGAGCACACGGCACACACACACTCTCATCCCTCCTGTTTTACTTCAATCTCCTACAATCCCTTAAGACTTCTTCATATTTTCACCACCCCAAAAAAATAGAAAGAAAAGAAGGAAGAACAAACTAGAAAAGATAGAAATTTTGCCTATGGCATGAGTTAAACTTTTATGTAGTAGTAATACTTTAATTCCGATACTAGAAGGTAGGATGCAACTACACTTTAGTTACTATCTTGATTTTAAGGGAATACATAGTGATTTAGTTAGATGCTTATTGTGTGTTTATGAGAGTTTATGCTGGAATTTATGAGGATTTGTGCTGGAAATTATGCAGGAGTTTGTGCTGGAAATTGGTGTAACTATGTTAGGGTTTTATCTATGGGATACAAGCTCGAAATTTCAGTTTTTACAAGCTCGAAATCTTGTTTTCACAAGCTGGAAATTTTAGTTTTTACAAGCTGGAAATCTTGTTTTCACAAGCTGAACTTCTAGGTAATTATGGAAACATACTACTCATAACTTATTAAGAAACCAAAATATACACATAAGTCGTTTATTACATAAACATGTTTCATGTACACGCTCGTTGCTACTAAAGTCTCCATTACAACATAACTAGCTAAAGGCCTCAAATCACCTCTCTATGTCCTCCTCGTTTGTAACCTCCTTTCTCTCAAGTCCGGCTCAAATATAGTATAAAACAACGTCAACATATATGTTGAGTCGAAATTTTGCATGATAACATGAGGTTCGTGTGTGTAATACGATTGTGCACATTCTCACATAAAATTTTCCAACATATATATAATCACGTAACTTTTTACGTTTCTCTACCATTTCCACATCGACGTATGGCTACCTTATCTTGCCGTGTCATTATTCCAACCAAACACTCCAATCCCGGGCATATGTCAAATATCATATGGCCCACTTCAATACATGGACTGAAACATCCCTTCACTTTCAAATATTTTAAAATATTAATATATTATCTAGTGTTCTATATGATTATCCTTAATCTTATATGTGATTGCGTATTACTTAAATTATAACTATTTTTTAGTAAAATAATGAATTTATATATATACATATAATTTATGTGTAATCTATAATTATCATCCTAGGAATTATTTTAATTATGATAAATTGATATATATATATATATATATATATAAATGTGAACAAATATATTCAAAATATAGATATTTACATATATCTCGAGTATATATTTAACAATATGAATTATTTTGAAATCAATATATACATATATATATTTTGAAAACTATAAAATATATGATATATAAAGTCTGAAAATATATAAATATATAACATAAATTTTGAAATTAATGGCATATATATACACATTATTTTTGAATATATATATACACACACACACACATATATACATATACTAGGGTTGTTTCTAGTATTATACACTTGTCCAAATAATACCTCCCCTAATAAATGTTAAGATAGGATGAGATCTTGTTAGGATAAGATAAGATTACATAAGATATGATAAAATTTTGGATAAGGTTACATAAGATAAGGTAGGATTTTAGATAAGATTAATATGTATACAAATATGTGAATATTTAGATATTGTTTAATGTAATTCTTATTTTCCTTATAAGAATTGTGCAATATTTACAAGAAATATGATATATAGTTATGTAAACAATACAATTTGTTTTACAATATATATGTGTGTATGTGTGCAAATATAATATGTGTATAATTTATAGGAAATATTTTCATGCACACTAACATACCTGCATATATACATATACTTATATTTCGAAAATATTTATGGCATAATGTAAAATACTCTAAAATCAATATTTACATAAATATATCGATATTTTACACACATAAATATCTAATTATGATTTTTGAAAATTTAAGAAAATATATTCACTATTTTCTATAATATACTACTATATAACTATATATTACATATTTTAAAAATTTTAAAATATATATTTTGAAATTAAAAATATAAATCAATATATCTACACATATAATAGGATGATTATAATGCACATGCCGAAACATGTCACTATCTTTAATTAATAAAATTATGCAGCTAAGCTACTAGAAAAATAGAGATTGTAGACATTTGTATAAATCTTACTAAACTTAGGTAATATTTGTAGGGTTAATCTTAAAAGAAGAACACTTGTTAGCATCATGTTAAATTAGGCTAACATATAATATAATTTAGGGTACAATTCATATTATTTAGAGTAATATTTGTGTAAATTACAACCACAATTAGGTGCGAACATAATTAATGTTAAGCGTAGTTGGAAGATCGCATTAATTAACAAGATAAACCCCAATAAAATAATCTTGTTTCTTGGAAACAACTATAAATAGGAGGGGGTGATCTTTATTTCTATCACACACACAACACAAACACACACACGTCACTATTCTCTACACACACACACGGTACATACATACATATATATATATATATAGTGCACATCACACACACCACACACTGCACGACACAACAAAAGCACACACACAAGGTTATATATGTACATATACACACACACATGCACAAATATATATATATATATATATATATATATATATATATCAAGAAGGCAGGTTTTAAGGTAAGGATTTTGTTTAATTCCATAAGTTTTAGTTCATAAACCCTAGCTACCATTCTTTTGCATATTAAATGACAAATACACTAGAATAAGTCTAGAATTACTTACATATTGTTATGATGCTTATCTTATATGTTAATATATTCATATTGCTTATTATTATATTCATATAACATGTCTCTATTTAGATAAAGTCATGCTCACGTTATAGAATTAAAGATATTATGACAATCTATGTTTTCATGAATGATATGTCTTTATACATATTATATCATATGTTTTGTGTAAACAAGCTTAGACCTTTAGGATTAAGTTAGATTCTAGCATATTTGGTTAAAAATTATTATGCATATATGCTAGGTAATATTTCAAATTATGTTCTAATTTTGATAGCTTTCATGTGATCTATTTATGTTGCTCAAACTATGCTTTTATGTGCAAACATGGTTATGTGAAAACTTAATTGTGCATGTCAGGCCCAAACGTGTTACGGCAGGGATGGGGCAGAGTTCAGCCAGGCAACAACGAGCTTGTCGGTCTTAATATATGCTCTCGCCATCCTTGGTCCTAATCCCGCCTTACCCGGACGGGGTGTTTTGCGTACTGAAGTGGGTCGTAGGAATTTGGCGTAATCTCAAGATACGACCACTAGAGAATAAGGTAAGAATTGATATTTTTTGGAGAATAAGGTAGGAAAGGAGAAATGTGTTAGGAGTTATAAGGAAGTTGTGATCACAAATTGTGACCCAAAGGTAAAGTAAATGTGAAATTATGTAATAGGATAGGAACAATAATGTGATTATATTCACTATACACACACATTCACCATATGTGATTAAGTAAAATTCTTATTCAACCGTCGCATTGACATTTCTTGTATGCACTATTTTAGAGAAAAGGGTGTTGTCAAGGATAACGCAGACGAAAACCTAGGAAATTATGAAGAAGTTAACTTAGTTAGAAGTTACTAAAGTATTTATAATCTTACAAACACTGTACTCTATTATGTTATAAGTCCAATTGAGTTGTTGTATTGTTTACTATTTTAATAAAATACCATTATATATTAAAACAATTCCTTGTTTTTTTTTTCAATTTGTTAGAATTTTACTCGTAATATTTCATATAACGCATATGCAAGAAAGTCGAGTCATTACAGGTTGTATTAGAGCCAAATGCCAGTCGGAATATTAAGAACTAAGTGCTCTCAAGGGCAAAGTGCTACGCGCACGGGAGCTACCTCTTGAGCCTACGGAGCAAAATGGCAAAGTGGTACATGTGCGGGAGCCACCTGTTGAGCGCACAAGAGCCAACTCTAGAGTCCCAATGCTTGGCAGTCAGTACTGGTATGTAAAACTCTAGTTAAAATCTCTAGTATATTTGTTGGAACTCCTATTTAAGCAGGGTATCCTTTGGGAAGTCGTAAAATTAGCATTAGAAATAAGTGGTGAACTTTGGAAATAATATAAAGTCCTTATGAGTATTACTGTCGATATTTTAGTTCCTAACCCACTCGAAGAAATTAATCTTCGTATAAGTCCGAAATCCTGAAATTGAAACTAGAACGACCCGATTAGTCTTGAATGAAGTTATAATTAATAGCTATCTATCACTTTTAGATGGGTAGTAAGATATTTTACCAAATAGGTAGTACTTTCAAGAATGGATTTTCTTGGGTAGTATTTATCGTGGCAAGGTGACAAGTATAGCTGGGGCAGCCAACCAATATATATTTTGTATCCTTAAATGATGGATCCTTGACCAATTTGAGAGAGAGGCAAGTCTTCTTGAGTGATAGCTTCAAATGATTATGTGACTTAGGGAAGCCATCTGTTAAAGCCTAGAAAAGCCACCTTAAAGAGCTCTAGCATTGGTAGGTAATATTGAAAATCTTGAATACCAGAACAAGGAATTTGCAAAAAGAAGCCACCAAACTAATAGTTATTGAAGGTACGCATTTAGTTTTGAATTCTGAAATTCTTCCTGTATGTACTAAATAATACTTGATATGAAAATGTTGGTAAATATTTTGAAATCCTATCATACTTACGGCTCACTTTTTCCACTTATTGATCGTCTGTTCATATTAGTTTAAAATATGTTCTCAGCTTTGTTATATACATTCTGGATTTGATTTTGTATTCATCCAGACTATTATAATCCTTACTAATACCTAACTTGAACATATCACCATGGATTTCTTTATAAGATTACCTTAAACAATAATGCGATATAGACATTTGTAGAGAGACATATGAAAAGTTCCTACTTCATTGCATTTTCTAAAGCTCATTCTTTAAACTAGATATAGTCAGACGTCAATATGTCTCGGTTAGTATAGATAGAAACCCACGGTTTGTTTCTAAATTTTGGCAAGGATTACAAAATGCTTTAAGCACTAAGTTGAACATCAGCATCCCTTTCCATCCTCAAACTAGTAGACAATTAGAATCATATAAACCCTTGAGGATATGCTTCGATTTTTAAGAAAATTGGGATCAACACCTCTTACTAGCCAAATTTGCCTATAACCATAGCTATCAACCTATAGTTGGTGTGGTCTCATTTGACGCACTTTATGGACAAAGATGTAGATTCCCTAGTATGTTGGGATGAAGTTGGCAATAGTGAGTTGTTAGACTCAGAATTCATACGGGAAACTACAAAAGCCATCCAACCAATTCAAAAATGAGTGACAACAGCTCAAAAATTATGTTCTAAGTTTGATAGCTTTCATGTGATCTATTTAAGTTGCTCAAACTATGCTTTTATGTGCAAACATGTTTATGTGAAAACTTAATTGTGCATGCTGAGCCCAAACGTATTACGATGGGGATGGGGCAGAGTTCGGTAGTGCAACAACGGGCTTGTCGATCTTAATATATGTTGTCACTATCCCTAGTCCTAATCCCACCTTACACGAACGGAGTGTTTTGTATATCGAAGTGGGTCGTAGGAATTTTTGGCGTAATCTCGAGATACAACCACCAGAGAATAAGGTAGGAATTGATTGTTTGAAGAATAAGGTAGGAAAGGAGAAATATGTTAGGAGTTATAAGGAAGTTGTGATCACAAATTGTGACCCAAAGGTAAAGTAAATGTGAAATTATGTGATACGATATGAACAATAATGTGATTATGTTCACTATACACACACATTCACCTTATATGATTAAGTAAAATTCTTACTCAACCGTCGCACTGACATTTCTCGTATGCACTATTTTAGGGAAAAGGGTGTTGTCAAGGATAACGCAGACGAAAACCTAGGAAATTATGAAGAAGTTAACTTAGTTAGAAGTTACTAAAGTATTTATAATCTTACAAGCACTGTACTCTGTTATGTTATAAGTCCAATTGAGCCGTTGTATTGATTACTATTTTAATAAAATACCAATATATATTAAAACAATTCCTTTTTTTTTCAATTTGTAAGAATTTTACTCGTAATATTTCATATAACGCATATGCAAGAAAGTCGGGTCATTACATGGACTCTCCATCCATGCAAGGGGGGATTAGGCAACGATGGAGGGTCGAGAACTAATTTAAGACCGGCAAGTCCATCCGGCCCGGCCGAACTCAACCACATCCACCCCTATCACTTTGGGACCCGGCATGTGCATATAATTTTCATGTATTTCACATATTTTCACATATTTTTAGCATATTTTTAGCATATTTTATGACGCCCCGATAACCCATTTTTTTATATAATTTACAATTAAAGCATGTAATATTGAGAATAAACTTAAAGAAAACATAATATCAAAAGACTTGATAGAGTAATGATTTATCACGAGTACAATTCCGAGCAACTATTTAGTTACAAGGTACATAAGATCGAGTGCACAACAACAAACACGCAGCAGAAATAAACAAACAACTCTTTTCCTAATAAAAACCTTCAAATTATTCCTCTTCTTCGGCCTCATTGCTAGCCTCGGGTTCATCTAAGACATATCAGGTGAGCACATTCAACATATAGTTGGGTAAAAACATTACTTAATCACATAAGGTGATCGTGTGTGATTTGCACATAAACATATTTTTCACTTTGCACAAATACATATAGTTTTTCAATTTCAAACCTTTCTCGTCACCTAATAGTGACCCTTATGACTCCCCCGGCTGAAATTTACAACCAGCACATTACTCCCGCTTGCCTTATCCTCGTACCCCGGGTGTTACACCAAATTTTTCCTACGACCCTCTTTCTTGAGTAGATCTCTCCATCTACCCAAGGGGGGATTAGGAGATGGAGGGAGTGAGAACTCTTACAGCCGGTTACCCTATTGGTATGTCCCGGCGGAACTCACCCAAACCACTCCGATATATTTCGGGCCCGTTTCACATTCGCAATTTATGCACATAGCATAATCTTGGAAGTCTTGCTTCCATATTTCAACATATTATTCCAACATCTTAGAAGAATATCATTAATATACAATGAAATTAATAGAAGAGAATATTTCAAACCAAAATCTAGTCAAAACATAATAATATGTAAATATATATATACATGGTCTCACATACATATATATGTGTGTGTGTATATATATATTTTTTTATATATTTAGACTAAACCTATCATTAAAATAGAAACTTAGACTAAACATAATAGAAGTTTAGATTAAACACATAATTAAACCACAAATCTAAAATAACCATATACTTACCCACAATTATACTTATATACATACACGTACATCATATATTTATAGATATATATATATAATATCACTAACTCGACATAATTATATATATGTACGTACTATATATATATATATATATCTAAACAACTATATACGTATGAGATATATATATATATATATATAAACAATATAGTTTGGTAACTTTAAGTAATATATTTTTGTGAAAATAGTATATCTTTTCCAAAAACTCATACTTTTCCTAAAACATATTATTTCACCAAATAATGTAAACATAATTTCAAGTATACTATATTAACACCAAATTAGTAGTATAGTAATATTATATTTTAGGAACATCTAAGCACATAGCACTTTCATAAAATACACAATACTTCATAAAATTCTCATAATTCTTGCAAGATCACAAGATTAACACATAAATAGGACTCAAGTAGTGAAACTAACTAGCATAACTTCTTGAACCCAAAGAACCAACACATACTTTATCATTCAAAAGACAACTTGCACATAAAGCACATATAAAATAAATTAATACTAAAATCAAATAGATAAGCTACTAAACCATGAGTATTGGAGCAAGCTTGACAAGAACTTTTACTCATGAGCATTGAATCATGCTTTTATGCAAGGACTTTTACTCATGAGCATTGAAGCATGTCTAAGCAAAACTCTTCCTCAAGGTATCCTAACAACCCTCTACTCATGAGCATTGAAGCATGTCTAAGCAAAACTCTTCCTCAAGGTATCCTAATAACCCTCTACTTATGAAATTAAGCAAGGTTTCTACCTTCTTTCTCTTTCTTTTTGGGTGTAGTAAATTGTGGGGTAAAAGAGTAGGAAATTAGAGTGTTTTTGGGAGAAAATTTAGAAGAGTGTGTTAAGTGTGTGTTGTGGCCGGTTCTTGCTAGGAAAAAGAAGGTGGAATTTTGTCTTGTTTATTTTAATAAGAGGAAGAATGAATTTGATTTTTGTTGAGGGTCATTTTCTTCATTAATGCCAATTTACACCTAAGTGAATTCATTAAATGAATTCTTCCAAGTGGGGGATCTAATTTAGGCTCGTTGTACATGCTAGCACATGATTCACAAGCTACATAAATGTGAGCCATGCAACAATATTTATTTATGGTATATTAGAGAAGATTTTTCTTGCATAAATATCCTAAAATAGGTTAAAATCCATAATTTATGTTTGCCTTCAATTAAAATCCGAAAATTAAGGTTTAATTCTTTAAAATTCAAAAGTTATACTTATAAATTTACGAAATATATTATGGTAATTAAAAATTAAAAATTTATATTTTTATTTGGAAGTTTACAATGTATTGGGAATTTATGCTTTAATTTGAGCAAAATTCGAAAATTGAGGAAATTAAATTCCAAGTTTGAAAAATATATTTTTCCAAGTCATAATAGTCTAGGATCTATAATTATTAATTATTAAGGAATAAAATTCAATTTTGAAAAAAAAATTATGTGTAGAGAAAGTAAATTTATAAATTCTTATAAATAAGAAAACAATTTAAAAAACTTAATGATTTTAGGAGACTATTTTTCCTCAATATATATATATATATATATATATAATGCTAGGAGAGATAGCCAATATACAATTATATATGAATGGTAAAGATTAATACACACTTTGTTAGGTAAAATACTAATAGTGAAATTGTACAAGTTGTAACGCCCCGTAACCTCTAGTTAATTATGAAACATCTATTTATAACCATCTCACAAAAACATGCCATTTTATAGCGTAATGAAACCAAACACACGTACTTATATTCCAAAAGATGAGTTTACAAACGTCGTTTATTACATATACACAAACTAAACCACAAAGTTTTTAACACAACGCATACATAACTAACTAAAAGCCTCGAAGGGCCCTCCTAAGTCTTCCTCGTTCCTATCTTCCTGTGTCTCAAATCTGGCTAAAATCATAATAGAAAGCAACGTCAACATATACACATGTTGAGTAGAAATTTACATAGACATGAGGTGATCGTGTGAAATTGCATATTGTCATAAAAGCACATAAAACCACACATAAAACCATAGAAATTTCAGTTCTGATCAAATCACATAAATTTCAGCTCACAAGAGCATCACAATCCAACACATTGTTACCATTTTCCACCTCGATGGGCGGCTACCTTATCTCGCCATGCCGTAATGCAATCACAATATGTGCACCAATTCCAACCAATCTTGGTGCCCAACCAAACACACCGGTGGTCATACCTCGAGCATATGCCGAATTCCTACGACCCACAACCAATACATGGAACACTCCGTCCATGCAAGATGGGAATAGGCATGGATGGCGAGAACTGTTTTAAGACCGGCAAGCCCATTATACACATAATTTCAATACATTTGAATCACAAATTCATCACAATACAAACTGTTCAGCTCAAATTTAACACAAAGCACCAAAATCACAGTTTTGCGACATCGGCATTTACCATTTCGAACTGAAATTTCTAGCTTTCAAACTACTAATTTTCCAATTTAAAACCAACTGGAAATTCACATATACATTCCCAAGGTTGTGAAATAGACTTTTGGTTGTTAAAAGTTTGAATTTCCAGCTTACAAGATCTGGAATTTTCAGACTGCGACGCGAAACGTTTTAACGCGCAACCACTGAAATTTTCAGCTTTTGTAACCCAAACCTCCATCTTTTAAAAACCTGTTTCTCCAACTTATTCTACACTGAATTTACAGTTTACAAACCAGGTTTTCACTTGGGAATTTTTGGATTTTTCAGCTTTGCAAAAACTAAACTTTTCAGCTTCAAAACAATATCTTTTGCATGCATAGTAATTCCAGCATATGCACAACTTGAATTTTCAGCTTGGGACTCTTAAAATTCTAGCTTCTAACACATATATAAGACTCTAACAAGGTATAAAACATGATAACAAAGAATTCAAGCATATTTGCAACAACTTTCAACATGCTTATTCAAGAATTTAACCAAACATGATCATAGAAACATCATGAGCATCGTATTCACATATATAACCAACATATCTTGAAATCCCTTAGACCCAAGATGGAAACCAACTTGTGGTGACCTCCTAGGTCTTATAGGGGAGATAACATGCCAATAGATTGATAAAAACCTAACCCTAGCTCATGCCATAGGCAAATTTCTACCTTGATAGTCTTTCTTGTCTTGTAGGGGTTTCTTTCTTGCCTTGTAGGATTTGAAGAAGGGAAAGTGTGTGGGGTTGGGAGATGGTTTGAAGAGGTGAAAGAGTGTAGCGAAAAGTGAAAGAAACAAGAAGAAATGGAGGGGGTAGTGGCCGGATTTTTAGGGGTGTGTGTGTGGTGATTTTTGTGTTTTTTCCTAAGTAGAAGACATAGAAGATTAGTATGAAGTCATTTTCCAATTAATGCACTAATTGGCCAAGTATAGACTCTAACAAGCTTAAGTGGAACTCTACCTTAACATGAGCCAAGCATGGGTTCTTGCATCTAGAAGGTATTGGCCAAGTGTGTAAATACATTGTATCTAGCAACTCTAGCAAACTTGGAGGGAAAGACTTAACATACACCAAGTATTTAACATTTAACAATTTTGTCTCCCAAAATCCCCCAAAATTCGTCCACCCCTCTTTTAAATATGAAAATGTAGGTTATTTTCTTGTATTATATATATAATTATGGAAAGAAATGGAAAGAAATAATATCTAGGGGTAGAAAATACAATTTACTCATTTCTTAGGGGTTTTAGGGCATAGAATCCGAAAATTCATAATTAATTTAGAAAAATTCCAAAATTATGAAATTTAATCTTTATAAGTCTGAAATTATATGTATATTTACCAGAATTTAAAAATGTTTTAGTTATATTTTCGAAAATTGCAATTTAGAACATAGAAAGTTCGAAAATTGTGTTCGAATGTCAAACTCGTCTAAATTTGGAAAATCATGTAATTTATTAAAAATTGCATCTTCTCCACATATAAAAGTCTAGAATACTTATTTATATTATTTTTGAAAACTAATGAGTATTTAATAGATGAATTTTCCAAGAATGGAAATCAAAATTCGAAAATTAGTACTTACCGTTCAAATTGTACATTAATCTCAAAATCAAACTAAAATGTGAAAATAACAAGTAATAAAAACATCTCCAAGAAGAGTAAGATTTCATATCAATTATTTAAATATTAAGGAATACCGGGTCATTACACAAGTAGTCTTTCTTTTTACCACATTTTACATGAAAATGACATAAATAGGTAATTAAACTAATAGAAAACATATTTAACTAATTATATGTGTTATTTTTAGGGTATTTTTGGATTTTATATATATATATATATATATTGATAACATTATTTCAAAAATGTTAAAATTGTGAAGTAAATAATTAATTCTAGTAAATGTATAGTTTCTAAAATAATTTTTATTATTAATTTCGAATTTAGGGAGGAAAATGAAAATTAAATTTCATGATATGGAAACAATTGTACCAATAATAAAATTAAACCGACAGTTTATGTTTGTGGATAGTTTTCGAAAAAATTGAGGAGAAATTCGTAGGTTTCAATTTCACTAAGAACAAGTCACATTTTTAATAAATACATATAATGCAATGCACATTTATTCACAACAAAAAGGATTTTCTCATAAGATGAGAGTGTGTGTGTGCCGTGCTCTTTTGTGTGTGTGGGTGGTGTTTTGTGTTTTGTATTATAATACATACTTATAGTTAGTATAGGAAGAAATAGGATTAAAATATACTTAAGTCTTTTTCTAATTATTACTTACTTTACAACTCAATATCCATGTATTAAGTTTAATTAGTTTAAGTGTATATCTAGGTTAATATGATCCAACCAAGTATATACTAGTCTAGAAGAATTGTTACATGTGTATTTATATATTGAATCTTGAAAAATTGGAGGGCAAGAAACAATATATATACATATAGGCAAAACTCCCCCCCCCCCCCATATAAATGTAGGATGTTTTCTAATATATTGTATATTTATTCAAATTATGGAAGAATTAATACCTAAAGGAAGAAAAAAACAATTTTATACATATTCATTTAGGGATTTTCGAATATATATATATATACGTATATCATGAAAAATATTTTTGATATATATACGTATTTGTATTGTCTTACGACCTAGTGTTTAAAATAATTATTTCAAAATTATCAAATGAAAATGACACATTTTTGTGAAAAGGACATTTACAAGAGTTTTATGAAAAATACTCTAACCCTATGTATATATTTATATGTATGGCCGTGTGTATGCATATACATACATATAAATTTTCTTGAATTTTATGCATTATATGATGGCTAATTAAGGTAAGAAAATCATCCTAATACTTATGCATATTTTGAAAAATATTTATCGCAAGAAAGTATCACATAAATCATGCATATAATCATGTAAATAATACATAATTAAGCATCAAATAATATATCTAAATCACATAGAAAGTGCAAGAGAAAATTGGGTCCTTACATATGTAGTAAAATGCCACCTTTTACTACACTTTAAAATGTGTAGTAAAAAATTTTGTAACAACAAGCTATTTTTCTTATAGTGAGATTAGGATTCACATGGTTTGCACTGGTGTGTAATCAAGTTCAATTTAGACTAGCATTGGTATGATCAAGTTGGGTTTGCACTTGAATTCCTCTTTCATCATATGGAAGTTTGTTATATGATTAATCATTACAAGAAAATGAATAAATTGATAACAATATGACAAGTAATAACAAAAATACGTAACGACAATCAGTGACAACATAGTATTTAAGTTGTCTAGGATCATATCCCTGCCCCAAAATTGTGGCCTATCTGCTGGCCCATGCCTCGGATGATTGAAACGTGAAATATTTACAAACAATCGAAATTAGCTCTCCATTTTCTCAGCCCAGAGGAGAAGTCCTTCCTCCAATCGGAGTTGTCACCGCAGACGAAAACCCAGCTGAAGTCGCCGAAAGTGGCAATCCACAAATCCAATTTCTCAAAATGGGGTTTGATCAAGGAAGTGGGGGCTTACCCATTTAAGGGCAGTCCAGGAATCATCGTGCGTTGCCAAATGGCTCGGTAAGGCGATACTGGACGGAGACGACCATGGCTCATGCGTTAGTGGGATATCAGGTTGATGTAGCAGATAGCAGGTTGAAGGCAGACTTGAGGCTAAACTCGCAGCCGTGGTAGTAGACTAAGATGGGAAGCTTTTGAGTGGGATGTGTGGATTTTGGGAGGTAAAGCTTGGCGATGTGTGGAGAGATGGTGACGTCTTTCGAGCACACGCTAGGGGTGGGGTCTTTAGGCGTGGGAGCTATGCGAGGCGAATCGATGAGGCACTCTATAGTGTCGTCAGTATAGAGTTTGATGGCCGGAGAGATGTCAGCGAGAACCTCTTTTCTTAGAACATTTGAGATGCAGAGAAGAGGACTTTACCTTTGCGGTGAGAAAACAAAGAATCAATTATGGCATTAGTAAACCATTGGTAAATATTATAGGTGTTGATCATTCAGGGCATGGGGCAACAGATGGGATACAATTTTTAGGGCAGGGGATCTGGTCTAAAGTTGTCATCAATAATAATTAGTGACATATTTACGGTGACAACATAGTGATAATGCACTATAAGAAAATGAGCAAATTAGCGACTATATAACAAGTGATAATGAAAAAGTTGTAATTAAATATATGTATTTAGTGATAAAAAAATTATGTTGTTGTAAAATATAGTTTGCACAATATCAATTGTGACAACATAGTGTAAAAATGTGACAATATAATACAAAATTGATAATTAGTGACGTAAATATGGTGTCAACTTTGTGACAATAGAATCTTGTTACAAAACCTGAATGACATTTTTTTTGTTGCCAAGTTGTCACTAAAATATTAATTATTATCACCATTAAGTGAATATTGCGACAAGATAAACGTTATTGTCACTAAAAAAAACTTAATTAGTGATAAAATAGAAGATATTGTCATCACTTAATACAATTATTGATAACAACTTTTATATCGTTACTATTATATCTTGTCACTAATACAACTTTTTCTTATGGTGATAGAACTTGTCATAAAATTATAATAAAAATTGTCACCAATTGTCACTAGTGTAGTTAACTGTTAATGGTGAGATATTAATTATTGTTACCATTGAGTGATATTGTGATTAAAATGAAAATTGGTCTTACTAATTAAATTCAAGGCAAAACAATTTTTTACCATCTAAAATATTCAAATTTTTGACACTTTGTCATATGAACCATTTTGTTACCGATCGCCATCTAAATTATATGGATTTTTCAAGTTATATTTTCCTACAATATATTCCCCGGTAAATTCTCACATGAACGCATGTGAGTACGTCAAGGGCAAAGATGTATTTCCGATTAACACCACACCACTTCAAGAATACGTAACCAGGTGGACAACTAAGTTCATTTATTTAAATTGGGCATTTTTATTTATTTTTTGATTATGTAAAATCTTGTCTCTTTTATTGATTTTAAAAAGAAAAAATGAATTATAGTTCTTTTTTGTTTTTTATAAATGGTCTTGCTAATTTAATTATTATCTGAATATTTCTTATGTGAAGGTGGTGGAGCCATTTTCCATACCAGATAGCGGCCTCCATATGAAGATGATTACTTCGTGAGATGAAACAGTCGTCGAGCAAAAATATGTTTAGCCATATCAATATAAGTAGTTAAATTTAGGAAGCCCTTCACTAGTATAACTTAGAATTCATATATTAATAAAGATGTGGATGTCGAGAAAATTCCAGTTTTTGGTTCCATAAGAAAATTTTCGATTCATATTTAGTCTAATAGAATTAAAATTCCCGCACTTAGTTGCACAGGACAGGTGTTTTCACTACATTTAGTTCCATCAGCCAAAATTTAATGATGGATTAACCAAAATTGTTTACGTGTCCGATGACCGAGTCCATATGGCATTTCCTTGCACATGTAGCACTTGATATGGCGGTGACAAAGGCAACCAAATTAGATAAATAATTGAGGTGCATTCATCCCATTTTAACGACGTATTAGGCATATGACATATGACACATGACACATGACATTCTTTTTAAATTGATGGTGTGGATTTTTATACATACTAAAAAATAGATAAAACACTCAGTAAAATAATAATAATAATAATATGCAAATATTAAAATAATATAAAATATTTAACCAAAAAATGAATATTAAACATAAAAATGAACATTAAAAAATATAATATATAAAAGTGATATATATATATATATATTATATATTTATATATTATAATGTACATATAATATAAGGGAGTTGATATTGACACTTTCAATAGTATTATTGGGGCTCTATTTTCACTTTTACATTGAAAAATTGATTAAAATGTCCATCCACTTTAAAATAAGATTAAATACATTTCAACCCCCCCCCCCCCACAAAAAAAGGTTTATTACAAAATATAAAAATATTTATTCTCTCTAAACAAATAAAAATATCACTTACCCCCTCAACAGTATAAGATTTCAACAAAACTACCTTACAAAATTTATGTTTATTTAAATTATCATAATCAAATTTTAATTAAAAAGCATTTTTGAATCATAATTAACATGCTTATCCATTTTTTATTTAAATTACTCAAAATTTACTTAGATTTTATGCCTAATAAATTCATTAAATTAGAAAAATTAGAAAAACTTTTTTTCATATGTAATTAATTTCAAGTATTATTACAATAATTTAATAACTTAGTTTTATTTAAATTTACTAAAGCTATGAATTATTTTTCAATTAATATTTTGAATTTTTTTTATAGTTAATAAAATATTTGAAGTTGAATTTTAGGATGCTAAGTATAAAAAGAATATAGTGGATATTATATAGATAGAATGGCACAAGGGCAATTGTTGGTTTACCTAGCATATAATTCAGAAGAAATGAAATGTATTTAATTCTATTTTAAGATGAAATGGACATTTTGGTCAATTTTCTAATATAAAAGTGAAAGTGAAGCCCCTACAACAATTTTGGGAGTGCTAATATCAATCCTCATAATATGAATATTATACGTATAATATAAAAAAGAAGATGATATTGGCACTTCAAATTTTCATATTGGAGCTCTCATTATTTATTAAAAGATTGACTAAAATATCCACTAACTTATTAAACATTATTTATATTACTTTCGAATGACAAATATATCCTCACTCTAATATGCATCTATCTTTCATGGTGAAACATATGAAAAAACTTTCTAACTAATCTTGAAATATAACTCAACAAATCAAATATACATATCATTGAGCACAAAAAAACAAAATATTATACTATAATCCAAAAGATAATATATCCATTAGACAGGTAAAAATAAAACTTAAGTACTTTTTAAATACTTATATCTCAAAATAGAGTTTTGATCAAGCTATCTGATTTTTATGTCTAATCGTGCCAATAAAAAAGAAAAAGAAGAAGAAAAAGAGAAAATAACAAAAATATGCTCCTATTTATCATTCACTACAAGAAAATGCGATATTTTCGACGAAAAATTCCGCCAAAAATTTAAAATAATTAAAAAATAATAATTTTTAAATAAAAAATAATAATTTTTGAATTTTTCAGTGGATTTTCGGCGGAAAATTCCACCGAAATATTCAAAAAATAATAAATAAATAATAATATTTTTAAATAAATAATAATAATTTTATAAAATTTAAAAATATATTAAAATTTAAAATTTTGGATTTTTATTTGAATTATTATTGTAAAATTATTATTATTATTATTATTATTAGAATTAATTGAATATATAATACTATGTATTATATATAAATTTTTCAAAAATTAAAAAATATTAAAATTTTCAATAAATAAAAAATTTATTATTATTATTATTATTATTATTATTATTATTTTTAATTATTTTTATTTAAATTGTTACATGCTATAAATATATAATATAATAAATAGTGACAATAAAGTGAAGATAGCTCAACGGTAAGAGAATTGTTTGCCAACTAAGAGGGTGAAGGTTCAACTCACAGCGGCTCCAAAATTTGGGGCAATTTTGAGCGCGTGAATCCATGCACGCACGAGCTGGGGCGAGGTCTTGAGTTCGACTCTTAGGTTGGGCAATTGAAATTTTATTTTGAAAAATATAAAATAAATTTCAGCGGATTATTCCGCCGAAAATTTATTTAATTAAAAAAAAACAATTTCAGCTGAATAATCCGTCGAAAATTTAAAAAATTTCGGCGGAATATTCTGTAGAAAATTTATTTAATAAAAAAAATCCGCCAAAAATCTACCGAAATTCCGCCGAAAATTGAAAAGTGACGAAGGCTTATCCGGCGGATTCATTCGGCCGAAATTAATTATTTTCGCTGAAAATCCGCTGAAATTCCTTCGAAAACCTACCGAAAATACCGTTTTTTCTTGTAGTGGTTATCGAAAAGTCTAGAAGAAAATTTGATTTTCCGTTTTAGGTATTGACCACGTTAGGGCAATTCGTCGGAGTTTGGCCAAATAAGACCAAAATTGACATTTTTTAAACAAAAAATAAGGCTAAAATTAAACTTTGAATACTTATTGAACCAAAAACCAAAAACATTAAAGACAGCGGATGAAAATTATAATTTTCCCATTTTTTAATATATAAAAAAGCCACATCATGAATTTGAAAAACATGTCATATTGTATGTCCAGCACATCATGAAAATAGGATAAAAATATACATCAATTATATATATTTTTTTTTTAATTTTTTTTTGGTAAATATTATACATTCATCTAATTTGGCTACATTTTCATTGCCACGTGAGGTGCCACATAAGTAGTAAAACATCGGAAATGCCACACCAACTTAGATGCCGGTCATGTCAGTGATTTTTTTCAATCCACCATCAAAATTTGGCTGGTGCAACTAAATGTAGTGAAAAAATCTTTCCAGGGAACAAATTGTGAGAAATTTGATTCTATGGGAGTGATTAAATATGAATTGAAATTTTTTTATTAGTATCAGAATGGAATTTTCTCTATTATATTAGGTTTGGACTTGACTGTGATTTTCGATTACGACAAATACAAGACGGCTTTACTTGTCACCAAGGCCCACCCTAATCCACTAGCACAGATAATATATATATATATATATATATATACTGAAATATGCCATGTGATTGAAAACATCCATTAATCTTTTTACTTTTCCTTTCATAGAACGTTCAAAGAAACTGATATTTTCACAAAATTGATCCTATCAAGTTTGAATTTTTCGTAAAATAACACTTGAAAAATTTTCATTTGACTGCATGAACCGTAAGCCGAAAACTTAAACCTATATAAACCCCACTAACGGCTTTTACCAAATCGAACTGCTCCAATTAAACCCTCTTCAGAACTCTGATAAAAAAACTCTATACAAGAATTTGAGTTACGTACTGAAATTGGCCAAAATTATGTGTGAAAATGATGATTGTTACGAGGCTGACCTTGCCCTTCTTGAAACCATTAGAAGACATTTACTTGACGATTCTCAGACCCCCTTAATATTTTCCAATATCGAGAATGGAGCAAGCGTTCCGCCAAATTTGCCTGACATCTCCAGTTGCCCGAGCGGCCGCGCCACCAAAGCCAGCTGGCTGCCGCCGCCTGTCGGCTCTTCTGCCGTGGTTGTCAAGCCAGAGATTCTTGTTTTCCCGGCAGTCACGCAGGAGAG
Organism: Petrea volubilis; assembly: GCA_026212405.1. Lineage (NCBI taxonomy): Eukaryota > Viridiplantae > Streptophyta > Magnoliopsida > Lamiales > Verbenaceae > Petrea > Petrea volubilis. The sequence continues at coordinate 11,198,442 of CM047876.1, read as the reverse complement.
GGCGGCGGTACTGTCTGATTCTACGGCGGCGCAACCAAAGGGGAGGCGTTACAGAGGCGTGAGGCAGCGGCCATGGGGGAAGTTCGCAGCCGAGATTAGGGACCCGGCGAAGAACGGGGCCCGAGTGTGGCTGGGGACGTACGAGACGGCGGAGGACGCGGCGTTGGCGTATGACCGGGCGGCGTACAGCATGCGCGGGTCACGGGCGTTGCTGAATTTCCCGCTGAGGATAAATTCCGGCGAGCCGGCGCCCGTTAGAATTACTAATTCGAAGAGGTCGGCCCAATGTCAGGATCGTTATACGTCTTTGGACAGTGGATTATTGTTAGGGAAGCGGCCGAAGACGGCGGCGCCGGAGTCGGTACAAGAGGGTCTACAACTCACTAGTGGCCGATTAAAGAAAGAGCCAGTGGAGGCGATTTCACAATGAAGAAAGAGGGGTTGATTGAATAATCTTGTTTATTTATTTATTTATTTTTGTTGTATTTTGTTGTTTGTTTTACTCGTATATTTCTTTTCCTATTCAATATTCATACACGATTATATTTTTTTATGTTTTAGTTCAAATGTATGCCATATTTTCAAAAGCAGACAGCACATTGAATCGATGGTCTTACTGGTGATTATCCATTCAACCCGTATGATATTATAAATGCATAAAAAATATTATATTAATTATTAATATTATAAATATATTACAAATTGGAAAAACTAAGGAAAGTTATGACTCTGTCTCTCAAACAAGGTATGAAATAAGTAAAAGGCTTCATTCTAAGGAAAAGATAATAACATACAAATCATACAATTTGATTATGGTGTGGTCCTCAATCTCTGAAATAATTTCAACCGTTGCTTTATAAGTGTAACCATCATAAATTTAAAATACAGTCAATATGTATTAAATAAGTCATACAATTCCAATAATAACTTAATGAAATCCTATTGATTTGAATTATCAAAACAAATCCATTAATTTGAGAAATGATTTATGTAATATATACAAATCCAAAACACCTAATCATACATGAAGTTTCAGTTAACCTATGCACACTACAAAATCCACTACTAGTCCATCAAGTTGAAAATTTAATGAAACACCAAGCCTTGTACATGATCTCATGTCCAAGAAGAGTTGTCTGAATGTTGTTTTGTGATTCTCTGCTTAGTTTTATCAGAAAGCAACAATGAGCCTGATTTTATTACATTTAATCAATGGAAGCAGGTTGTATCAAAATGCTGAGTTTACAATGAAGAGCCTTACACAGAGGCTTCTATTGAAGGTTTCCTGATTTAACCTCTTGTTTTTCAGATAAAACAAAATATATATATATATATATATATTGTGTTTTCCAAAAAGGCAAGTTGCCGAACCGATTCACAAACTGGCACTGATTAAACCTATTATTAACTAGATTTTGCAGGTTTTGATCTGTTCAACTAGCAAGCGAGTTTTGAGGGTTAATTCGGACCGGACCACGTGCCAGTCACCGATTCAATTGGTCGGACTGGTCACATTTTCTAAACATTGAATGTATGATTTCAGTGATATAGGTAAGAGATATCCTATTGTGTTTGAGCCCAAAAATAAATTTTTGCATAAAATCGGAGTGGGCTGGTTTTGGCCCTTTTCGCCATGCCGAAATGAATTAATTAGGCCCAGGCCGGAATGAAATAATGGCCCATGGCCCAATCGGCCAAAAATATAAAATAGAATAAATATAATAATAGATTTAAATTTAAATCCCTCACAATTAGGGGTTGTTAGGAGAGGAACAACAAAATGGCTAAAAATAGGCATTGTTATATCTGCACATGCCTAAAATAAAGGCCATGTGTTGCTAAAAATTTAAAATTCAAATGAGATGGCATAACTGCCATAGCAACAAATAAGAAGGTCCATCTATTTCAAATAATCAAGTCTTTTGAAGTCATCCAACTCCAAAAATAAAGGAATGTGGTTGCAGCTTGGAACCTACAAAAGGGAGCTGGATTCATCATTTGGAGGGGACACAACGTCAATCAACAATCAACACAGCAACAATTTCTCAATCAAGAAGTCCACACTTCTCTGATTTCTTAGCTTAAATGAACAAAGAATAGCTTTAGTTCAAGTAGGTAGAAAATCGCTACGGGTGTTTGTAGCCATACCTCATTCGGCTCGAACACTACTAGAAAAAAGGCTTTTAGCCACGGATTTGGAAAAAAATCCGTGGCCAAAGGAATCAGCGACGGATTAGCCACGAATTTTTTTCGTGGCTAAAAGTGGCGTGGCTAACCAGGGCCACGGCTTGTTAGCCACGGCTGCGCTTAGCCACGGGCGAACCGTCGCCAACGCTAGCCACCCAAATATTGCACGGGGCCTGGCCGTGGCTAAGGGCCACGGTTTAGCCACGGTCAAGCCGTGGCCCTTAGCCACGGTCTAGCCGTGGCCAAGCCATGGCACTTAGCCACGGTCAAGCCGTGGCCCTTAACCACGGCTCTGCGGTGGCGAAGCCGTGGCCTTTAGCCACGGTCAAGCCGTGGCGAAGCCGTGGCACTTAGCCACGGTCAAGCCGTGGCCCTTAGCCACTGTCGAGCAGTGGCCATGCCGTGGCCCTTAGCCACGGTCAAGCGGTGGCCAAGCCGTGGCCCTTAGCCACGGCTCTGCGGTGGCCAAGCCGTGGCCCTTAGCCACGGATTTGCCGTGGCTAATCCGTGGCTAATTCAGCCAGAAATCTGTATATTTGATTTGTTTTCGTTCCGAACCAGCCTGCAATCAAAAAGCCCAAACATTCCAATGTATCCAATCAAAATGACGATCACGGATCGTCCAATACCAAATGCATCATCAAATTATACACTAAAATAACGATCACGGATCGTCCAACACCAAATGCATCATCAAATAGAAACCAAAATAACGATCACGGATCATCCAACAAACACCAAATATTTCGTTGACTAAAATGTAGAAAGATTCAAAAATTGGTAATAGTAGTTAGAGAGTACAAGTTATTAAAATATCAAGACGTGTCAATGTCTAAAAAGGTCCAACATCATCATCATCATCATCATCATTATCATTGTGCTCGTCATCACATATGTAATTTGGAGGAGTGTGTCTAGAGGTGGATCACTGTCCTCCCGATGAAGTCCTACGAGAACCCCTCTGTTGGGAGGGGGTGGACTGTACATGTACATGAGGTGAACCAGCTGACGGGTGTGGCTGATTAGGCGAAGAGGCGCCAGCTCCTTGGGTCAAAAGTTGAATGCTCTGAAGCACGGCATTGAGGGTCTGCTTCACCTCAGTTAATTCAGATGATTGTTTCTCCTCGAACCTGTCAAACCTTCGCCTCAACTCAATCGTACCCAAATCCTCCCATTTCGGAGGATAAGTCTGGGAGCTCGAACTTCCCGTACTAAGTGATCCACCTGGCACGCCGTACCACCGACCCTTATTCGGTTTAGCCACAGTCTCCTTCCACACCTATAAATCCGTGAATATAATTAGATTTAGTCATAATATATCATTAATATGTATCTATATATTATATTAAAATATGAAAAAAAATGAAAGTTATTTTGACTTACATCGAGCTTGGATGGTCGAGATAGGGGGTGTGCCATCAGCAGATTGAGGAGGCGGCTGGGAATTAATATCTTCCCACTTCTCCTTAAATGCGTTCTACGAGGTTTGAGGTTGAAACATTAGTTACAATGTCAAAAAAAACCAATTTTATAATTGAAAAATAATGAATACTCACAAATGAACGCTCCGCCCTCTGATCAGCCCATTTCATTTCCCCATTCTCATCTTTATAAGAGTAAAGATGTAGGAATGACTGATCCACGGTAGGACTATACCCCAATTGAGCTTCCTGTGATAAGACATGTAATATTTGAATACTATATAACACAATAATCACCCGTAAATCATCATTTTGAAGTACTTATGAAATACACATACTAACCAGCTCGTCATTATAAGTTAGGTGAGATTTGGAACCACCTTTGTGGCCGGTTATTCCCCTTCCACAAGAATCGGATGCCCGATTAGCTTTGTTCACTGCGCTCTTTTTAAGAAAACTGGGCAACCCCCATTTTGCTTGCAGCGCTTGCCAAGCGTCCTCTCCGATCCACTCCGGCCTCTTATTATTACGACGAGCCTTGTTAAGCCTATTCTTCAGGAGCTCTGATCCCTTATGCTCAAAAGTTTTCCAAATAGCGTCATGTTGGTCAGGTCGCCAATAATATACCCTCTACACAATGAAAAAACAGAGAACTTACAAAATTACGAATGAAAAAAAAGTAAAAGAAAATTTGTATATGCATGAAGACTTACTTGGAATTCGCCGAACCACATGTGTCTAGTTTGTATAGGGATCTCCTTCCACCTCTCCCATGGCTCTGTATACCCGTTTGTGAAAATACGGGCGATCTTCCTCACGGTCTCCAAAGCAAGATTGAACCTAATAAATATAACTGTTATTTAAACAGCAATCAAAAAGTGAATAATTATAACTTAAAGGCAATACAAAAGCAAACTTACTCATGTCCCCGTGGATAAATAACCATCTTTCCATCAATTCTGTTATTATCGGAAGTCTCCGTCGGCATATCATCAGTAATAGGCTCATCATTGCTAGGGATTGGTGCCTGATGATAAGAGTCGTCATACGGCTCGTCCCGAATGTGAAGGCTCGTCGTAGGGGGCATGTGGAGGCCACGGCGGTTGGAACCTCCTCCACTACTAGTGACCTTGTCCTTTTCCTTTCTAGAACCTGTCATCTGCATTCATAATAAAAACATCAAACAGCACAAACCTATTATATTTATATTAAAAAATTCATAGCAAAAACATCACTTAACATGAGTCTTTTCACATTACATTAAATATTTCAATCAGCCACTAAACAACAATCATAGCAATCACACACACACACACATATATATATATATATATATATGTTTATAGCAAAGAAAAATCAAACCAAACAAAATATTCATTCATAGTAAATTTTACTCATCATCATCATCATCTTCGTCTTCTTCATCTTCATTTTCTTCACCTCCGTCTTCGTCTTCGTCTTCAGCATCATCGTCATACTGAGGCATATTTTCATCATCATCGTCCTCATCTTCTTCAAACTCAGAGTTTAATTCTTCTGCCTCGACACTTTGACCCAATTCATCAACTAATATATGATCATTAGCCATGTGCTCAGTGTATAATTGATTGACCTCTTCAACAGCACCCGTAGAATCAGCAAGATTACCCGTCGGTTCATTATCGATGACACCATTCACGTAGCCAGATGACTCTCGCAATGGGTCATCAGTATTATCTTGGCTCACAACTCGACTCCGTGGTCTTGTTTTGATAACAAATTGCCACTGCGATTTATCTCTTCTAGTACCGGGGTGAGGGACGTAATACACTTGAGATGCATGTTGCGCAAGGATGAAGGGATCATCTTTCGGGTATCTCTCATTTATTTTTACTTCAACAATATCATACTGGGGGTGTACCTTTATACCCCTATTCGATACCGAATCAAACCAAATACATTTGAACATCACAACCTCTTTTTGAGGCTCACCAGGATACTCTAATTTGATAACTTCCTTGAGCATACCATAAAAGTTTGTACCCCCATCACTTATTACACAAACGCCAGAATTTGAGGTCTTCGTATGTGGGGTCATATCTTCTGTATGAAACATATATCCATTACAGTAGAACCTATTGAAGGTCTTGACCTTCTTCATTGGACCCCAAGCCAAATCAAGCAAATACTAATTTTCAACATTATTTTTTGGATTATGCGCCTACATATACGAATATTTTCAATCAATATATTATATGAAAGATTTTTTTATAAACCACACAGTGTGTGAGACGCAAATATGGCTTAGTATTTATTATGTATAATAAATTACTCACATAGAGTTTAAACCATTCAACAAAATTATTCTCAACGGATTCCTCAATCTCTTGCTCAGTTAGGTGTGGCCAACTGTATCGAACGGCTGATCTATACATCCTACAAAGTATTGAAAATTTGTCAGAGTCATCTTAACAAATTATATATAAATTGTTAAAGATAACACTTACTCAAGTATGGGGACAACTTCTTCACAATTGATGAGTACATGTAATGCAGCTTTGCTCCACTCATCACCAGTCAAATAACGTTCCTTGCATTTTCTTCCTGACTTACCAGCTCGTTTGAATACAGACAAAGTATAATGTCGCTCATCATCAGAACAGACGTCGTCCTCATTACGACGAGGTCTTGTACTTTTGGTGTGGATGTGACTTTCAAAATAATAAGATGAAAAATACGACAATTCTTGGTTTAAGTATGCCTCACATATTGATCCTTCAACTTTTGCTCTGTTCTTCACCATTCCCTTTAAGTTATGTAAGTACCTACAAACGTAAGTTGTTTTAAGCTTTTATAATTGATAGTTTCCATTATTTCTTTTAATACATGAAATTTAAAATTCATAATTATTTAAACTACCTCTCGAAAGGATACATTCACTGGTATTGCACTGGACCACACATCGCAGCTTCAAACGGCAAATGTACAGTCAAGTGCTCCATTGAGTCAAAAAATCCAGGCGGAAAAATGCGTTCCAATTTGCATAAAATAATAGGAATGTTACTATCCAATTGTAATAGATTTGCCGCACTTAACTCTGTTGAGCACATTTCTTTAAAAAATTGACTTATTTCCGTTAAAGGCTTCCAAACATTAGGTGCGAGTGCATTTAGCGCCATTGGGAGCAAACGTTGCATAAAGACGTGACAGTCATGACTCTTCATACCAAGCAGGTTTGTTCCAGATTGATCAACACAGTTTCCCAAGTTCGATGCATACCCATCAGGCATCTTCAAATATTTAATCCAATCACATAATTCGTGGCGTTGTTCAATGGTTAAAGTGAAAGTGGCATGTGGCTTCAACACTTTACCGTTTGGAAGATACTGTAGATGTAATTCCGGACGCTTGCAATACTCCAACAAGTCAAGTCTAGCCTTCTTGTTATCTTTTGTTTTGTTTTTTACATCCATGACAGTATTTATTATGTTGTCAAAAAAAATTTTCTTAATGTGCATTACATCCAAATTGTGGCGGACAATATTATCCTTCCAATAGGGCAACTCCCAAAATATGCATTGTTTGGTCCAATTGTGGTCCACACCGTAACCTGAAATTTTAGAGTGCTTGACGGGCAAATCGGTTACTCTGGGCAAGTGCTGCATGACATCCCAAGTTGTATCACCAGTCATTCGAGAGAGAGCCGCAGATCGCTCTCGTCTTCCTTTCAAAAAGGCATCTTTATTATGCCTAAAAGGATGAGTCTCTGGCAAAAATCTTCTGTGGCAATCAAACCACGTTATTTTTCCACCATGCTTCAATCTAAAAGATTTTGTATGGTGTATACATATTGGACATGCCAGTCTCCCGCACGTCATCCACCCCGACAACATTCCATATGCAGGAAAGTCATTAATTGTCCACATAAGGGCAGCTCTTAAACGAAAAGTTTGTCTACTCGACACATCGAACGTTTCAACCCCGTCTGACCACAACTCTTTCAACTCGTCAATTAAAGGTTGCAAATACACATCAATTCTGTCCTTTGGATTGCGCGGCCCAGGAATCAAACATGTCAAAAACATATATGGGGCAGTCATGCACATTTCGGGAGGTAAATTATAGGGGGTAATAATAACCGGCCAACAAGAATATGATTTCGAAGTTTGGTTGAAAGGATTAAATCCATCAGCACACAGTCCAAGTCTAATATTTCGCGGTTCAGCGGCAAAGTTTGGGTGTTTCTCATTGAAATGCTTCCACGCTATGCCATCCGATGGATGGCATAACGTATCAAACTTTGCTACATGCTCATGGTGCCACCTCATTTGGTCGGCTGATTTTTCAGAGGCATACAACCTTTTCAAACGTGGAATTAGTGGCATGTAGGGCATTCTTTTGTAAGGAACACGTCTATTGCTCCCCGTACGAGATGGTTTAAACCTAGGATGCTGACATAATGCACATTCATCCAAGTGAGTATGTTCTTTATAAAACAGCACACACCCTTGCACGCAGCAATCAATTTTCAGAGATATCAGTCCCAATTTTCTTGTTAATTTTTTGGCTTCATAATAATTGTTGGGAACATGATTGTCTATCGGATTTGATGTTTTTATAAGATCAGCCATTCTATCAAAGCATCCATGTGGCATATTATAATCTGATTTCAATGTCATCATTTGAAGAGTCAGTGATAATTCTGTGTGTGACTCACATCCTGACCATAACGGAAGGTTTGCTGCCTCCAACAAATCATAAAATTGTTGAGCTTTGTTATTATGAGGTTGTTCAATAATATGACTCATTCCAGCAGCATTTCGTTCAGAATTTTGCCCCGTCCTATTTTCATGACCACAAGTCTGTCCCATAGCATCATAGACCATATTTTCGTAATTTCTTAACCCTTCTGTGATATTGAAATGATTGTAAGAACTTGGACCGACACCATCAACATTCCAGTTTTCTAGAGCAATCTCCCCATGTGCAGTCCAATACCAATAATTTGGTTGAAATCCATACTTTAAAAGATCATATTTTACATTGTTAGCACTCTTGTATTTTCCATTTTCACATATAAAACACGGACACTTAATACAATCGTTGTCAAGTTTGTATTGTGGTTGTGATGTTGCAAACTCAATAAACTGACCCAAACCCAATAAAAATTCATTCGTAAGATCTGTTCGATCGGGCAATAACCGATTGTACATCCAACTTCGACTCACACGTATATTATCCATTTTCTGTAAAAAATATAATTATGTCATTTAGTCACTACTGAACAATCACATTTAAACTTTGCCAACAAACATATATGTAAAGACAATATCAATAACACACCGTAAAAATACACATCTCATATTTCAAATCATATTTAACGAACAAAACAAACGTAATCATCAAAGCATAACTCAAAATATTCTCATCAAACCGTATTCATCAAAGCATATCTACAAACAACATAGAATCCTCACAACATATCTCATCAAATCATATTTATAAACTTACATATCTTATCAAAGCCTATCTCATCACAACATGCATCTCATCAAAACATATCCCTAAATGTATATACTACCGTACAAACATGCATTTCATATTTGTAATCAAATTTTACGAACAAAACAAACAAATATTACACTTCTCATTCACCAATACCAAATGTTTCCAAAATAAAATATATCTCAATTAATACATACACACATATACATTTTCAAATACATATATATCTCAATTAATACATACACACATATACATTTTCCAATACATATATATCTCAAAATAAATTTTGGGTAACTTAAATCATACCTTCAATTTTGGAGCACCAAACTTGTGAATATATAAAAACCTAACAATAATTACCAAAAAAATCAAAACAAACAAATAAATATTAGATTTAATTAAAATTAAAACAAAAAAAAATACAAAAAAATAATAATGAGGTGGGGAGGGGGGGTATGGGGCTGGAAGGGGGGGGCGCGGGAGGGAGGGTAGGGGCTGGTGGGTGGGGGGGCGCGGGAGGGAGGGTAGGGGCTGGTGGGTGGGGGGGCGGGTAGGGGCTGGTGGGTGGGGGGGAAAGGGGGCGGGTTTGGGGCTGCCTAGGGGGGGGGATTGGGGATTGGGGAGGGGGGAGGGCGGCGGGCAGCGGGGGCGAGGGCGGCGGGCGGCGGTGTGGGGAGGGGGGAGGGAGGCCCGGCGGTCGCCGGCGATGAGGCGCCGCCGCGCCAGGCGGGGGTGGTTGGGGGGACGGGGACGGGGGGGGTGGTTGGGGGTTTTACATTGTTAGGAGGAAGAAGAGGGAGGGGAAAGAAAAAAAGCCAAGTGTTGTATATATATGTTATGCTTAGCCACGGATTAGCCACGGCTAAATTGTGCTCCATTTCAAATTAGCCACGGGCTCGCCGTGCCTAATCCATGGCCAAGTGAAGCCACCGATCAATGTTAGCCACGGCTAGGCCACGGATTAGCCACGGCCCGGCCGTGGCTAACATATATTTATTTATATTTTTTTTTTCGTGTTTCACATTGATATTTTTTTATCCGCGGTTGATACGTTTTTAATTTGCGTTATTCCTAACATTTCAAATTAATTACCCTAACATAATATTATAATATAATTAGAGTCATCATTCGTAAATCGGAAAAGTATATATATATATATATATATAACAGAATAATCAACATAAACGATAACATATATCGATCGCATCCGTGCTTATAAATAATCTTCTATATATAATAGATTTTATATATATATAATTAGTTATGATATTTTATTTGAATAATATTCAAAATTGAAATAAAACATTTATTGTAAAAATAGAATTAAATACAGATTATTAAAATTTAATAATATTTTTTTAAAAAAAAAACAGGCTGTTAGCCACGGTCCATCCGTGGCTAAGCCGTAGCTAACTTAGCCACGGTCTATCCGTGGCTAATAGCCACGGCTTAGCCACGGATGGACCATGGCTAATGGCCTGTTTTTTAAAAAAAAAATATTCTTTAATTTACGTTGGAATTTACGATCAAAATATATAAATTTATATTTTACGTTTAAAATATATTAAATATATATAATATCTACGTTTAAAATATATAAATATATAAAATATTGGAATATTTTTAAATAATTCTATATAAATATAAACATATATAAATGTATATATATGTTGATCGACGCATCCGTGCTTATAAATAATCTTCTATATATAATACTCTTATATATGTAGTAATATTATTGATTGTAATTACGAAACTTAAATTCAAATTAATGTATATCTTCGTCGATCGATTGAAATGATAAGAGCACATATATATGTGTACATATATAGACATTGCTCATATATAACACAATAATGAATATTGTAAAAATAGATTTTATATATATATATTTAGTTATGATATTTTATTTGAATAATAATCAAAATTGAAATAAAACATTTATTGTAAAAATAGAATTAAATACGGATTATTAAAATTTAATAATATTTTTTTAAAAAAAAAACAGGCCGTTAGCCACGGTCCATCCGTGGCTAGACCGTGGCTATTAGCCACGGACGAACCGTGGCTAACGACCTGATTTTGAAATATATAAATTTTCTTTAATTTACGTTGGAATTTACGATCAAAATATATAAATTTATATTTTACGTTTAAAATATATTAAATATATATATTATCTACGTTTAAAATATATAAATATATAAAATATTGGAATATTTTTAAATAATTCTATATAAATATTAACATATATAAATGTATATATATGTTGATCGACGCATCCGTGCTTTTAAATAATCTTCTATATATAATACTCTTATATATGTAGTAATATTATTGATTGTAATTACGAAACTTAAATTCAAATTAATGTATATCTTCGTCGATCGATTGAAATGATAAGAGCACATATATATGTGTACATATATAGACATTGCTCATATATAACACAATAATGAATATTGTAAAAATAGATTTTATATATATATATATTTAGTTATGATATTTTATTTGAATAATAATCAAAATTAAAATAAAACATTTATTGTAAAAATAGAATTAAATACAGATTATTAAAATTTAATAATTTTTTTTTTTTAAAAAAAAGGTCGTTAGCCACGGTCTAGCCACGGATGGACCGTGGCTAACGGCCTGATTTTAAAATATATAAATTTTCTTTAATTTATGTTGGAATTTACGGTCTAGCCACAGATGGACCGTGGCTAACGGCCTGATTTTAAAATATATAAATTTTCTTTAATTTACGTTGGAATTTACGATCAAAATATATAAATTTATATTTTACGTTTAAAATATATTAAATATATATAATATCTACGTTTAAAATATATAAATATATAAAATATATTAGTATTTTTAAATAATTCTATATAAATATAAACATATATAAATGTATATATGTTGATCAACGCATCCGTGGCTATAGTCTACATATATATATAGTTACGTATATATAGTTTTACACATATAGATATATCTACACATATATATATAGTTACGTATATATAGTTTTACACATATAGATATATATACATATATATATATACATATCTAAATCAGCCACGGCTAGGCCGTGGCTATCTATTGGCGGGAAAAGCCGCGCCAAATTTAGCCACGAAATTTAGCCACGGCTTAGCCGTGGCTAAATTAGCCACGGGTAATCTGTGGCTAAATTAGCCACGGGTAAAAGCTGAAAAAAAAATTTCCCCCTAAATCGTTGCTAATCCGTGGCTAATCCATGGCTAATAGCCACGGCCTCGCCACGGATTTTTCCCGTGGCTAAAATCCGTGGCTATTTGCTCTTTTTCTAGTAGTGGAAGTGAGGATATCAATGCACTCATTTCGTAACGTCACGAGATCGTAGCCATCACTCACTCAGATTGGGCCCGGTTCGAGGTGAGATCTCAATGTGACGGAGTGGTATCCAGCACTCATGTCGAGCGCATGCATGAAGAGGAGTACCGATGGAGTCAATCAATGCTCGTCGGAGTGAACAGCCTCTGAATACACCCACAGGTAGATATGGCCGGAGTCATCAATGTGGCCGATTTGTAGCTAGAGTTCTTAGGAACTGCTCAATGCATCTCTGTCATAGATATGGCCCGAGTTATCAATGCGTGTGTTTGTAGTCGAGTCTTGTAAAGTCCATTTGGAGAGTAGCCATCGTCTTCGAATTTATTTTCTTTTCGATTTAAACTTTTCGACCCTTTTCGATTTTGAGAGTGCTGAATGGTTAAATCCTACATTAAGTTGTAGGCAAGTAGAACCTCAGGGATAGTGTTTGCCTACTCCAATTTAGTCGTTTTTCAGATAGAAGTCTTAGGCGCGTTACATTTTTCATTTCAAATTGTATTACATTTTTGTTTTCACTTCGAACTGCATTTTTTCACTTCGAAACACAAGACTTCCACTTGTGTGCTCCTGCACACTGGCACGCCCGCACCTGAACATGAGAAAGCTCACTTCGAATTGGTTGTTTTCCAATCGAACTCAGCCGATTCGAACCCTGAGCGGCCACTTCGGCGGGGCCGGAGAAAATTTATGCAAACATATCTTTCTGGCACGCCCAGTGGGACAACACTTCAATTTTCGAAAAGGTTTTGTCAGCATTTAGGTCTTAGAAAACACGTTTTATTTCGGTCAATTGCATACTTGCATTCTATATTGAAAAATCACAAAAAATTAAAAATTAAATTCATAAACAGCAAGCTATGGCACCACCGCGCTTAAGAAGCCAAACTCGAGCTGACCTCGGTTCAGACAGTGGAAGCGAGGCAGCCAGTGATCAGAACGAAGAGATGAGTGGACATAATCCACCTCCCAACGTTCAGGCCATCATTGACAGGCTCGAGCGAAATCAGAAAGCGCCTGAAGAGGGGCCGATTCAAGAAGCACCCGCCTTGCTGGCCAGAGTGGCCAATTGTGGCGAAGACGCGTTATATGTGATGGAGAAGTGGATCTTGGAATCCAATCGCAGATTCCAGGAGTTGATAGAAAGACAACGTAAGAAAGAATCGGAGAGGGCCGAACAAATGGCCTCCATGTTAGAATCACTACGAGTGACAGATCCACATTACGGAATAAACTTGCGCACCGTGGCGGCAAAAATGGACAACGTTCCACCGGTGAGAGAACCTACACGACGAAATGAGGCCGAACAACGACACAGGCCTGACCTTGCCTATGCACGGCCAGAACGATTAAACATTGGAGGTAATGATCGCCGTGGAAGATACCCCAACATGGATATTGGCAAAAAAAGTGGCGTTCGAATCCAGAGGAATACTCTTGGAAGGAGAAGGATCAGGCTCCCGGGATCATTTTGATGGGCCTGAAATCCCCTATGCAATGCCACACGTGGTGGAAAGACCCCAGCCTGCCACCAATCGAAATGACAACTCAGCCGTGTCTCGACAAGAGATACAGGAAATGTTGCGACAGGAGTTGGCAAGGCATAAACGATCAGCCTCGCCACCCAGGTATTCTCGCCCATATCCCCCTCATATTGACGCGATTCCTTTTCCCCCAGGGTTAAGGATCTCAGTTTTTACTTTGTTTAACGGGGATGGGTCACAAACCACCATTGAACACATTGCTAAATTCACCACACAATGTGGTGAGATCGGAATGGACGGAAACCTAAAATTACATTTATTTCCGAATTCATTAACTGGAGAAGCTTTTTTGTGGTACATCAGACTTAGACCTGGGTCTGTACCCGACTGGCCAACTATGGAGAATCTTTTTCATAGTCATTGCTATCGACTACCCCCTGACAAAATTAGTATACAGCATAAAATATAAAGATATCAAATATTATTACAATTTTATTCAATATTATCCATTTTTAAGTATATTATCTAATGCTACATTAATCCTAAACCAAGCAGTTGGGTGAAAGGGGTCGTCTTCATGATGTAATCATTACCCTCCTCATATGTAATCCTCGTATATACCATAAACACTCGTGTCTCCCCGCAGGATACTCATGTAATTTAGTTTTAGAGTCGGCGTATTTTAGAGAGCACAAGCCAATCACAAACACAAAGGCACGAGTACATCAGATCACACGTACAAATATGCCAATACAAATTTATGCGCAAACTCAACCTTAGATTTTTGGCACACCAAATCAATTCAAGGAGACAAGGGCGAAACAACAATATTAACTACTAGAAAAACGCCGATTTGTACTAGTATTTGCAACCAATATTTTTGTGGTCGCAAATTATCACCAAGTTTGCAACGGATAAGGCGGGATCTGACCAACTTGGGCTTGAAAATTTTGCGACAGACATACTTGTTCACAAACTGTTAAAAACTATCGCAAAAAAAGGTCTTTAACCAAAAATATTTTGGCCCACCTTTGCGACGAGCACTGTTGGTCGTAAAAATTAGCGAACCAATTTTACAACTAATGTTGTCGGTCGTAAATTTGACGTGGCATTTTGGAACCCCTCCCATCCGTTGTAGATGATGAAACTATTTTTGTGACTAGCACTTGCCGTTGCAAATATTTTTTGAGATAGTTGACCATTTTTGTGACCAACTCCAACTGTCGCAAATTTGATGTGGCAATTTTGCGACGACGAAGAATGTGAAGCAATTTTTGCAACCAATTTATCGATTGCAAATATTTTGTGAGATGGTTCACCTCTCTTGTGACCAACATAGCCCGTTGCAAATTTGGCGGTACAATTTTGCAACCCCCCTTGTGCATCACAAATGGTGAAGCTATATTTGTAACCAAAAGTGTCTGTCGCAAATATCTTCTCAAATGGTTCAACACTTCCGTAACCAATTGCATGGGTCGCAAAGGTTTTCTTTTTCATTTTTTTTATATTTTTCGAATATTCCTTCCATGACGATTGTTGTTCCGCCATTGATTATATGTGACTTTTGCAATAACTTATACATATATATACACTATTATATAACAAAATAGCAACCTTTAATAACTATTTTTGGTCTACTTTATTTTTTGGTATGCCACTTTTCTTTTCGTTTGTTTTGTTTTCCTTTTTTAATTTCTTTCTCCTATCTCCTCTTACACATTTTTTTTTATTTTCTCTCCCTTTTGTTTCTGTTTTTTTTACAACCGAGAGAAATAACATTTTTTCCAATAATATAGATTTTTATTCTAAAAGAATCATTAATCAACAACAAATATCATTTTTTGTTATCAAAGCTTAACTAATTGCAATGAAAAAGATATCGTAGCAAAAGAAATCATTGCAATCTTTATAATTTGTTGTAGTGCTATCCTCTTTTGTCTCCCAATACTCTTCAATATCATTTTTTTTTAATTTCTTTATAATTGATTTCTTAATTTTCTTAATTTTATATTTTTTTTACTTATTAATAATTTTATAAAATCTATTGAAAATAATTAAAATATTTTAATAGAACAAGTACTACCAAAAAAATTTAGTAAGTCATTAATCAAATGAATTTGTTTTATTATGCACGAGCATCGAGTGTGCCAATATTACTAGTATTTATTAATAATTTTAATTAATCAATCATTATATATCTAAAATTTGGTCAAACATATTATAAATATTTATTAATTTTTTTATATAAATAAAACTTTTTATATTTAGACTTTTGTCATAACAACTCATAAACAAAGTATCCTATAGTACAACGACAAGCTTTCCAACATACTATGCACAATACCTAGGTTCAAGTCACGACAAACACATTTATCCATTTGCGCAATTGAGTTGCGGGTTCTATCTAATGCTGGCACGCGTGGGGCTGTGGTTTAGTCAAGGGTTGGCACTAGCGCATGGAATTGATGGGGGGTCTCTGGTTTGATCCAAGGTTTGCACAATTGAGGTCACGTGTTCTATCCAGTGATGGTGCATGTGGTTTGATGGTTAGACTTGTGACATCAGGAGGTTTGGTTATGCTCTAGTGCTTGGAACTTGATTCGGGGGCAAGGGTGTTTTCGGGTTCGATCCACGATTTGCCCAAATTAAGTTAAAAATCGTGACAGACATTTTTCATTGCAAACTGCAATGTAAAACAAAAATTAAACATATTTTATGACCAACACCATCTATCGCAAAAGTGACAACTTGCACGACATCTTGGGACGGATATAGTTGGTCACAAAGTATGCCACATAGGCTCCACGTCAACAAACTTTTTGGTCCCTTTATGTGATCGATAAGGTTTGTCACAAACTTTGCCACATAAGCTCCACGTCAAAAATGTTTGCGACTCTACATGTCTGTCGCAAAACTGAGTACAAATTTTTTAGTGGCAAACTTGGAATTAAATTTTGTGGCCAGGGTATTTGCCACTAACGCTTATCCAATGCAAAGTTAGTCGCAAAATTGATTTTCGACTGATTATCACGAAAAGTGGGTTGCAAAATCTCGCTCAAATCGGCATTTTTCTAGTAGTGATCATGCAACTCAAGGCATATAAATAGTGTAGAAAACAACCCCCTACTACTAGATGCTTTTGGACTATTGCATATGGATAACTGTTTGTGTGGTTTCCAAGCACAACCAGCTCTATGTCTGCTAATTGTTGCCTTAGGTAGGCAAACTGCTCAAGCTAACTAACCCAAGAAACTTTGAGAAAGGCCACGCATTATCTAGGTCCAAATGCACTTGGATAATAGCAAGGTCCCACCAACAGGCATACGTGATGTCTGTCTCATGCATCCCTTGCATAGTGTGTGCACAAGTATGCACAACACCACTTGCATGGGTGCATGTTACCTACACTCAGTGTGCACTATTTGTTGCCTGTATGTGTGCAGAAGCTCAGTACCTTGCATGCATATTGCATCCAGTATAGGCTCACTCTACAAGTGCCCGTCATAATCTTGCCAAGTGAGAACCTAATAATGCCTCACCGATCCACACCATAATTGCCCAACGTGTATAGCCAGCCTGCTTATGAACATATCCCCCATATTTTTGTTCATTTCACCTTGTTTCCATTTTATTTATTATTGTGTGTTTTAATCAAATACTCCTGCCCTGCATACACAGTACGCTTAATTGCTCAACTAGCCCCGCCTATCCACCTCAGTGCAAGGAGATGACTTTATTTTTAATAGTAAACATTCAAGCATGTTAAATCTAAGATTATGTGAATTTAATTGTGCTATCTGCTAGATTGTTATCTCTATATCTTATTTCATGTCCACTACCTGCTTATGTTTGCTTCACTATTGCAAGGGAAGTTTAGTGCTTCTTGAGCGAAGCGTTACTCACCCTACTATCTAAAACATTTTTACAGATCCTAGTCCTAAACGAGACAAAAAAGATTACTTGTGAGGTTGATCAGAGACCAGGGGATCGCTAGTGTTTCTTTTAGATTTTATTGTTCTTTTGTGTTCACCTATTATAGACTAGGTTGGATTGTGGCCTATGGGCATGGTTGTAAAATTTGAGATATTTACGGCTTCTCGGGATTAGGATGTTGACGGTTGATTTATATTTAGAAATAAATATATGATATTGCGTTTTAGATATTGTTTTGATTTAACTTTTGAGGTTTGCTATCCCTGAGCCCTCCGGGTGAAAGGGAAGTGCCGGCTAGACCATCATGGCCTCTCTAGCACAGCATGTAAAAGTTTTGGTGCTATCAAAACACTAGGTTTTAATCCAAGGATTGAACTAGACAACTTAGTTGCGGAAGCTAGGAATTTCATTATAAACCCTAAGTCTTAATCACTAGAAAGGGGTAGATGGCTTAACATAGAACATAAGGTTCCCTGATAGCGACTTAGGATTATGTGTGCATTACCGAATTTCTTGACACTGCTTTTGTTTTCTCTATATTTCTCTTCTACATACGATATTACCTTGACACACCATTGTTGGTAGAATATGAGAGGTGAACGTAGGATACAAGCTAACGTTATTCAGCACTGACCCTTGGTACCTATGGATGAGCAAAATAGAGTGTGTGTCAAGAACCGGCTGGGCCCTGACACATGAGAAGAAGGTATTACAAAGAAAACTAGGAGAGGTCCAAGAGCACTTAATCCATGTTTTGGATAACGCTGTGAAAATCTCATTCTATCATAATGACGAAATGAGGAAGAATGGAGAACTCAAAGCAAAACATCTAGAGGCGATAATGAATGGAGTAAAGCTCGATTGACATTATAATGAACTGCGTAGGGAGCACGATGAGACAAGGTGCCACCTCGATTAGCCGATCGGCGGTGCGGCCATGGGGATGGCCGCAGCCATGCTAAGTGGGTGGCGTGCATCACTCAAGGGAGGAAGAGCATAGGTAGAGACCCTAGGGAGGACAGAGAGTGATTATGTGGTACTAAACTGCCTAGTTCTATTCTTTGGCGTAGATGCTACCCAACCTGATACACAAGAAAAAAAAAACTAGCCAATAAGTTGGAAAACCTATGAGTGGATGAAGGCCACAAGAGCGATGAGTTGACAGGAATTTTTGACTCACCTACAGGCTAGCAGAACACATGCATGAATCCCACAACCAACCTATCCTAGCTACCACAAACATTACAATAATATTCATATTCCCCAAGAATTCACTAAAAATGCAAAATATAACACTAGAAACAATAATATTCATATTCACTAACAATGAATACAAATGCAGAACATAGCACTAGAAACAATAATATTCATATTCACTAAAAATTCATTAAAAATTCACTAATGTTCACTAATTTAAAACATACCTTAAATTAAAGAGCCTCCAAAAATTGAGAGTATATGACCTAACAAATATTTCAAAAAACCAAACCAAAAATTAGAAACATTTTTAAAACTTAAAAACAAAAAAAAAAAAAAAAAAAATTAGTGGAGGGGGGTGGAACCACGGGTTTGTAAGGGACGGCGCGCGGCAGTCGTTTTTGCCATTGTCGTCAGGGAACACATACATGGCGAAGGGGGACGGGAGGAGGGTTACCTTGAGGTGGGGAGGGAGAATTGGGGGAAAAAATTTCAAGTGTGGATTATATATGTTAATTTAGCCACGGATTAGCCACGACTAATCCGTGGCTAAATAAAAAAAAAATTGCTCCAATCACGGTTATTATTTTGACTTAGCTGCTTTCACTTCTTTTATTTTTTTCTTGAGGCTTCATTGACATTCTTACTTTGTTCCGATATTCCCACAATTGAGGCCATGGTGATTAATGCCACTGCCATCCCTGTTGTTATTCCCATCTTGTCACCTACTCCTATTTTTGCTCTTGTTCAGGTTAGTGTTCGCCGTTCCACTAGCCACTTTCAGTCCAGAAAGATTCAGGGAGTGATTGAGGTGTCTGACTCTGATGAGTTTGACGCTACTAGTCAAGTATCTACCCACTGATCTTTCTTCTGTCTCTTAAAATTTCATCATTTTTCACTGTTTTGATTTCCTTCACATGTTCACCATGCTTGGCGGTGGCTCTTGGAACAAAGCTTTGATCTCTTCAACTGTGTTACTTTTCTGGATTACTTGTTTGGAGTCACTAACAAAGAAGGTCGCAGACTCACTATCATCCCATACCTCATTGCTAGCACCTATGTCATTATCAAAGTCATCATTAGCCATAAAACTATGCGCAAATGTCCATACCATATTGCATTCCATGTGAATGGAGTCGCCACTGGCTGATGCTATGTTCGAAACTTGTCTTTCCATTAGCACTACTAGAAAAAATGAATTTAGCCACGAATTAGCTATGGATATGAAAAAAAATTAGCCAATGGAATAGCCATGCTAATCCGTAGCTAATCTGTCGCTAAAATGTAGTATATTTTATTTTATTATTGTTTTAAAAGCAAGTTGTGGCTAATCATAAATTTTCCATGGATTAGCCAAGCCTAAATCAAAAAAACAAACATATATAAAGGTCTTGGTTAATCCATGTCTATTCAAATATGTTACTATCTAATTATTTTATTCGTGCTCGATTTAGCATTTTTTTGAAGATAAACGCGTTAATCTATTTTCTTAAGTGTTGTATTATATGTAACAAGTAATAACCCCCATTTAATTTCCTATTATTACTCAAATAAATCTTTTAAATTGATATATAATTGAATGTTACAATTGTGTGCTGATCAATATCAATTCGAATGACGAATGATTGTTTCAATTATTT